>CM019175.2:8477066-8732130 GCA_009739505.2 Apolygus lucorum
AATATCAATAGAAACTAAGGTTATTCTCAGCTGAGCTCACGCAGGAGGAATCCCCTGCTTTTGAATACCCAGATCTGCGTAAGGCATAAACATCATTATGCCTACATCTTGTCCAACAAGGAGTTTCAAGGTTTAGCGGAGGAGCTGACTAGAAGGCCGTAGCCCCACGGACGGCCTTGGCGGTTTTGGAGGCAGGAATCTGGGGACCTAGGGCATGGTGCCCCCCCATGGCAAACTGCCCTCCTGCGGGAGGGTAGTTTCAACCCGAACACAAATGTGGCGCCCCGTGGCAACTGCCCTCCCGGTAAACTGCCCTCCGAGTAGGCCAGTTTTACTGTGCGTCAGGAGAAACTCCCCTCCTGCTCACACCACGTATTAGTCCCTTGAATTACACTCAAATATTAAAAATAAGGGTACTGTTGGAAAGAGCGTTACATTTCCTGTAAGAATTATAATCAGACCGATTGTTAAAAGTGGCTTCTGAGAGGAGTGTTTTGAGCTCAAAAGTTAAACTTTTTCGATTTCTACATTTCTTCAAAAATTTCAATGGCATTTTAAACCACCATTTTCGTGTTCTCCAGCCGTTCTTCTCGACGGAAAAAACATCTACGTTTCTCAGCTTTTTAATAGTATAGTCATTTTTGTTTGTTTAGAAGGACATTTTTTGAGAAAATTGAATTTTTATGCGAAAAAACGGTGATTTTTCAAAGAAAATTGGTGTCTCGGAGCGCCCGCCCGCCCCCTTTCAGCCCTCCTCCTGCTGTCCAACCCCGTCAGCGGGCGCGCTCCAAGACACCAATTTCTTTGAAAAATATCGTCGTTTTTTCGCATAAAAATTCAATTTTCTCAAGAAATGTCCTCAACAAACAAAAATGACTGTATCGTTGGGAAGCTGAGAAGACGTAGATATTTTTTCCGTCGAGAAGAACGGCTGGGAAAACGAAATTGGTGGTTTAAAATGCCATTGAAATTTTTGAAGAAATGTGAAAATCAAAAAAGTTTAACTTTGGGCTCAAAATACTCCACCCAGATAATCAAGAACGGATCGCAATTGCAGTTTAAACATTGAAAATTTTCCAAACATTTTTCTAAAAAGTTCCTAAAATAACTTGTACGTAGGTACGTTAACTACATTTCCAATAAAAACTTGCTGAAAACTGTCTAATCTCAGGAAAACTTGCAAATTTAATCAATTTTCTAATAGTATGGTCAACTTTGCGATTCCTTGTCGATTTCAGCGAAATCACCGTCTCGGAGGCAACAGCTCACCCCCTTCCAGCCATCTGCCCACCATCCAACCCTCAAGTCTCATGCCGATTTAATGGAAAAAAACTCTTCGCGTAAAAACTCGATTTCTCCATGAAATTGATATTCTAATTATTTTATTCCTAATATATACTGATGATCGTGACTGAAGATCCATTATCATTGGCAGCTCATTATACTTTTGAGAGACCCATGTCCCAGAAATGAGAAGTCGCACAGGTAGAGGAGATCTGTTCCGAGCAGGAGGGCAGTTTACTGGGAGGGCAGTTGCTCGAGGTAGTCTAAGAGGGCAGTTTAAAACTGGGGTTCGAAACTGGCCCTCAAAAGTTAGAAGCAGGTAGTTTGGAGGGTAGTTTCTCGAGGTGGTCTAGGAGGGCAGTTTAAAACCGGGGTTCGAAACTGGCCCTCAAAAGTTGGAAGCAGGTAGTTTGGAGGGTAGTTTCTCGAGGTGGTCTAGGAGGGCAGTTTAAAACCGGGGTTCGAAACTGACCTCCTAAAACAGGAGGGCAGTTTACTGGGAGGGCAGTTGCTCGAGATGGACTAGGAGGGCAGTTTCAAACCGGGGTTTTAAACTGACCTAAAGAGGTAGGAGGCCAGTTTGCCGGGAGGGCAGTTGCCAAGTTTCCGGAATCTGGACCCCGAAATATCATTCGAGTTAACGCGAGCAACCCAGACTGGACCTCCCTGATCCGCTGAAGTCCTCCGACCGAATCCTCTGAAGATTGACGAACTTCCCAGAGTCATCAACAAGTCACTCTCGAAAATAGCCACTCCAGATACGCAGCATCAACTGGAACTCGGACGAACTGAATATATTTTATTGATATTGTCGATGCACTTTGTGTGGAAAAGGCAAATAAAAAACATCCATTCATGCATTCATTCGAACAGAAGATCAACAGGTCAGTAATCTTTCCTAAAATCGATCTGCAATCGTCGGCTGGACCCGTGTCCGCGTAACTCCGACCCGGGTCCGCGTTATTAGAAACTAGATTTTGGAGAGCCTAGGTAGATAATTAAGTTCACTCATAGCAAATTAATTTTCACTCATTGCAAACGAAAACTGCTTGAACCTGGAGCTTTAATCCTTTGAAACCTTACGTTCCCAATTCAGTTCAATTGAATCCAGTTAGAGCTGTACATTATCAGTAAAGCTAGGGAATTTCAAAAGTCGAAAAACCCGCTTACAATCTGGCATAGACATAACCCCACAGAATAGCGGATCTTACTTGATAAACTGTTGCTTGAAATCTCCTAGAGCAACTGGGGGAGACCTCCACCCAACAACATCAGGGTGATGGCTGCGACCTTGTCGTGGCGCGGAGTGTGGTGCGGGAAAAGTGCCACGGAGTTGCGCGAGTTGAGCATCTCGGTGGGCGTACTCCGTGGTGTCACCAGACGCGTCCTGCTCGGCTCATATCTGAACTGGTGGTCGTTTTATAGAGGCACTTCCCTTCATCCCTCACTCCCACCCCCACCTTCCTCATCTTCCCTCATCCCTAGGGCCGACGTCGGGTGAGTCCTGGGCGTCCTCCCCATTATATTTGATTTATTTATTTATTTTGTTTTATGGCGCGCCCCCTCCGTCAGAGAGAGCTTTAGTCTCTGAAGGGAAATTGAAAAAAAAAAAAAAAAAAAAAAGGTGAATACGAACCTTCTTTGCCGGCTATGCCAATTCCCACGTCAGCAGCTTGAATCATGCTCACGTCGTTTCCGCCATCTCCAATGGCGGCGGTCCTCTTATTGGTGTATTTTCGTATCAGTTCGACGACCTGCGCCAAACAGAAGACACGATGAAATGAATTACTCAATTCGATAGAAGCCAACCCAACGTAAAACACATGTCTCGTGACGCCCCAAAACTTCACCAAGAAAGCCAATGTTATGCTCATGCCATGCTGTATATCGTCACCTATGTTCACACACCACCTATCTACATTTGGAAACTGTGGCTGTGGAAATCATTCTTCACTGTTGATAGGTGGTTAGGAAAAACCGAATGTGGATACGAAGTGTGTTCAAATTAGTGTTTTCTGACTCACCTGATCTAGATAGAGCAATTTTGAGCTAACCAGTGTGCTCGGCGCGGAAAGTTACATACCGTCAACTGGTACAACTTTGTGCCAATTTTGAGGTTTTTTACGGGTAAATGCTTTACTTTTCATCGTATATTATTGAAAAATTTACCCAACGTACCTCTACTTTCCAAGTATCAAATGCCACCATGAAAAAAAATCTATCTCTTATGCAAGAATAGAGAGAAATTTTTTTTGTGGCACATTCTTGTACCCCATAAGGGTACAACAATGTACCACAATTGTTTTTAGCTTGAAAATATACGAATATCGAGCAGTGGACACTTCTTGCCCTGGTTTCTTTGTTACTTATCATGTTAACTTTGAAAAGGAACCAAAAACAAGCTTGTTTCTAAAATAATTTCAATATTTTTCACCTTTTTAAGGAGTGTGTGATCACAAAAAAACTCGAAACCTCATCTTCTTCACTTTTTAATAAAATTCAGTAAGCTTAACACAGAAAATATATTTTTTATAACAAAAATGTAACCCTGATTTATATGGCTCAATTCAAAAGTAATTCCGAAACCATGGATGAACGGATGAACCGAAAATTTTGGGATTTTTAGGGAGCCATCAGGAGGTTAGTTTTAACAAATCGGAGTGAAGATATTTGGAGTATTTAAATGTTTCAAATGTATGATACCAACAAAAATATATGATAACATTTAAAAATCTAAAATGTAAGCTCATTGCTCTATTTCTTGACTAAAAATATGAAGAATTACAAAAACGCTGCAAATTATTACACAACGGTTTATTATTTTGATATAGATCACTCGTCTACAAAATCACCAACCATCCAATATGAAGAGAAAAAGAAAAAAAAAATCAAAAAAAAAAAATCAAAAAAAATCAAAAAAATCAACAAAAAAAAATCAAAATCACCAACCATCGATCGCATTTCGGTCAGCTCTAATTTTAACGGAGATTAGGCCTCTTTTGCGATTCACACCCGTGTTTTGATTTATATATATATATTTCAATATAAACCCTTAAATTTCCGTAGGGAGCGAACGGTTTGTCCTACAGAGCTCCGCGTGGTCTCAAAAAATTCTAAAAATTCTATAGAATCTTAATTTGAAGGAAAAACAATACCTTTATATCGAAATTTTTTGAGTTAGGGCGTTTTCAAAATTTCAAAATTGATTTTGGAACCCTTAGGAGTGACCTACATCAACCAAAAGCTTCGGGGCACAACTAGACCCCAAATGGAGCCTACATACCAAATTTCATCAAAATCGGTCAATGCTAAGTGGCAAAAGTGCCGCGTACGGCGGACGGACGGCCAAATTTTTATTCGATTTTTGGATTCTACGTACCTTGAAACGTAAACCATCAAATTTTGAGGGGGTGTTAAAATTTTGTTTTTCTTGGTCGATTCCAAAGGTTCATTATTGAAAATAATAAACCAAAATAGTCCCTGTAGGCCTATCGGATGCGGAGATATATGGGGGAAATGGTTAGGATCTCCCCCTAAAAGGTTTGGGTTTTGTAATTTGGTTTGATTCGTGAACTGTGACATTTGGATCGTCCACGTGATCAAAAAATAGAACAGAACACTTTAAATATCAATGCATAAACGGGAAAAAGTTGGTGGCACGAAGTTGTACCCTGTTTGTCCCATTTTTTACTTTCCTGTAAATATCAAAGGAAATAACACACTCATGAAGAAGGCAAATATGGCAATTCGTTGCTGACATTATAGGTTTGAAAATATAAACTTACCAGAAACGTGAACCAAACGCTAGTGGGGTACCCAAAGGAGACTTTTTGGACAAATTCAACTTACGGAAAAAACCGGGAACAGATGCCATTTTATCACTGTCGCTGATGTCCACTGATAAGCTTGTTGAGTTGGTTAACCTGTGCCTATACTATTGCCCTGCCCCTGTGATTTTTCCTGAATTAATAGCTTCATCCCAGGAATCGCTAGGTAGCGCTGACTGTGAAAAACGTTAGTGGCACATTGTTGAACGGGGTGGTGAAAGTTGTACCAGTTGACGGTACATAAACGAGAAAACCTCATTTTCGCCAAAATGGTAGATAGGTGGTGTGTGAACATAGGGAACGATACTGTATGTTGTAGGTCTTACGCTGTTCGTTGTAAGTTGCAAGTCTTAAGCTATAAATTGCTAATCTAATCTCATGCTGTATATGACAAGTCTCATGCTGCACGTCTCGTCTTTTCCAGTATTTTCCAAGTCTCAAGACGCTTTTCCATACACCAAGACATTTCTCACCTGGGACTTTTGAGTGGGGGAGCATCTACAAACAACGACGCTCGAGGCGGCGCAGAGAATCTCCATGAATTCAGATTTGTAGTACTTCAGGCACTTCTCCATAGTCGTTCCAGTGATGACCAGGACGGATTTGGGTCTGTTGCTGGCTTCATTGATCAACGTGTTCACTTCAGTTCGCTGTTCATCTTCTGCACAAAGGAAAAAAAATAATCTTAAGATCAGGTGTGACCGGATGGGGCATTGAATGTCTTTCCTCTTTCCAATGTGGAAATCGGTTAAAGGAGAACTGAGGCCAAACCTTATGCTCTCCCACCCTACTGCAAGCAGCAGAGGAAAAGCTCCTCCGGAGAGGGATTGTTCACACAATCAGAGTCGATGCATAATTGCATCTCCCTGTTACTTCTTACAGGTGGAAGCCGCATGTCCTAGCTCATGCTTCCAGACTTTGCGGGTCTGGCGCCCGAGTTTTTGGTAATTCGCAAAACTCACATGCCGGGATCCAAGTGCCAGGCCAATGATATGGCCATGGCCCTCGGATCCCTACCCGGCACTGCAGAACCCGCACTGCAGTCTGGGTTTTGTTAACCACGACCCCCGCGAATCCGACCTCAATTGGGGGGCAGACAGGTGGCACTTTGACTTTTGTCAGTGTGCCGGTAGCCTGGGGCTCCCCCCACCCGCGGTACCAGTTTAAGGGTAGGACCGTTAAACAGGACCAGACGGGACATTGAATGTCTTTCCTCTTCCCAATGTGGAAATCGGTTAAGGAGAACTGAGGCCAAGCCTTATGCTCTCCCCCCCTACTGCAAGCAGCAAAGGAAAAGCTCCTCCGGAGAGGGATTGTTCACACAATCAGAGTCGATGCATAATTGCATCTCCCTGTTACTTCTTACAGGTGGAAGCCGCATGTCCTAGCTCATGCTTCCAGACTTTGCGGGTCTGGCGCCCGAGTTTTTGATAATTGGCAAAACTCACATGCCAGGATCCGATTGCCAGGCCAATGATATGGCCATGGCCCTCGGATCCCTACCCGGCACTGCAGAACCCGCACTGCAGCCTGGGTTTTGTTAACCAGACGGGACAAGGGGAGATAGACAGAAAACCACCAGTAGTTCGGAAAAGCACCTGTATTGCATGATCTACAACTCCCGATGGAAGACAAAGTCCGCCTATGCGAGTTTGGGAATAGGTACCTATAAATTGTGAGGTTTAGATAAACTTCAACAATCAGTTAAGTCACTAAGATTGAACTTTAAAATTAAAACACACCTTTTAAAATGACATCGCCATAAAAGTGCCAACAAAACAAATCCCCTGCATTTAACTATTACAGACCTAAGTAGGTACACATCACGCAAGTCGTTCTACAACTACCTAGCTGAGCCCTGATCTAAAAACCTCGACCAAAACCAATAGCACCCAGATAGCCCAATGGAGACTACCTAAAAGCACTCAGAGAATTTAGAACCCTATTTACTCGATTTTAGCGGCAAATCCCCGCAAAGAAAAAACGTCTGCCAAGTGGGTGTGGCAGGTAGCCTCCTCGTAACCATAACCCGATTATATAGATGATCCGATGCATAGTAGTTAATCTCAAAACACCAATCTCTAAGTACCTTTCACTACCCTCGTAGGGGACCATCTACACGCTAATCTGGACAATCCTGGAAAATTTCATCAAATTCGGATGAAAAATTAAGTGAGTAGATGTATGTGATTGGATCAAAAAAATACTTAGACTTGGCTGGGATTCGAACCCGGGACCCCTCCAAGCCCTGGGTGGGACCCCGGGACAGATCTATGCTCTACCTCTGAGCTATTGAGGCCTAGTAATGTAATAACTGGATTTGAGATTCTCACAGGGGACCATTCCACTATGAGAAACCATTCTCTATGATTTTCATAGGGGACCATCTAAACACTACTCTGTAACATCCCTGAAAATTTCATTGAAATCGGATGAAAAATGTAGAAGTTATGGCCGTTACAAGGAATTCACGTTTGCGCATGCGCAGTGGCTTCTATCAGTCTGGGGATGATGATTTTCATAGGGGACCATCTACACACCAACCCGCACAATCCCTGAAAATTTCATAGAAATCGGACAATAACATCGTATAGTTATGCGCGTTACTAGGAATTCATGACAGATGGACAGACACACAGACAGACACGGAACCAAAATGAGGAATTTCACCGAATTCTGTTTGCATTTTTCCTGAATAGCTAATGGTGTGGGATAGATGAAAATCGGGCTGATTTCGGAAAATAAATCTCCTGTTATTTTTGGGAGACAATCAAAATTTTTGATTTCAAAACTAACCGGGAAAACGGACGTGAAGCGGGAACGCTTGCTGATTGGCTGTTCGGATCGCCGTCTCCTCCCAGTGTTGCCCATTGGGACAACGAAATCGTATTTTCTAAGAGAAAAGTTATCAAACAAGAACAGGGAAAACCTAATTTTCCCCATCTTGCTTTTTCTATTGTTTTCTTCAATTTTTCGATTTCGAACTTTACTGTTTCGTGAAAATTTGCATCTGGGGACTATAGATTTCTCGATCTCAGCGCTTCAAGCGGCCATAAATGAACTATTCCAGCATGACGTCATTTTCCCGGTTTTTTTAAACATTCGTATTTTCTACACTGTTTTGTTTATTCGTAAATTAGGAAGTTCGGGCTGAAAGTTTGCCTTAGGAGGTTTTTCGAGGTGCTGAATCCGATTTTGGGGTCAAAAATAGGAAATTCCGACATGGTGAAATTCCTCATTGTTCAGAAAGGTCTAAAACGCGAGTGAAAATTTTGATTTTGGAGAACTTTTTTTTTCACCCTTGAAAAGTGAAAATTAAAAAATCTTAAGATCAGGAATGAAGTTTATTATCAAACAGTGGCAGGTTGAATTTTCGTCCGACTGCCATTCCTGGTGTCGCGGACATCACCAGCTGTCTTCCATAGAGAAGATCAGAATTGGTTGTCCCGCTTCACCCGCTTAAGCCCGGCTTTCCTACATGCGTCTCGCCGCTGCGGCTGCGGCTCGTGTCAGCCGCATTGACTCCTTCAATGTATTTCATATGTGGCCTCTTTCCTACATGCGGCTGAGCCGCTGCGTCTGCGGCTGGACTGCTCAAGGGACCAGTGCCTAGCTGCGGCCGGGATATGCAAACCCGCATCGTACCTCTCCCTCTCTTCAAAAATGGGTACCTACCTATCATGGACGATAAATGTGAATTACAGACTTCGCACTATTTACTTTTTGTCCTCCAGTGACAACAGTTCCCTAACTTTTTCGAATTGTTCAGTATGTTTACCACAGAGGAGGACGAGGTACTCGTGGGGTTGGTTGAAAAAATGTTTCTTCGACGAGTGAAGCTACGAAGTTGAATTGGCTGAAATTTAGCCGGAAGAAGTTCCGGAACTTCACTTCATCACTATTCAAATGATCTTTTACCAAAACATGAAAAGCCTCTTCCGAACGTCGCAATCCAAACAAACTATCTTCTTCTCTCCTCATTCCTCCCATAATCACCCTTTCCTATTCTTCCTCCTCTTCCACAATCCACCAAGCCGATAGACCCTTCTTTCTTGACATTCTGAACACTACTGAATGCTTGAGCCGCATGGCCGTTGCGTCCAGACGCGTGTAGGAAAGATACCCCCTTGCGGCAGCCGCAAGCTCTGCGGCTCAATGTGATTGAGAGCCGCAGCCGCTACAGCCAGACGCGTGTAGGAAAGCCGACCTTTAAGGGGGTCTCGTCGGTCGCCGTTGGGTCCTCATTCCGGGTTAGTATTTCGCGAAATTGAAGGCGCAAAAACTTTAAGTTGTACCAAAAATTGAAATTTTCAAGGATTTTAGAAATTCATTAGGGAATTCATTCTAGGGAATTGAAATACTGAAATATTGCCGCTGGAATCATCAAAATCAAAAAATAATTGCCACAGAAAAATGGGAAAAACCGTTAACCCATTTCAAGCCGAGGGTAGAAATAACAGAGTAATGGGAGGAGGATGAACTATTTTACAGAATGCCGGCCGAAATAAGGCATCATTTGCTCCCCAATCGAGAGCGAAAATGCTCCAAATTTTATGAATTTAACATTTTATAGGAGTTGAGAGGTCTCAGTTTTCCAAATCGATATGATTTAAACATTTCATTGTTAAAAATCTAAAAAAATCTTGGTAAAATGTAAAAATCTATTCATGGACCAAAATCTGTTTCGATTCATGGCCCGAATTTGAGCCACCATAATCACGCTTTCGGCCAAAAAGCCTCTTTCAAAAAAATTTCCCAAATCTCTTAGAGCTCCCGAATGTCGAAGAAAATTGTTTTTTTGAAAAGTTTAGGAACTGCATGAATGAGAAAAAATTCCTTCACAAAGATTTTCCACTATTTCAGTATTCAAAAAATCATTATTAGGACGATGCAAAAATGCATCAGTGGCCGGAAATGGGTTAATTCAGTTATGTTTTTCCCATAAAATGTAGCTAAATTTGAAATTTTCAAGGCTTTTAGAAATTCATTAGTGCATGGGTAGGTAGTCCCGGTGCTAAAGCGGAATGGTAAAATGAGGCCAGATGACTTCCGACCAATATCTATCCTCTCGACGCCTGCAGTGGTCTTCGACTGCATTCTCTCATCTCGTCTTAAGCTGCACATGGGACCATTGACTGGGGATCATCAGCACGGATTCCTTGGTGGCCGTTCAGTGGTAACCAATCTCCTTACTTATTTGGGCTTTGTCTCAGACTGTCTTGACAGAGGAGGACAAGTCGATTCAATTTATACTGACTTTAGCAAGGCGTTCGATCGTATAAACCACGAGCTACTTCTACTAAAGCTGCAGGCGTACGGTTTCACCTCCCCTACTCTGACATTCTTCTCTTCCTATCTAGCAAATCGCCAGCAGTATGTTTTCTGGGATGGATACTGTTCTGCCAGCTATACCGTATCATCCGGAGTGCCTCAGGGGTCGAATTTGGGACCGCTGCTTTTCCTCCTCTACATAGAGGACATAGTGAGGGTTGTCAAGCACTCTAGCATTCTCATCTATGCCGATGACATAAAAATTTTCAAGTGCATAACTGACCTTTCCTCCCAACTGGATCTGCAAGAGGACCTCGAAAGAATGTACCTTTGGAGTGAGCAAAACTTCCTGCCATTGAACATAAAGAAATGTCAATCTATAACCTTCTCACGCAAGCGCCAACCTTCAGCTTTCTACTACAGCATCCAGGGGTCAGTACTCGAGCGTGTCTCTGATGTTCGTGACTTAGGTGTCGTATTCGACTCCAAACTCACATTTGCTACCCATATAAGGCAGGCAATATCCAAGGCTACGGGCATGCTGGGCATGGTGATCCGGAATTGCAAGCACCTCGCAAGTTTGGACTCTATGAGGCTTCTTTATCTCTCACTGGTTCGCCCTCACCTGGAATTTGGGAGTGAGATCTGGTCTCCTTCGCAGAGGAAATATATCTCTGGACTGGAGCGTGTCCAGAAGCGATTCCTGAGATATCTCTCATACAGGGCATCAGGCGTCTACGATTCTCGAGCCAGCTACATGCCACTGTGTCAACGTTTCAACATACCTCCGTTGCAGGTGCGGCGCTGCTGGATAGATCTTTCATTCCTCCATAGGCTACTCCACGGGTCGACTGACTCCCCCAAGCTCCTCTCTGCCGTCTCCCTACATGTACCCCGATTCAACAGCAGGTGCAACCAGTTATTTTCTGTCTCCACATGTCGCACCTCATCTCACGCCAGCACTTTCTCTGTCCGATCTTCCCGAGCACATAATAAACTGTGTAACTCCTCTCCACATATAGACATTTTCTTCAACTCGCACACAGAATTCAGAAACATTGTATTGTCCGAGCTCACGAAACTTTACGATCAGTAATATTTTAACTGTGATATATATTTATTGTAAATCATTATTATTTCATTCTTTGTTTTTAGTGTTAGTACTGACTTGTGATTTACTGTAATTAGGCCCAGTCCTGTAGTAATATCATCAAATATACAATACAAAAATAAAAAAATAAATAAAAATGGGGCTTGAGAATTGAAAAACTGAAAGATTGCCTTCTGAATCATCAAAATCGAACAATAATTGCCAGAGAAGTAGGCGAAAAACTCCCATTTTTCTCTGGCAATCATCGTTCGATTTTGATGATTCCAGCGGCAATATTTCAGTTTTTCAACGGGGGGGGGGGGGGGGGGGTGCGTCTTGATTTTTTTAATAGATTTTTAATCGAAAATAGACTATATCCAGAGAATTTTGGCACCAACCGCGACCTTCTAGCGTGAGTAGATCTGTTTCTATGATTTTTCAAAGTTTCGACCGTTTATGACGTCTCGCGCCCCTCTCGCCTGGGCGGGACCCCCCACTGTGACGTCATAAACGGTCGAAACTTTAAAAATTCATAGGTAGAGATTTACACGCGGTAGAAGGTCGCGGTTGGTACCAAAATTCTCAGAATGAGGTTACCTTAGATTAAAAATAACAATAAACAGTTTTTCCTACCCATGCGCACACCCAATTCCCTTGAGCCGTGCACTATTGAATCTCTAAACTCTTTTTAAATTTCAAATTTAGGTACAACTTCGTTCCTCGATCCGGGTCATTATTTCACGAAATTGAATACGATATCTTCTCAGTCCGTGGAGCTGGACCGTTAAGGGAACGGTTATTATTTCAGTTGTATGCTTCTCACTCCTCACTCTAGGGAGCTGGAGAAAAAGTAGAAGAACTGGACCGGTAGGCGCTGAGTTTTTTGTCACTGCGTGGAACCGTTCCAAGTTGATACTCGGTTCCACAGTCCCGGTACAGCTGTACCGACACACCTCTACTCAACAGGCCAGTAGCTCTTTGGCGTCTTCCAGAGTCCGCACCTTATTTAATGACGACTCAAAATCCACCAAAAATGTTTGCGTCTGCTGGCTCCATCTGTCTCGAGCGGCAAAAACCCTCAAAACGCCAGCGAGTGAGCTGCCAGCCGTCGGTAAGAAAGCAACTATACAGGGTGTCCAAGTAACTACGCTCCCCCCACTTATTTTCTCTAATAGTGTGAGAAAAAAATCGGATTAACGCTATGCTTCATAATTTTTTGCGTAGAATTGAAAAATGACAAAATTGCGCAGTGCGCAATCGCGAAACTATGCGCAATCATGATCAACTTTGTTTTTTCAAATGAGAACCCCCATTTTTTATTGCAGATTCGGATTCTACGTCAAATTTTATGAACATTTTACTTCGACAACTTTTTTTTTGGACGGGCGCAGCCCGCTCAGCGAGCGCTCAAAGATGCGCAACTCAGGGATTGCGCCAAAGTTGAAATGAAGGTAAACCTCAAGTGTGGCACATCACTTAGCACTGTTTTTCTACGCTGAATCGCGTGGTGATATCCCTTTCTCGATTTGATTTCATTTTACCGTATCTACAGCCGAAAAAGTCACTTTTTGTGTAGGAAATCATCTATTTTCTTACAAAGTGTAATGAATCATCCTAATAAAATGTAATAAAATTAAATTTTTAAAATTATAAATAACGGGAAACTTCTAAATAATTATCACAAAATGTTGCAAAATAATTTTCTGTCTTCTAAAAACATGATTGGATGAACAATTATTGAAACAATTAAGCAATAAACTCTTAATAA
Organism: Apolygus lucorum; assembly: GCA_009739505.2. Classification (NCBI taxonomy): domain Eukaryota; kingdom Metazoa; phylum Arthropoda; class Insecta; order Hemiptera; family Miridae; genus Apolygus; species Apolygus lucorum. The sequence goes on from CM019175.2 coordinate 8,490,307, forward strand.
TAACTCTTAATAAATTAAGAACTCTTACATAAACTCTTGATAAATAATAACTCTTAACTTAAACTGTATTGTCTACCTGCACATAGGAGTAATAATTCGAGAAGAAAACAATACTCGGAAAAGATTCCAAGGAAAATCGATGATTTCCTCATCAAAAAGTGACTTTTTCGGCTGTAGATACGGTAAAATGAAATCAAATCGAGAAAGGGATATCACCACGCGATTCAGCGTAGAAAAACAGTGCTAAGTGATGTGCCACACTTGAGGTTTACCTTCATTTAAACTTTGGCGCAATCCCTGAGTTGCGCATCTTTGAGCGCTCGCTGAGCGGGCTGCGCCCGTCCAAAAAAAAAGTTGTCGAAGTAAAATGTTCATACAATTTGACATAGAATCCGAATCTGCAATAAAAAATGGGGGTTCTCATTTGAAAAAACAAAGTTGATCATGATTGCGCATAGTTGCGCAATTGCGCGGTGCCCAATTTTGTCATTTTTGAATTTTACTCAAAAAATTATGAAGAATAGCGTTAATCCTATTTTTTTCTTACACTATTAGAGAAAATAAGTGGGGGGAGCGTAGTTACTTGGACACCCTGCAGTCCAAGCTATTTCATCGACTAGTCCTCACCTGTGCTGGTGACTTCGTTGAAAACGAAGATGCTGTCTTTGTTGATGCGATCGACGAGGTTGCTCGATTTAGCGATACACACAGCCGTCTCCAACTTGTCTCCCGTCAACATCCAAATCTATGGAGGGAAATTTACAGATGAGAACAAGTTTCCATAGAATGGAAAAACCTCATGAAAGCACTATTATCGTCTCTGCAGACTCGGAGGACCCATGAACGAAATTTGAAGCTACTTTTTCGATCGTTTTCACGACTTACTTTGATGCCGGCGGCTCTGAGGACCTCCAGCGTCTGCTTGACCAAGTCTTGAAGCTCGTCTTCCACCCCGGTCACGCAGAGGAGATCCATGTTCTTCTCGAGATCCGCCAAAGCGGCGGCCATAGCCAACTCGCGGCTGCTTGTCACGGCGCCCGCCGCTTGGTATTTTGCCTGCACAGGGAAGAGATTCGGTCAAGGCGCTGGCAGCACTCACAGTAACTGTTTGCGCTTACCTTATTTTCGACTCTTTCTCTATACATATTCACTAAACCAACAAACAAAACGTCTGCCAAGTTGGGTGGGCAGTATAGCTTCCTCACTCATTGTAACATGGACGTATAGAATCAGTTGGCGAAAAAATTATGATTCTTTATTTAGCGGTCCACCGTCTAGGACCTAACCCACACAATCCCTGAAAATTTCATCGAAATTGGTTGAATAGTTGCGGAGTTTTGGTTGTAACAATAAATTTAATGTTCGCGCATGCGCAGCGGCTATTGCTTGACCAATTTGATTGAAACTTATAGGGTGTCTCTTAGAAGTTAGTCCCTAACTAACCTCCAAATTTGAGCAAAATCGGTTCATTAGAAACCGAGAAACCGAGGTTCCAGAAAATTCACGTTTGCGCATGCGCACTCGCTCCTATTGGTCCGAAGGTGCTGAAATTGATAGGGGACCGTCTAGGACCTAACTCGCACAATCCCTGAAAATTTCATCAAAATCGGACCACAGGTTAGTATAGTTTTGCCCGGGACAAGGATTGACCACAGACAGACCGACAGACAGACAGACCGACAGACCGACAGACAGACAGACAGACAGACACGGAACCAAAATTGTTCGGGAAGCTCTAAAACGCAAAAAGCAAGTGGAAATTTTGATTTTGGAGGAAATTTTTTTTTTTTCACTTCTTTCACGAATACAAAGCTTCCCTACCTTCGGTAGTGAGGAAGCAAAACTGGCACATTTCGAATAAATTTAACATTTTCCACTTGGTGACCATGAGGTTTTTGACATTTTATGTCTTTACTATGGCACATAAATGAAAAATCGTCACGCGAGGAGCATCACGCGGGGAGCGTTATGCGAAGGGGAAATATGAAGGGGTTTCAGCTGAGTGAGCTCCAAGGCCATTTCCTCCTGAAATTTGAGAACATTTGAACCTGAAATTTGAGAGGGCGGGTCAATGGAGAATGCTGAAGGCGCCTGAGTGATCACTGATCAGCTGAGTGAGCTCCAAGGCCATTTCCTCTCCTGTTGAACGCAGGAAGCTGAAATTTGAGAGGCAGGGTCAATGGAGAATGCTGACGGCGCCTGAGTGATCACTGATCAGCTGAGTGAGCTCCAAGGCCATTTCCTCTCCTGTTGAACGCAGGAAGCTGAAATTTGAGAGGGCGGGTCAATGGAGAATGCTGAAGGCGCCTGAGTGATCACTGATCAGCTGAGTGAGCTCCAAGGCCATTTCCTCTCCTGTTGAACGCAGGAAGCTGAAATTTGAGAGGCAGGGTCAACGGAGAATGCTGACGGCGCCTGAGTGATCACTGATCAGCTGAGTGAGCTCCAAGGCCATTTCCTCTCCTGTTGAACGCAGGAAGCTGAAATTTGAGAGGCAGGGTCAACGGAGAATGCTGAAGGCGCCTGAGTGATCACTGATCAGCTGAGTGAGCTCCAAGGCCATTTCCTCTCCTGTTGAACGCAGGAAGCTGAAATTTGAGAGGCAGGGTCAATGGAGAATGCTGACGGCGCCTGAGTGATCACTGATCAGCTGAGTGAGCTCCAAGGCCATTTCCTCTCCTGTTGAACGCAGGAAGCTGAAATTTGAGAGGCAGGGTCAATGGAGAATGCTGACGGCGCCTGAGTGATCACTGATCAGCTGAGTGAGCTCCAAGGCCATTTCCTCTCCTGTTGAACGCAGGAAGCTGAAATTTGAGAGGCAGGGTCAACGGAGAATGCTGAAGGCGCCTGAGTGATCACTGATCAGCTGAGTGAGCTCCAAGGCCATTTCCTCTCCTGTTGAACGCAGGAAGCTGAAATTTGAGAGGCAGGGTCAATGGAGAATGCTGACGGCGCCTGAGTGATCACTGATCAGCTGAGTGAGCTCCAAGGCCATTTCCTCTCCTGTTGAACGCAGGAAGCTGAAATTTGAGAGGCAGGGTCAATGGAGAATGCTGACGGCGCCTGAGTGATCACTGATCAGCTGAGTGAGCTCCAAGGCCATTTCCTCTCCTGTTGAACGCAGGAAGCTGAAATTTGAGAGGCAGGGTCAATGGAGAATGCTGACGGCGCCTGAGTGATCACTGATCAGCTGAGTGAGCTCCAAGGCCATTTCCTCTCCTGTTGAACGCAGGAAGCTGAAATTTGAGAGGCAGGGTCAATGGAGAATGCTGACGGCGCCTGAGTGATCACTGATCAGCTGAGTGAGCTCCAAGGCCATTTCCTCTCCTGTTGAACGCAGGAAGCTGAAATTTGAGAGGGCGGGTCAATGGAGAATGCTGAAGGCGCCTGAGTGATCACTGATCAGCTGAGTGAGCTCCAAGGCCATTTCCTCTCCTGTTGAACGCAGGAAGCTGAAATTTGAGAGGGCGGGTCAATGGAGAATGCTGAAGGCGCCTGAGTGATCACTGATCAGCTGAGTGAGCTCCAAGGCCATTTCCTCTCCTGTTGAACGCAGGAAGCTGAAATTTGAGAGGGCGGGTCAACGGAGAATGCTGACGGCGCCTGAGTGGTCACTGATCAGCTGAGTGAGCTCCAAGGCCATTTCCTCTCCTGTTGAACGCAGGAAGCTGAAATTTGAGAGGGCGGGTCAATGGAGAATGCTGAAGGCGCCTGAGTGATCACTGATCAGCTGAGTGAGCTCCAAGGCCATTTCCTCTCCTGTTGAACGCAGGAAGCTGAAATTTGAGAGGCAGGGTCAACGGAGAATGCTGACGGCGCCTGAGTGGTCACTGATCAGCTGAGTGAGCTCCAAGGCCATTTCCTCTCCTGTTGAACGCAGGAAGCTGAAATTTGAGAGGCAGGGTCAATGGAGAATGCTGAAGGCGCCTGAGTGGTCACTGATCAGCTGAGTGAGCTCCAAGGCCATTTCCTCTCCTGTTGAATGCAGGAAGCTGAAATTTTAGAGGGCGGGTCAATGGAGAATGCTGAAGGCGCCTGAGTGGTCACTGATCAGCTGAGTGAGCTCCAAGGCCATTTCCTCTCCTGTTGAACGCAGGAACCTGAAATTTGAAAGGGCGGGTTTAAATGAATGTTTACGTACATTACATCGCAACCATCAACGAGCACAATCAAATTTCCACAAACAAAAGTACAATACGGGGTTTTATATGAAGGGGAAAGGGTGCGCAAAGACATAAAATGTCTCTCGTGGTTGCGTACTTGTACGAAAGCTGTATCCACCGTTTGTGTTTTCTATGTGAGAAAGCAATAAAGACCACCTTTTTTTTTTTTTTTTTTTTTTTTTTTTTTGGTCTCCACAAGCTCATTGCATTTTTTAGAATAAGGTAAAATTATATTAAGTAGGTTAAATATTAACTTCAACCATATTTTCCAATCTTCCGATATGTCGAGTTATCGATATTTGTTTATAACCTCAAAATCGAAACCTACCTATAACCTCACCAAGTCTAGTGGAATTGTTGTTGCTTGTTAGTGTAATACATCCATGACCAGATAGTTTTTCATGGAGGAAGTATGGATACGCTTCGATGTATGGATACTATTCCTATTTATTTATTGTTATTCCTGGAAAATTAACCCCTATAATTTATTTATTGCTATTTATTAAATTTTTACAAATATTTATGTATCTTTCTGTGCAACAATGGTGGTTCTGGAGGTGGTCCTTCGAGTTATCTTTGGCGATAGTATAAGGTAATGCGTCAGAAGTCGACACGTTAAAGGAAGTTTGAACTTTCAGCTTACGTTTCATGTAGGGAAATTAGTTTATTCTCATTGCAAACCTGTTCATTTTGTACCCAAGATCCTTTCCTAAAAGACCTGGCAGGGGGAAATATTATTCAACATGGTTTGGAATGGGAAAATGAGTTTTGTAAAAAATCCCAATGCTCTAGTAGTCGACACCAGTGAACAACATTTTCTTCAGTAGCCGACATGGTTTTGCACTAGTAGTGCCTACATGTGTCAGAAGTCGACAGTACCTCTTGAGTCAGTAGTCGACAGGATTCGTCATTCCATTGTTTTCACTTTTTTCGGAGTAAGAAAAGTATATACAAAGTTTATAAGATTCCATTCTCTAAACCTTCAGACTATTCTATGAACTTAGTTGGTATATTTTCGAAGAAAATACAGCTAGTGTCGACTACTGATGCACAGCAAATTCTGAAAATTTTCAGAAGTCGACACCCTAATAAATATGAGACACGACTAATAAATATGAGCCGAAATTTGTGTCAGTAGTCGACACCCTCCCCGAACCAATCAAAACATCATACGATACGCAAATAAACTGAATAAATGTTGCCTAGAAGCAATAAACGACACAGAAATTTAAAAGATACTATTAAATGTCAGGTGATAAGAATGAAATACTCTTACATTTCCAGTCCGTCCTTAGCCAAAACGCCAACAATCAGCATAGAAACGTAGTCAAACAAACGATGGCAACTTTGAGCGATCAAGCGTCCTTTAAACCTGCGTGTTTCTAAGGCAACCTTATCTTTCTACATGGAAAAGACATAGTATAATTGGAAGCAGCAATTAAAAACCTCAAACCATGTTCTTATCCTTAGCTTTTGCCCACTTTTGAAGAGGGTGTCGACTATTAGTGCAGTGTTGACTTCTGACGCATTACCTTAGGTACTTGTAGTATTCCAAGCTATCAGCCTATACATTATCATACAGTAACATACGAATCCTTCGAAGAACCTACCTCGAAATCGTTATATTCTTCTAGAGTCAGCGACTTCTGGGCGACGACCAGCGTTCTCAGGCCTTCCTCTGCCATCGTGTTAACCACCTCGTCCAACCTAGTTTAAAAATAAAAAAAATTTCTAAAATTCCAAAATTAGTGTCATAAGCGTTTTAGGTGGTTTTGGAGTTTTTTCATGTATGGAACATGCTTTAGCCTTGGACTAACTACACAAAAAGTGTGAGGGTTGGGGTTAGAGTGAGGGGCAGATGTTATTCTCTGCCCATATCACTCCAACACTACTCCGCCAAATAGCACGGCTGAAGCATGTTCCATGTTTCTTAAACTTTAGCCAGAGGCTCTAAGGCGATTTTTTTGTTGTTGTTGTGTGTACTATTCCAATCGTAATGAATGGTATATTAGGAATTAGCACATCTATTAGATGTATCATTCTAAAAATCCAAAATGTCCAAGATTCGTATTTTGGGTCTGTGTATCATAATAGCCTTGTGGGTACTCTATGAGTTTGTGGAGACGATTAGAACGTGAATATTGACTCCTAGGATCTTCAAAGCATACCCAGTGCATACAGTATGTTGGTATAGTGGACTGAAAATTGAAAAAAACCAACAATAGCCGTGTGGGTACTCTATGAGTTCGTGGAGACGAGTAGAACGTGAATATGGACAAATAAAATGTCTATGACATACCCTGTGCATACAATAATATATGGTAGTAGTATGTTTATTAGAAATCGAAACAAAATTGATGAATCACGTTTTGGTACTCCATTACTTTGTTGAAACAAAAAGAGTATTTTTTTAGTGTTTGGTATAAAAAAAAAGTTGTAAGGTAAAAGCACCAATAGTGGACACTTAAAGGAAATTTTTGCATTGAATTCTCAATAGATATGAAGGATTTTGTTTGAGAACGATAAACCTTCATTTTTTACATTCTCCGACTCTTCTTCTTTTGATTGCACACCATAAATCTCTAAATACTTAACTTTAAATATTTATAAAATAATAATTACAAAAAGCCTGTTATGTGGGCAAAGTGGACACCAAAATTTCCTTTCGTTTCTAAAGTGGACACTTGCTGCATGTATAGTGGCCATCACTCGTGTATTGCCTTTTTCGAGGGATTTATGCTTCAAATGGGGTCTGTAGGCTAGGATATTGAAAAAAAAATTGTTCAATTATAAAAAGTAATAGATTATTATCACTCACTGTTGGACTTGCGATAAATCAGAAACACGAGTGTGAATCTTAAAATAGAGGCCTAATCTCCGTTCAAATTAAAGCTGACCGAAACGCGATCGATATTTTTCTTCATGTTTGTTGGAGGTAGCAATGGCGAAGCTGTGTTCTTTGCAGATCTATATAGAAAAATAATGAACCCTTGTATAATAATTTGCAGCGTTTTGCAGCTGTAGCCAATGGGGTGCCATTTTTGACCTCCTGAGCAGCTCTATACATATCCTTCTCATCATACTGCCAGAAACTATTACCTGAAGCCGTTTTCCTTAAAGAAACATACAAAAAAAGATAGTAATACGAACTAGAAAATGCACGACCCACCTGTATAATCACAATTAGACTTGTTGATTCAATAGTGGACATTTGTGATTCAAAAGATGACACCCCCTGTCCACTATTGGTTCCCATGAACAGAATGATCCCAAATTAACGTAGCATATACGAACAACAGCATATGGGTGATTCTCACAGAAAGCTCAAACCTAGTGTATCTCGAGGTTTTCTCCATACAAACTAGTCCTGTGGTTGCTTTTTTCTTTCCCCTTGTGTTCATCTCACCACTCCCTGCTATTCTCGCTGAAAAAACTATTTATTTTTGCGGTATGGATGCATTTTTTTGCGTCTTGAAAGACTCAATTCTCATTACCACCGCCTGTAACTATTTTGTTTTACTGATGAAAGTTCTCTCCCAAGCCTTGGGAAATGTCCTTATGTTGAAAAGATTCAGTGAAATTGGAAGCCTACCAACAAATCTCCACAGAAACAGCTTTTTTCTATTTTTAAGTTTACTTGGGGGTTCAACAAGTGATAATGAACTGTGTATCTGAAAAAAGTATCATTACCGCGCCGATATCAAAATTACCCCTCTCTGATCTCAAAAGAGGGAATTTCGCTCAACTGTTGCCATGGACAGTGGTGGCAGCACTTGACGAACCCGGGAAACCATACCCCCCCGCGCGCCCACGCAGTTACTCGGAGGACGGTGAAAAAGAAGGCCACGCGGCAGGTACGTATTTTTATTCCTGTCATTACCACCCTTTTATGGATCTGCTGATATGTTTCCAATTAATTTTTTTGAATCACATGTGCTTCTTCAATCGTTCTTGCCTACGAAAAATGGCGTTGAGTGAAAACTGTAATTATTAAGGATAAGCAATGACAAGCTCTCTAACCTCAAATTCTCATTACCGCACATCCATACCTTTCATTACCACCATTCTATGTTTGTTCGGTGGTAATGATGATATGACCGCGGCAATGAGATAATCACCTTATGCAAGCCTAGTTCTATTGGTTTAATAATTCTTAAAATAATAAACGATTTCGCTCGAACTTTGTATTCACACGTTTCATGATGAGTAGATTTCAAAAATGCAAAGTTGAAAAAATGTCCGTTCGCCGTACCCCGTCCTCGCCACTTTGGGGTCTAGATTTGCTCGAAAAAATCAGAAATTTCGTACAGATGCTCCATTTGAAGTCTAGTTGTGCATATTACCTGGGCATTCCGATAGGTTAACATCCTGGGAAGTTATAGACGAAAATGAGGGTAAAAATTAGCGTTATTCGAGGTTTTTGAGTTCACTGGTCTATGGCGAGTCTTCCCCACGCAATTTTTGACGTATAATCGTCGATGGGACGCGGTCCCCGACCCGTAAAATCACGTTTTAGAGGAGAAATATTGGAAAAATTAGTGTGAAGTGCGGTATTTTTCGATTTTTAGGGAGATTTTTGTTGCTCTGAATTTAGTAGCGTACAATATAGAAGTACCTAGTTAGTTAGTTAGATCTTTGATACCTTCTCAATTTAGGAAGGTAATTACACAATCTTTAAAAATGATTTTAGGTATTTGAATTCTGATATTGTTATCTTCATATTACCCTAAGCCCTTAGAATAAAAAAAATTATTATCGTTCCCTTAGGTAACCCTCAGAGATGACTCACCCTACACTTTACACAGCGGAACAATAATTTTCATACAATTTTTGTATGAAAAAAAGGGAGGCTGGTCGAAGGCGCAGAGAAGAGAGTATGGTCAAGAGTTTCTTAAAAAATATTTGCCTACTTACTATCCTACTTACTATATTAATGAAACAAATCTGTGATGTAATTAAGTTAGTTACGTGACGAATATTAAAAAAATTGTCAAGTTAATTAATATAAAGAGTTGAAGATTGATATACATTATGTTGTAGACTGATAAGAGTTTTTTGAATATCATTTGACTGAGTGTTTCAGTTTTTTTACAGTTCTTTACTTACTTGGAATACATTGATACTATTCTGATTTTCATTGATTTTAGTTTATTTATTCCCTCCCTATCAATCTATAGAAAAGAGAAATAGAGATTTTTCAATATAATCATCTTATCCAACCAACTGGACAAGCTCATTGCTTGAAAGGTAGAAACAGAATTGTGAAACTAATAAGATATTCTCAATACCAACTGCGCTTCTCATTACCATCACTTAGAAAAAAATTAGTTCTCATTACCGCCGCACTAAAAATTTTCAAAATTGAAATTTAATACTAAAAACTGTGAATTCAGCTCTATCTTGCGTTACAAATTCTTCTTTAAGTTCCCAGGAAACTTAATGAATTGTTTTAAACAGAATTGTGAAACTAATACGATATTCTCAATACCAACGACTTAACAAAAATCAAGTTCTCATTACCGCCACACTATAAATTTTCAAAATTTAAATTTGAGACTAAAAACTGTGAATTGAGCTCTGTCTTGCATTACAAATTCTTCTTAACGTTCCCAGGAAACTTCATGAATTTTTTTGAATTTTTTGGAGACGGTTCACTTACTCAAAGTTTGAGCCTGGAAGATTGAGCTTTTTCTGAGAATCACCCATATATTGAGAACAGTCTGAACACAAAAAAAAACTCAGAATAAAAAATCATTCATGTTTCAAAAGTGGACACCCAGTGTCCACTTAATGAACATTGGTTATTTAGTGTTTGTTAAGTGAACACAGGGCCTAAATGCTCACTCAGGATAATTTGCAAGAAATCCTTCATGGAAACTAATCTATACTATCTACTTGAACGTCACAAAAAACCAGAAGTCGCTCAAGCTATTATAAATTCCAAAAATACTGTTGCAACATACCTGTCTCCTAACGAGGTTCAGCAGCAAACACCACGTGCTAGCGACAGACCTCAACTACGCCATTTGCAAATTGTTATAATTTTTTCCCATGATGATCTGGAGTATCGGTAGTTCTACAGTAGCTTCATAGATGGTACAACCTACAAATTCTATGCATTTCAAAGTAGTTGGGCGTCTATTACTCTTATTTTTCACATTTATGCAAGGAAGTGTCCACTATTGGAACAGTGTCCACTATACCCCCATTTACCTTAAGTCCGCTCATTCATTCACACTACACAAATGAGATATTAAAAATAAAATTTCGACCTCTAAAGGGTTAAATAGTCTGTCCCTCACCAATTTTGCCTCCTCACGATTTCCCTCATCACCATGTCCGCTCCTTTCATGAAAAACGTGATTTCGTTGGTTTCGTCGTTCCGCACGATGATCCCCATCCGCTTCGACTCGCTCGTGAAAGGGAAGAGTTGGAGGATGGTGTAGGAAATGACGTCATTTTGTGGCGTCCTCAACTGGGAGAAAAACGTAGAAAGCATTCAGATATCGACTTGTTTTGAGGAAGACCAAGATTTCAAGAGAAAAAAGGAACATTTCTTACATAAAATCATCAGTTTTGTGGTCGAAATCATGTTTACGCTGTACTTTGTTGGAAATGAAGGGGGGTGTAACCTTTCTGTGGGACACTATCGTAAAAACTGAGTTCAATCTGAAAACTGACAACACGACCAAACTTGATCTAAATAAAATTGCCTAATAAATCATAAAGATATAAAAAGCGCGATTCTCCTCTAAAAACAACCGAATTTTCCGCCGCCATTTAGAAAAATTTCAGTCAAATTGAAAAACGGATGACACCCCGTGATTCAGCGTCAAAAAATGAAGAAAAAAGATGTGCCACAAATACAGGGTGTCACCCTTACGGGCGGACCACCGGGCAGGGTTCGATTCTACTACTAATTTGCAACAAAAAATGTCTCATAGCAATTTTGTTTTAGAGGCTTCGTTTTCGACTTATTTCACTTTTAAATTTTTTTTCGAGTTTTCTACCTTACATCACTAAAATGGCTTTAACTCTGTTAGAGAGTATAAAATATACGCAGTGGTTTTTACGGTGGTTAAACCAAGAATATATTTTCCTACAACACATGCAGGAAACGAGTTGGTTACCACATGTAAATTAAGATAATTTAATTAGATGATTTACGGCAAGCGGTGTCGGAGCTAAAAGGAGTGGTACCCAACAACATCAGGGTGATGGCTGCAACCTTGTCATGGCGCGGGGTGTGGTGCGGGAAAAGTGCCACGGAGTTGCGCGAGTTGGGCATCTCGGTAGGCGTACTCCGTGGTGTCACCACCCGCGTCCTGCTCGGCTCGTATTTGAACTGGTGGTCGTTTTATAGAGGCACTTCCCTTCATCCCTCTCTCCCACCCCCACCTTCCTCATCTTCCCTCATCCCCAGGGCCGGCGTCGGGTGAGTCCTGGGCGTCCTCCCCATTATATTTGATTTATTTATTTATTTTCATTTATGGCGTGCCCCCTCCGTCACAAAAGACATTTTGTCTTTGAGGGGAGTTTAAAAAAAAAAAAAAAAAAAAAAAAAAAAAAAAAAAAAAATGGTACACCAATGCAAGTAGGTAATTGAAGTAGGTACCACTTATACCATCCAACACTCCCCCTTAAGTGGTTATCAGCGGAGGCTTCAATCCTAGTAGTTCTGTAAAAGATCTTACTTTCGGTCTGGGTAGTGGTTTTGTGAGGATGTCCGCAACCATACGCTCTGTTGGCATGTACTTGATACAGACGTCTCCACGCTCCACTGTCTCCCGAACGAAGTGATGTCTGATGTCGATGTGCTTAGTCCTTCTGTGATGCACCGGATTGCTTGACAAAGACATCGCTCCCTGGTTGTCGTTGTACAGCGTCACAGCAGGACTTACACCGGTCATTTCTTTCAATATTCTTTTCAGAGCGGTAGCTTCCTTACTTGCTTCTGCGAGCGCCATATACTCTGCTTCACAGCTTGACAGAGCCACAGTCCTCTGTTTTCTGGCTTCCCAAGAAATTGCTGCGTTGCCAAGGTTGAAAGTGTAGCCTGTATATGACCTCCTGTCACTTTCATCATTTGCCCAATCAGCATCCACAAAACCTTCCAATTGTTTGCCATTCCTTGAGTAGGTCAAACGGTAGTTCTTCGTCCTCTTCAGATATCGAAGTACTCGTTTAGCTGCTGTTACATGGCTATTGTCGAAACACGTATTGAATGAGCTCAACACACTGCATGAGTGTGCAATATCAGGACGTGTGCAAACAGCCAAGTACATCAGTGACCCGATTAGTTGTTGATATGGAAAATCAACTGCTCCCCCTGGATCTGCTCTCTTCAGTTTCACATTAACATCCATCGGAGTATCAGTTGGCTTCGAATTTTCCATATTGAACTGTTTCAATAATTTGTCAATGTATTTTTCTAGATCCAGGCTGATGGAATGTTTCACTCTGTCTCGTTCAATTCTCCATCCCAAACAATGACTTGCCTCTCCTAGATCTTTAAGTTCAAATTCCTTTTCAAGATTCTTCTTGAACTCTTCTTTCAATTGAGATTTATTCACGAAGCATAAAATGTCATCCACGTAAATCGCAACGTACATGATTTCATTTTTCGTGATTCTAAAATATAAACAAGCATCATGTTTTGACTGTTGAAGTCCACACTTTTTAACCAGAGCTGAATGAAGTCTTGTGTTCCAACTTCTAGGTGCTTGTTTCAACCCGTATATGGCCCTTTTCAGAAGACACACCTTGTTTCCTTCTATTTTGAAACCTTCTGGTTGTTCCATGAACACTGTTTCATTCAGTTCACCATACAAAAATGCTGTGTTGATATCCATGTGAAAAATATCCAAGTTTTTCTCTGTTGCCAATGCCATTAGCAACCTAATAGTTGAATTTCTCACTACTGGAGCAAATGTTTCTTGGTAGTCAATTCCGAATTGTTGAGAAAAGCCTTTTGCTACCAAGCGTGCTTTAAATTTTGTCACTTTTCCGTCAACTCCAGTTTTCTTCTTAAACAACCATTTGTTTTTGACGACATGTCCATCTCTAGGTCGATCAATCAATTCCCAAACTTTGTTTTTCTTCATCGAATTCATTTCATCTTTCATGGCATCTATCCATTTTTCTTTCTCCGAACTTTCCAAAACTTCTTTGTAGTTTTCCGGTTCGTCCATTTCATTTGATATACAACTATATAGCTGCATATATGATGGCCATCTACGAGGTTGAGGTGTTCGACTTGATCTGCGTAGTTCAAATGTTTCCTGCGGTTCATTTACGCCTTCATCAAGCTGCTCCTCATCAACTTCCTCTTCGTCATCATGTTCCAAACGAAATTCCTCTCCTGTCTCCTCCTGTGGATCTGTATCTTCATCCACTTCTGAAACTTGAGTTATCATAATTTCTCCATCATCATTTGACGTTGGTTTTTCATCAACATTATCAGGTTCTCCAATCATTTCCTCCTCCAGGAATATTACATCACGAGCTTTCTCAATGTATTTAGGATTTTCGGGATCAATCAATCTATACCCCTTCGTATTTTCACAATATCCTGTAAAAACATATTCTTTGCTCTTGGCTTCTAATTTTGTGCGTTTTGCTGCAGGAATGTGAGCAAATGCTCTACATCCAAATACTCGAAGATGTGACAGATCAACTCTATCTCCTGTCCAAGCTTCTTCTGGTGTCATTCCTCTTAGTACTTTTGTAGGCGACCTGTTCTTCAGGTAGGTTGCTGTACTTAAAGCTTCTGCCCAGTACTTGAAATTCAAATTTGCTTCCTGTAACATGCTTCTCGTCTTTTCAATAATGGTGCGATTCACACGTTCTGCAACGCCTAATTGTTCTGGCGTATATCTCACTGTAGTTTGATGAACGATACCAGAGTCTTTGAAGAACTTTTTCAAATCATTGTTCACATATTCCGTTCCGTTATCTGTTCTTAAAATCTTTATTTTCTTGTTAGTCTGATTTTCTACAAGAGCCTTGAACTCGCGAAATATTTCCTTCACCTCACTTTTATGTTTCATCATGTACACAAACGTTTTTCTGGTACAATCATCGGTGAATGTCAATGCATATCTCGATCCACTCCAACTATCAACAGACATTGGTCCACATACATCTGAGTGAACTAATTCCAATTTCTCTTTCGCTCTAAACTTGCTACTTGTGAAGGGAAGACGACTATGTTTACCCTTTATGCAAGCAATGCATCTCTTAAAGAACGTGTTGTCGTAGGTCATACCAGTAGCCAATCCTTCTCTGAGCAACATCATTGACTTTGCATTTAGGTGCCCTAGTCTCTTGTGCCACAACACTTGAGATTCTTGTTTCTTGGTTACAGCATTAGCCTGTTCAATGACCTCTGACACACCCAATTTGAAAACACCTTCTTCAAAAGTTCCTTGTGCGGTTGAATTCCCTTGAACTTCACAACTATCTTCATCAAATATCTTACATCCCTCTTTTGAGAAGATCACAACCTTCCCTTTATCTACTATTTTTCCTACAGAGAGTAGATTCGTATTCAGCTCAGGAATGTATAAGACATCTCGAATAGTTGTCTCAGAAGAATCGTTTGAAAGTTTCATTCTAACATCACCACAACTCTTGGCTGTTATCTTTGAATTGTTAGCCACTGTGATGTCTTGAATTCTTGGTTTCGAGTTTGTCATCCAATCTTCTCTCATCGTCATATGAGAGGAAGCTCCTGAATCAATTATCCAGGCATCGTGATATGATTTCATAGCGGACAAAGCTAATAGTGATTGATGTTTTTCACTATCTTTCTTTTCTTGTCTAGTCCCCTTCTCCGCGTCCTTAGACTTACACTGAAATGATTTATGTCCCTTCTTATTGCATTTGTAGCAAGTGGGTACAAATCCTTTCTTCTTGGGATTAACAGATGCCAAAGCTTTCTCCTTATCGTTGTTCTGTCTAGATTCATGTTGAACCAACATCGATCTGATGTAATCGCTCGTTATTTTTACTCCAGAGCTCTCGATTGACATAATCATTGGTTCAAATTCTTCACTTAGACCACTCAACATTACCACACCAACAAACTCATCTTCAAGTCCAGCGTCAATTGAATCTAACTTTTGGGAAATCATCAATACCTCATTAAGGTATTCCTCCATCGAACCAAACTGTTTCAATTTCAAGCCAAATAACTGTCTCAGTAGGCCTAATCTTCTACTCAGTCCTTTGCACTCATAGTTCTGTTCGAGTTTCACCCAAACGTCTCTCGCCGTTCTACAGCTTCGAACAATGGGATACAAAGACTCATCAATGAGTAGACAGATTTTCGATTTTGCTTTCGCATCTTTTCTTGGATCAATTTCTTCTCCTTCAACAACTGGCCATAATTCCTCTGCAACAAGAAACATCTCAACACCAAAATTTCCAGTTATTGTAATTCGCTGAACCTGTCAACTTCTTTATGTTAGGCAATGACCCCATTCCACTTGTTGCAAGTATATAACTGGGAGTAGCTCTAACTCTTCCTGAACCACCTTCATCTCCGGTAGTTGAGTCCCCACCTTCAATAGGCATCTTGACTCAAAATCACGACACACACACAAAAAAGTTAATACCGGTCCTAATTATTTCTAAAATTTAGAAACGCGTGGCTGGATTCCAAAACCTGTTAGAGAGTATAAAATATACGCAGTGGTTTTTACGGTGGTTAAACCAAGAATATATTTTCCTACAACACATGCAGGAAACGAGTTGGTTACCACATGTAAATTAATGTGGTACACCAATGCAAGTAGGTAATTGAAGTAGGTACCACTTATACCATCCAACAAACTCCCTTAATTGATGGAATACTGAAATTTTATTATATCATTGGAAAGAGCGTCAAATTTCCTATCTTCCTGATGGGGTTTTAGAAAATTTCAAATGAAACGAACGGGTGTAAAATAAACCAAAAGTAAAAAATTGGTAAAGTTTCGAAAATTTTCACTTTTTTCAAAGTTTGTTTCTCGAAACGTCGTGAACGGAAATTTCCATGCTGTCAGCCTAAAAGTTGCATGTAAATCCCAGCTTTCTAACGGTGTAGTCATTTTTTAAAAAACACCACTTATTCAGTTAGAAATTAACGTTTTTAGGGTAGAAATCGTTCATTTTTGAGTGTAAATCGGCGTTTTTCACCAGGAATGCTTCCCAACTTATTAAATCATTTGAAATGAAATTTTACGTAGTTTTTGATGCTGAATCGAATCTTAACACTTTCCGATCTCCTCGACAAACAAATAGTACTTTTCAAGCCCTTTCTCGGTTGAACAGGGTACAACTGAGTCCTCGACTCCCAACTTGTTATCTATGGAAAAGATAAAGCTTCCCGCAAATGATCGAGACGATATTTTCAAGACAGAGGGCAAAAATTAGGTAAGTCAACAAAGTTGAAGGAGTGCGAGTCATTAATAACCCAGACCTCCCTTAATGACAATTTTGGATAAAAGGAACCACGAGATTGAGCCCTTCGCCCAACGGAAAGGGCTTGAAAAGTACTATTTGTTGGTTGAGGAGATCGGAAAGTGTTACCACTCGATTCAGCGTCAAAAAGTACGTAAAATTTCATGTCAAATGATTTATTAAGTTGGAAAGCATTTCTGGTGAAAAAGCCGATTTACACCCCAAAATGATCGTTTTCTGCCCTAAAAACGTCATTTTCTAACTGAATAAGTGGTGATTTTTAAAAAATGACTACACCGTTAGAAAGCTGGGATTGATTCTCATGCAACTTTTAGGCTGACAGCATGGAAATTTCCGTTTCACGTTGAAAAAAGTGAAAATTTTCGAAACTTTACCAATTTTTTACTTTTGGTTTATTTTACACCCGTTCGTTTCATTTGAAATTTTATAAACCCCATCAGGAAGATAGGAAATTTGACGTTCTTTCCAACGATATAATCAAATTTGAATTTACTCCATCAATTAAGAGATTTATAGCCATTTTAGTGATGTAAGGTCGAAAACACGACAAAAATCTTAAATGTGAAATAAGTCGAAAACGAAGCCTCTAAAACAGAATTGCTAGGAGACATTTTTTGTTGCAAATTAGTAGTAGAATCGAACCCTGCCCGGTGGTCCGCCCGTAAGGGTGACACCCTGTATAATGTTATTCCAAATTATTGGACATGTACTGTTCGCAGATAGAAAGAATGCGGCTGGCCAATTTTTCAAAGGGTATACCTGCTAACACAGACGACTACCTGTTCCAAAATCTTAGGTAGCCTGGTGAGTCAGGCTGGGGAAAGGGCCGAGCCTCCATATCTCAGACCTTCGTAATTTGTGCATTGAGCAGCTCGAGTCATATTGAGTTATAGAGTCCCTCCACTCTGCCAATTGTTAGGAAAGAATTCCATCTTGATAGTGAGTTCACTTGCCCTTCAGGTTTACTCTTCATTTGCCTTTAAAATTTGAAAGAAGTACCATCCTTTATTGGAAATAATTTTTTGTAGGAAAATGGGAAATTTGACGCCCTTTCTAACGGTGCCCTTATTTTTACATGTTTACGGTAAATTAAGGTAGTTCTGGTAATTTTAGTGACATGTTCAAGAACACGAAAAAAAAAATTGAAATTGAAAAAAAAACTTGGAAAAACAAGGGGTTAAAACAAAGATGCTACGATACATTTTCTTACTTAAATTAGATGTACGATCAATCCTTGAAGTTTGGTCGACACCCTGTATAGAATTGAAGACCACAGGGGAAGAACGCACCAAGTCGATTTTTTGCGAAAAATAGGTTATGACGGTTTCTTATAGATTTTTTCACGGCGGACTCGATGGTGACAACCAAAATGGGCAAAAACGATCCAATATAAGAGAAAAATGCGAGAAACGAAACACCGTACAGGGGAAGAACGCACCAAGCCGAGCGCAACCGGGGAAGAACGTGCCAACTTTCGGGCTCCCTCCCCCAGGTCGTATTCCCCTACCTGATGGATCTCTGTGATTCACGCATTCATGTGGTTTTCCTGGGTTTCACAGTATTATTTTCGATTGTTAGCGGCGATCATTATTATTTTCTTCATACCAATAAGTTTATTTGAGGTAGATACTAGTGTTTGTTTTCTTGAAAACGGTGAAAATGTTTTTGTTTTTGTTAGCGAAAACTGTTTTGTTTTCGTGGAAGTGAATATGAAACAGGAAAGCCAGGAAGATGGGATTAATCTTGTTACCACCAAGAAGAGAAAATCTACTGGAAGGATGCGAGATGTGGCTCAGTCCTATTTCAAGAAGTTGAAGATCAAAAAATGAAAATACGTGTCTTGAGTTTTTTGGTAATTTTTTCAGAACAAAGGGTTTTTCTTGATTTTTAAAAATACAAACATCAGTTTCCTCAAATTTCATTAAACGAACAACTTTTTCAAAATCAACGTTAATGTCCTTAATTTTTTGTGTAATACCTACTCCTTTTTTGCTAGAACAAAAATGAATTTCCTGGATTATATTCTATTAAAATATTTTGCAAAAATATTCTGCTTCTTCGTGAGTGAACTTTTGAAAATACCAAATCATTATACATATTATTAAAATGTCACGAAACCGTTATGCCCTGATAAAGATAGAAATCTTATGGTAGGATACTATGAATAAAACCAGCAATACACGTTCATGGTGCGTTCTTCCCCTGTACAGATGGACCTTTGCAACTTTGGATAGCAATATGGAGTTTTAAAATACTTTTTGCAGTAGTTTTGATTATACCACCGCATTCTACAGTACGCTGAGATACAAATTCCATTTTTTAAAAATTGTATCGACCAAATTCGAACTAATATTGGGTTTTTGCCGGAAAAAATGATCTCCTGAAAAGTTTACAAAACGGGACATGGTGCGTTCTTCCCCTGTAGTCTTCAATTGGGAACCACTGCCTTAAAGTACGCAAACGGTCTGTGAAAATCAATCCTTCTACTTCATCATTGGTTGGTAGTCAACAACCCTCGGTCTCATTTTCCCTGGCTTGAGTGACAGGTAGAAGAAGGAGGATGTTTTTGGGACTGTAATACACATGGACACCTCACCAAACCATCCGCATTCTTTCCATCTGCAAACAGTATCTTCTCAATGATTTCTATCGCCATCTCCACATTGAAATGGGTCTTCCCTGTTTCAACTTGACTTGAAATTACACAGGCTTCGGAGTCGAACCATTCCCATCGGTTCAATCATATAGGAAGTAGCAATAATTATAGGTATTTAAACAGACTATTTTACCTGCATCATGTGACGGTCACGCTTGATGAGCGCCAAACCTACGCTGTCGGCCCACGACACCAGCGCTATCTCATCCGGGCTGCTCGCCTGGTAGGAAACACCACTCGACTTCCTTCATCGACATAACAAAAAACATCAATTATAAAAACGACTCATATTTCATAATTCTTCAATAGGGTGTGCGCCTGGGTAGGAAAAACTATTTATTGTTATTTTTTTAATCTAAGGTAGACCTCATTCTGAGAATTTTGGTACTAACCGCAACCTTCTAGCATGTGTAAATCTTTTCCTATGAATTTTTAAAGTTTCGACCGTTTATGACGTCACAGTGGGGGGTCCCGCCCAGGCAAGAGGGGCGCGTGAAGTCATAAACGGTCGAAACTTTGAAAAATCATAGAAACAGATCTACTCACGCTAGAAGGTCGCGGTTGGTGCCAAAATTCTCAGGATGTAGTCTACTTTTGATTAAAAATCTAAAAAAATTCAAGGCGCACCCCCCATTATACACAACAATTCAGAGTTTTGGAGATTTATCGAATAAAATAGAGTTATTACAACTAGGGGTGTGTCGATCCAGGTATTTCCCTGGAACAGTTCCAACGGTGACAAAGATGTAACTGTTCCAAATGGGGCATTTCAGTCAATTTTAAAAATTTTTTTTTTTTTTCAAAAGAGTATGGCTCAGGAATAACGGTAATGGGGTCTGTTCGTCGAGAAAATGTTTTTAAAAAATCAGAGAAGCTAAGGAAAGTTGAAGATTTGAACAGTGTGGCGTAGCTAGCCAATTGTGATGTAGCTAGCCAACTGTCTTTGAAAAAAGTATCCATGCACAGAAACCCTTGGAGGACCTCTTGGATACTACAAAACACCACTCACACACGCGCGCAGCATAAGTGTGTGTGCGATAAGAGAGGTCCGCCTTTTTTTCTAACGTGTGATCTCTTTAATTAATAACATCTCGTGATCTCTTTTTCTATCGTGTGATCTCTTTAATCTCTTTAATTTTGTGATCTCTTTTTATAGTATCATTGTGCTTAAGGGGCCCATTCACGTGTATGCCCGGAGTCGCCGCTGCGTCCCTCCAGGTACTCCCCGAAGCCACCGCAGTAGTCCATTCACCTGGCTACCAAAACCTCCTGACTCCGCCGATTGGCGGACCTGCTTCCAACCACCGCTTGCTCAGATGACTAGAAGTGTGGAAAACGTAGGGCTACATGCTGTACTGGTGGGAGTGCGACCCGGCGTCGGCCTCACTTCAACTATTCACAGGGCCGCCGAGGATTAACTGGCCGCAATTTTCGAGCATGTTCGATTACCTGCCGAGCGGCGGACGACTGGCAGACCTCAAGATTTTGTTAACCATTCACGGGTAGTTTTCCTCTTTGACGGCGGCTAGGCCCGCGGCGGCGACTCCAGGCATACACGTGAATGGGCCCCTTTAAAGTTAGGGTCTATAGGTTTTCAAGGGTGCTGAATTCAAATTTGAGGTCAAAAACCTGAATTTCCGACCCACCGAAATACCTCATTACCGGTTCAGATCCATTACCGGTACTGCCTACTGAGGGTGGTCGAATTCCACTCTCATGACATGGAAGAAGCAGGCAGTCAAATCCTGTCTCGAGTCGTCACGATCTCAAGTCGTTGCTCCTGACGTGGCGAAAACAGTTACTGTCTAATAATGCGTTGCCGCTTGGGATTTCAAGCCGGTATTTCGGGAACAAAATGTTATCACTGCGAGGAACATGTTTGAAGTGTGAGTGCAAATGATGAACAATGAGTGATAGATATTGTTGCATGCGAAGTAAGGATTGGAGTCGGAAATCATGTGACAGGTAAGCACCTTTTCACAGCGCTATTTTTCGAGATTTTGACCCATTTAGAGTTATCTAAAATTTCCGGCTAACAAACTCGTCTTTTTGTTTTGTTATTATGAACATTTTGAATGCAATTCACGAAGGGCCCTTACTTGGACGCGAAGTACTCGGAGTCGACGGAACACTGCCACTGCAACGGGTGTCGAACGCTTTCCACGTCTTCCACTTCGAAAACAGGCGTCACATTGTGGCAAATAGCCAAAGCTAGAACTGCTTCCTGCAAAAAATACGCGTTAATTAGCCACTTTACCTTCTCCGGAAATGGATCCGGTGGCCTTGGGGAGCCACCATGGTGGGTGGGCCTGGGCTGGCTGAGGTGCCCTGGCTGGCATCAATTTTATCATTATGGTTCACGGTGTTGTTATTGTTTTAACTCATTTCAAGCCAAGGGTGGGAATGACAGAGAAGTGAGAGGAGGAGGATGAACTCTAGGGAGCCACCGTGGTGGGTGGGCCTGGGCTGGCTGAGGTGCCTTGGCTGGCATCAATTTTATCATTATGGTTCACAGTGTTGTTATTGTTTTAACTCATTTCAAGCCAAGGGTGGAAATAACAGAGAAGTGAGAGGAGGAGGATGAACTCTAGGGAGCCACCGTGGTGGGTGGGCCTGGGTTGGCCGAGATGCCCTGGCTGGCATCAATTTTATCATTATGGTTCACAGTGTTGTTATCGTTATAACTCATTTCAAGCCAAGGGTGGGAATGACAGAGAAGTGAGAGGAGGAGGAGGAGGATGAACTCTTGGGAGCCGCCGTGGTGGGTGGGCCTGGGTTGGCCGAGATGCCCTGGCTGGCATCAATTTTATCATTATGGTTCACAATGTTGTTATTGTTTTAACTCATTTCAAGCCAAGGGTGGGAATAACAGAGAAGTGAGAGGAGGAGGATGAACTCTTGGGAGCCACTGTGGTGGGTGGGCCTGGGTTGGCCGAGATGCCCTGGCTGGCATCAATTTTATCATTATGGTTCACAGTGTTGTTATTGTTTTAACTCATTTCAAGCCAAGGGTGGGAATGACAGAGAAGTGAGAGGAGGAGGATGAACTCTTGGGAGCCACTGTGGTGGGTGGGCCTGGGTTGGCCGAGATGCCCTGGCTGGCATCAATTTTATCATTATGGTTCACAATGTTGTTATTGTTTTAACTCATTTCAAGCCAAGGGTGGGAATAACAGAGAAGTGAGAGGAGGAGGATGAACTCTTGGGAGCCACTGTGGTGGATGGGCCTGAGTTGGCCGAGATGCCCTGGCTGGCATCAGTTTTCTCATTATGGTTCACAGTGTTGTTATCGTTTTAACTCATTTCAAGCCAAGGGTGGGAATAACAGAGAAGTGAGAGGAGGAGGATGAACTCTTGGGAGCCACTGTGGTGGGTGGGCCTGGGTTGGCCGAGATGCCCTGGCTGGCATCAATTTTATCATTATGGTTCACAATGTTGTTATTGTTCTAACTCATTTCAAGCCAAGGGTGGGAATAACAGAGGAGTGAGAGGAGGAGGATGAACTCTTGGGAGCCACTGTGGTGGATGGGCCTGGGTTGGCCGAGATGCCCTGGCTGGCATCAATTTTATCATTATGGTTCACAGTGTTGTTATTGTTTTAACTCATTTCAAGCCAAGGGTGGAAATAACAGAGAAGTGAGAGGAGGAGGATGAACTCTTGGGAGCCGCCGTGGTGGGTGGGCCTGGGTTGGCCGAGATGCCCTGGCTGGCATCAATTTTATCATTATGGTTCACAATGTTGTTATTGTTTTAACTCATTTCAAGCCAAGGGTGGGAATAACAGAGAAGTGAGAGGAGGAGGATGAACTCTTGGGAGCCACCGTGGTGGGTGGGCCTGGGCTGGCTGAGGTGCCCTGGCTGGCATCAATTTTATCATTATGGTTCACAGTGTTGTTATCGTTTTAACTCATTTCAAGCCAAGGGTGGGAATGACAGAGAAGTGAGAGGAGGAGGATGAACTCTTGGGAGCCACCGTGGTGGGTGGGCCTGGGCTGGCTGAGGTGCCCTGGCTGGCATCAATTTTATCATTATGGTTCACAGTGTTGTTATCGTTTTAACTCATTTCAAGCCAAGGGTGGGAATGACAGAGAAGTGAGAGGAGGAGGAGGATGAACTCTTGGGAGCCGCCGTGGTGGGTGGGCCTGGGTTGGCCGAGATGCCCTGGCTGGCATCAATTTTATCATTATGGTTCACTATGTTGTTATTGTTTTAACTGATTTCAAGCCAAGGGTGGGAATGACAGAGAAGTGAGAGGAGGATGATGAACTCTTGGGAGCCACTGTGGTGGGTGGGCCTGGGTTGGCCGAGATGCCCTGGCTGGCATCGATTTTATCATTATGGTTCACAATGTTGTTATTGTTTTAACTCATTTCAAGCCAAGGGTGGGAATGACAGAGAAGTGAGAGGAGGATGATGAACTCTTGGGAGCCACCGTGGTGGGTGGGCCTGGGCTGGCTGAGGTGCCCTGGCTGGCATCAATTTTATCATTATGGTTCACAATGTTGTTATTGTTTTAACTCATTTCAAGCCAAGGGTGGGAATGACAGAGAAGTGAGAGGAGGAGGATGAACTCTTGGGAGCCACCGTGGTGGGTGGGCCTGGGCTGGCTGAGGTGCCTTGGCTGGCATCAATTTTATCATTATGGTTCACAATGTTGTTATTGTTTTAACTCATTTCAAGCCAAGGGTGGGAATGACAGAGAAGTGAGAGGAGGATGATGAACTCTTGGGAGCCACCGTGGTGGGTGGGCCTGGGCTGGCTGAGGTGCCCTGGCTGGCATCGATTTTATCATTATGGTTCACAATGTTGTTATTGTTTTAACTCATTTCAAGCCAAGGGTGGGAATGACAGAGAAGTGAGAGGAGGATGATGAACTCTTGGGAGCCACCGTGGTGGGTGGGCCTGGGCTGGCTGAGGTGCCCTGGCTGGCATCAATTTTATCATTATGGTTCACAATGTTGTTATTGTTTTAACTCATTTCAAGCCAAGGGTGGGAATGACAGAGAAGTGAGAGGAGGATGATGAACTCTTGGGAGCCACCGTGGTGGGTGGGCCTGGGCTGGCTGAGGTGCCCTGGCTGGCATCAATTTTATCATTATGGTTCACAATGTTGTTATTGTTTTAACTCATTTCAAGCCAAGGGTGGGAATGACAGAGAAGTGAGAGGAGGAGGATGAACTCTTGGGAGCCACCGTGGTGGGTGGGCCTGGGCTGGCTGAGGTGCCTTGGCTGGCATCAATTTTATCATTATGGTTCACAATGTTGTTATTGTTTTAACTCATTTCAAGCCAAGGGTGGGAATGACAGAGAAGTGAGAGGAGGATGATGAACTCTTGGGAGCCACCGTGGTGGGTGGGCCTGGGCTGGCTGAGGTGCCCTGGCTGGCATCGATTTTATCATTATGGTTCACAATGTTGTTATTGTTTTAACTCATTTCAAGCCAAGGGTGGGAATGACAGAGAAGTGAGAGGAGGATGATGAACTCTTGGGAGCCACCGTGGTGGGTGGGCCTGGGCTGGCTGAGGTGCCCTGGCTGGCATCAATTTTATCATTATGGTTCACAATGTTGTTATTGTTTTAACTCATTTCTAGCCAAGGGTGGGAATAACAGAGAAGTGAGAGGAGGAGGATGAACTCATTTACAAGATGGCGGCCAAAATAAGGCATAATTTCACATTTTAATGGGATTCAAGAGGCCTCAGTCTTCCAAATCGATGTTCACTCACTCGCCCAGGATCGAATTTGAGCCACCATAATCACGGATTCGGCCAAAAGGCCTTTTTCAAAAAAAAATATTCCAAAGTCGCATCGAGCTTCTGAACGTCGAAGAATTTTTTTTGACGAGTATAGGAACAGCATGAACGAGAAAAAAATTCTTCTACGAAGATTTTCCACTATTTTCAATATTTAAAAAAAAGTCGATGCGAAAACGCATCAGTGGCCGGAAATGGGTTAATCACAAGTCTTTGTTCGTTATTATCTATTATTTGTATTTATTATATTGTTTAAACCTCTCAAAATGTATTAGTCAATTTTATGAAATCAATTCTTGTTATCAGTGTTAATTTATGTTCCTTTGCTGACGATTGTATAACCTGTCGGTTTTTACAATTAAAAAACGCTGCAAATTATTACACAATGGTTTATCATTTTTCTATATAGATCACTCGTCTACAAAATCACCAACCATCCAATATGAAGCAAAAAAAAAAAAAAAAAATTAAATTAAAAAAAAAAATCAAAATCACCAACCATTGATTGCATTTCGGTCAGCTCTAATTTGAACGGAGATTAGGCCTCTTTTGCGATTCACACTCGTGTTTTGATTTATATATATATATTTCAATATAAACCCTTAAATTTTCGTAGGGAGCGAACGGTTTGTCCTAAAGAGCTCGGCGTGGTCTCAAAAAATTCTAAAAATTCTATAGAATCTTAAATTGAAGGAAAAACAATACCTTTATATCGAAATTTTTTGAGTTAGGGCGTTTTCAAAATTTCAAAATTGGTTTTGGAACCCTTAGAAGTGACCTACATCAACCAAAAGCTTCGGGGCACAACTAGACCCCAAATGGAGCCTACATACCAAATTTCATCAAAATCGGTCAATGCTAAGTGGCAAAAGTGCCGCGTACGGCGGACGGACGGCCAAATTTTTATTCGATTTTTGGATTCTACGTACCTTGAAACGTAAACCATCAAATTTTGAGGGGGTGTTAAAATTTTTTTTTTTCTTGGTCGATTCCAAAGGTTCATTATTGAAAATAATAAACCAAAATTGATTGATTGACGTCAATTAAAAACTAAATGAAGAGGGTTCTGAATAAAATAAATTCCCCGCTGTTTTTCCGTAGACTCCACAACAGTACGTCGAACAATCCTCGACGGTTTTCGATCATTTTTGATTATTCATTCAATTGTGTTTTTGAGTTAGTTTGCCCAAGTTTTTCAGCAAATATAGGGAATTGTCGGTATTCAAAATACTCACGGCGAGAGTGTGTTGTCCTTTTACTGTGATGACGGGGTCGGTTGAAGTCGAGCCGAAATGCTCTCGCAATTCGTTTTCCTGAAATGGAGAGAAAAAAACCTCTTAGAGCGCAAAGCGAGCTAAAACTTTCCACAGAGCCAGCTGGGCTTGGAAGCGGGCGATGCGTTTGCAGTTTCAATCCTCTGTTCGAATTGACACTTCATTTTTTCAAATGGAACCCCCCCTTTTCATTACAGATTCGGATTCTACGTCAAATTTCATGAAAAATTCATACCCGAATCGTCTTGTTTTATTGCGCGCAACCTGGTTTTTTGAACGCTCTAAGTTGCGCAACTCCACAATTGCGCAAAAATTAGGTTTTGGAGAACCCTTAGTGTGGCACATGTTTTTTCATCATTTTTTAACGCTAAATCACATGGCGGCATCCGTTTTTAAATTTGACTGGAATTTTTCTAAATGGCGGCCAAAAATTCGGTTGTTAGGGTGGTGGCACCAGTATCATACACGTTAAGGGAAAATTTCCAGTTTTTGCTCAATATTTATGCCAAATTACATCCTAGAAATAGCTGAGGGGTCGAAATAGCTAGAACGACTGTTCTTAAACGTTGTGAAACCAAGAGAAGTAAAATATTCGGTTTCTTTCAGCTTAAGTAAATGATTTTCGAGATCTCTTTTTTTCGCCAGTATCATACATGGCAAAAATTGGGAGGCACCAGTGTCATTCATACTTCGGAACCAGTATCATTCACTTGCACGGAAACATAAAAAATTGCTATTTTTCATTATCAAAGGTGAAATAAAGATAAGAATCGCACACTAAACTTCGAGTAATGTTTATTGAGTAGAAAATAATTGGTTTGAATGCAAAAAATACTTTTATAGTCGACTGTCTTCTCGTTTTAGGAAACTCTTACCAATCTAGGTTTGCAAGCTCTAGGATCCTTTAGGAAAGAATGCTTTGTACACACAGGAACAGATTGTCTTATTTAATACTTGAGCATTATAATAGAAAATAAGTATATCACTTTAGTTTGAAATTGTTGCATTTCGCCATTCAAGAGAGCTGACAGCTCCAGGTCCGATTCCTTTATTAATATTTTTATTTTTGTTGGCTAGCTTAATGACAGGGGTCCAAATTAGTGCTTTTTTGAAAGGACTAGGTATCGTTGCCAACACATCCTCATTTGTAGCATTTCCCGCTGTAAGATATGGACCTGGAACTTGGGCTGAGGTTGTGGAACTTTCAATGCTGCTGACATTTTCAACGATTTCTCGTTCATAGCAGCTTCATAATACTTTGATCTCTTCGTGGGAGGTGCCATATTCTGAAGAAACGAGTATCTACACTGCATGCAGATACATCTGTACATGGATATGTCTTATGATGGCAATTTAAATGATGAGCTCACTCAGCTGATCAGTGACCACTCAGGCGCCTTCAGCATTCTCCATTGACCCGCCCTCTCAAATTTCAGGTTCCTGCGTTCAACAGGAGAGGAAATGGCCTTGGAGCTCACTCAGCTGATCAGTGACCACTCAGGCGCCTTCAGCATTCTCCATTGACCCGCCCTCTCAAATTTCAGGTTCCTGCGTTCAACAGAAGAGGAAATGGCCTTGGAGCTCACTCAGCTGATCAGTGATCATCAACTTTGATGATGTATAGAAGTATGTATTTATTGATCCTGCTTCTCAAATTTCAGCTTCCTGTGTTCAACAGTATCAGAAAAAAAAACTTTGCATTGTTTTGTGTGTCTAAAATTTTGGAATGACCCCCAGAACTAAAACATATCCATGTCAAAAAAATGCTCGAATGGGAAAAATTAGCTGGGCTCTATGTCATACACCCTGTGGACCCAGTATCATACACCCCTGTATGATACTGGTCTTAATACTGGTGATTTCAAAAAAAGTTCACACTGTGAGTTTCGAGTCCCTAACACCTACAATCGCCGAGAAATCGCAAAACTTAGACTTTTTGGATGAATAGTGAGATCCTCCATTTGATGGAACAGAGGCGCTTAGTCAAGAAAAATAGTGATGCGTATAAAGCACTGCAGGTGAGGATTCGGTCATCTGTACGACATGCTCGTGAAGAATGGATATCCGCTCAGTGTGAAGAAATAGAGCTTCTGTCCGAAATGCATGACGATTTCAATTTGCACAAAAAAGTAAGGGATTTCACGTCGATCGGTAAGAAGAACCACCCTTCTGTAGTCGTAGGTGAGGATGGAAAGATGGCAACGACACAGGAGGAGAAATGTCGAGTGTGGGAGAAATATGTGGAGGAACTGTTCCAGGATGCGCGTCAGCTGTGTGACTTGGTTGTCCATGATGAAAGAGAGGGTCCCCCAATACTGGTGGATGAGGTTAGGCATGCAATCGGGCACGCAAAGTCAGGCAAGGCAGTCGGCCAAGACCAGGTCAGTGTGGAGATGTTCAAGCTTCTGGACGATGATAGTATTGCCAACCTGACAGCGTTCTATAACCTTCTATATGATAGCGGAGCCCTCCCGGTTGAGTGGTTGAACTCAATTTTCGTAACCCTCCCCAAAAAAGCCAATGCAAAGAAGTGTAAGGATTATCGCACAATTAGTTTGATGAGCCATGCGCTGAAGATTCTCTTACGAGTGCTGCACTATCGCTTGTGGCGCAAGGTTGAGGCGGAGATCGGTGATTCCCAGTTCGGGTTCAGAAGTGCTTTTGGTACGCGAGAAGCCCTGTTTGCCATGCAGGTCCTAGTGCAGAAGTGTTTGGACCAGCAGTGTTCAGTGTATGCCTGCTTTATTGACTTTGAGAAGGCCTTCGACAATGTACAACATGAGAAGCTTATCCGCATTCTTGAGGATGTTGGCTTGGATTTCAAAGATGTCAGGCTCATCAGAAACCTGTACTGGGGCCAAACGGCGCAGGTGCGGGTAGATGGAACACTCTCGGATCGGGTCAGTATAGCCAAGGGTGTAAGACAGGGTTGCACGTTGTCGCCGCTTTTGTTCAACATTTATTCTGAGCAGGTGTTCAAGGAGAGTCTGGATGACTGCGAGTTGGGCATCATCGTGAATGGTTTACCTGTGTCGAACTTGAGATACGCGGACGATACGGTGCTCCTCGCTCATTCTGAATTGGAATTACAGGCGCTTCTTGACAGGGTTTCCAATGCATGTGCAACTTATGGCCTAGCAATCAACATTCACAAAACCAAGGCGATGGTTATAACCAAACGTGGACGGCCCGTGGTTAATTTGATGGTACATGGTAAGCGAATAGAGCAGGTCGCTCGTTTCAAGTACCTGGGTCAGTTGGTGTCAGAGAATTGGTCGCTTGAGGGTGAGCTCAGATGTCGCATAGAGACAGCGCGTAGTGCATTCAATAATATGCGTAATTTGCTGTGCCGCCGGGACCTCAACTTTCCGCTTCGTTGGCGTATCGTCAAATGTTATATTTGGTCGATTTTGCTTTATGGAGTGGAAACTTGGACGTTGAAAGCAGTAGACATCAACCGGCTGGAAGCGTTTGAAATGTGGTTGATTCGTCGTATGCTTAGAATCCCGTGGACTGCTCGGTTACGAAATGATTATATACTTGAGCAGAATTCCCTATCCCGTGAGCTACTGGGAACAATTAAGAAAAGGAAAGTAGCTTATTTGGGGCACATCATGAGAGGAGAAAAGTATGGCCTGTTGCACACTATCATGATGGGGAAAATAAGTGGCAGAAGGGGAGTTGGGCGAAGAAGGGTCTCGTGGCTCGCCAACATCAGGAGCTGGACAGGTATTGGCCGAGCAGCAGAATTATTTCACCTCGCTCAAGACAGAAACAAGTTTGCTGAAGTGATCGCCAACCTTCGGTAACGGAGACGGCACTGAAAGAAGAAGACTTTTTGGGAATCCCCAGTGTCATACACATGTGTATGACACTGGGGTACCATTGTATTGTAAGTATCCAGTATCATACACCCTTTCAAAACGGGTTAAAAACTGTGTTTTGAGCAAAACAAATAACAAAAATGAATTGTACAAGTCAAAATACATTAAATATCACGCCCAGGGGAATGGAAAGACAAAATTTGTGTGTAAATACTAATATAGAAGAGGAGTCACCTCCTTAACCTAAACTGCAAGTAGACCCCATGAACAGAGTGCTGCCTTCAAGGAGACCCAACCTGCACGTGAGAAACCCGACAAAAACCCTCCCTTCTCCTTCTTCTTCTTTCCAAATCCACTATGGAAGCACACAGATATTTTGAACTTATAAAATCCTATCTACGTCAACAAGAAATGTTATTATTTCGATTTGAAGATGAAAGTTTATGATACTGGGTAAGTGTATGCGACTGGTGCCACCACCCTATTAGTGAAAAAATCGCTCTTTTTAAATCGTTGTAAGTTTTTAGGCAATTTTATTCACGCACCGAATTTCTAGCTGATTGAAGTTTTTGTTGAGTAAAAAGGTGTTAATTGATGCTCACTACCATATCAACGAATAATGCGTATTTTATGTACGAAAAACTAAGGGTTTCTTCGAAAAATCCACTTTCTAGCAGTCAGAATTATTCGGAACTATCGCCATTGTTTTCAGCGTAAAAAATTACATAGAAAATGATACCAAACTCGTCAAGCCATCTTGAGACCGAGGGGTCTATAAACCGCTTAAAACACTGGATTTTCATGTAAAACACACGTTTTTTGACATTCAAACTTCATTTACTCTTCCAATTTTAATGTTAAAGAGAAAAATTGATAGACCGTTGGAAAGCTGACTATTTAAGCATGTTATCTCCGAAGAGCGCCCATCGAAATGGGCAGGGATTTAGAGTGAAAACTGTGGTCGAAGAAAGTCTAGTTTCGAAAAAATTTTAAAGTTTGTTTTTGGCTTGATTTTTGAAACTATTCTATTGCTGAAAGATTTTGATTTTGCCTGGGTAGCTTAGAAATTTAAATCTTTTCAACGGTGTAGACAGTTTTGAATTTTCAGGAGAAATAAGGGAGTTATGACCATATCAGTGCCGTAAGGTCGAAAACGCGAAAAAAACTTCAAAGTGAAAAAAAAGGAATTTTGAGTGGGTTAAAACAAAATTGCTATGAGACATTTTTTGTTGGAAATACCTTGTAGAATCTAACCCTGAAGTTATGCCCATCTTAAGTGTAGACACCCTGTACAGAATGTCTACCATTTGGATGGACCAAACTTCAAGGATCGATTCTACAACTCATTTGCAACAAAAAATGTCTCTTAGTAATTTTTTCTTAACCCACTCAAAATTCTTTTGCTTCCTCACTACCGAAGGTAGGGAAGCTTTGTATTCGTGAAAGAAGTGAAAAAAAAAAAATGTCCTCCAAAATCAAAATTTCCACTTGCTTTTTGCGTTTTAGAGCTTCCCGAACAATTTTGGTTCCGTGTCTGTCTGTCTGTCTGTCTGTCGGTCTGTCTGTCTGTCGGTCTGTCTGTGGTCAATCCTTGTCCCGGGCAAAACTATACTAACCTGTGGTCCGATTTTGATGAAATTTTCAGGGATTGTGCGGGTTAGGTCCTAGACGGTCCCCTATAAATTTCAGCACCTTCGGACCAATAGGAGCGAGTGCGCATGCGCAAACGTGAATTTCCTGGAACCTCGGTTTCTCGGTTTCTAATGAACCGATTTTATTCAAATTTGAAGGTTAGTTAGCGACTAACTTCTAAGAGACACCCTATAAGTTTCAATCAAATTGGTCAAGAAATAGCCGCTGCGCATGCGCGAACTTTAAATTTATTGTTACAACCAAAACTCCGCAACTATTCAACCCCAGGAAACTGAAATTTGAGAGGCAGGGTCAATGTAGAATGCTGAAGGCGCCTGAGTGGTCACTGATCAGCTGAGTGAGCTCCAAGGCCATTTCCTCTCCTGTTGAACGCAGGAAGCTGAATTTTGAGAGGGCGGGTCAATGGAGAATGCTGAAGGTGCCTGAGTGATCACTGATCAGCTGAGTGAGCTCCAAGGCCATTTCCTCTCCTGTTGAACGCAGGAACCTGAAATTTGAGAGGGCGGGTCAATGGAGAATGCTGAAGGCGCCTGAGTGATCACTGATCAGCTGAGTGAGCTCCAAGGCCATTTTCTCTCCTGTTGAACGCAGCAAGCTGAAATTTGAGAGGGCGGGTCAATGGAGAATGCTGAAGGTGCCTGAGTGGTCACTGATCAGCTGAGTGAGCTTAAATATTACAGTGGAAGAAAGATAAAGAGGGAGAGGGAGCAAAAACCTTTTCAAGGTATGTCACATTTTAGCCATTAGGCTCTAAGAGGAAATCATCCGGGGGTGCAGGGGGCGAATTTTCGCCTACTGATTCTATACGTCCATGTTACAATGAGTGAGGAAGCTATACTGCCCACCCAACTTGGCAGACGTTTTTTTTCCACTTTAAAGTTTTTATTCGTATTTTCGACCTTGCAGCACTAAAATGGTCATAACTCTCTTATTTCTCATGCTACTTCAAATCTGAGTACACCGTTGGACAGAACGTTAAATTTCCTATCCATTTAGTGGGAAACCCAGTTTCTAAAAGCCATTTGCAAAAGTAAAAAAATAAATCAAAGTCAACATTTATAATTTTTTTCGAAAATCGACATTTTTCAGGCTAACGATTCCCCCGTAAAAAATACCGCTATCGTGGTGCACTCAACGGGAGAAACTACCCCAAGATCTCACCTTTTCAACGGTATGTCAGTTTCAAGGTCTAAGAGGAAAGTTTCTTTGAAAAAATTGAGTTTTATGCGAAAAAACGTGCTTTTTTAGGCATATTCCGCTAGAGTCGACCAAGTATTATTGCCTTCACTTTTCAAGGATTGCAATAAAAAGTCCACTAAATTAAATTTCCACTCGTTTTTTACGTTTTGGACTTTCCTGGACAGTTTTGGTACCGTGTCTGTCCATCTGACAGTCGGTCTGTCTGTCTGAAAGTCCTTGTAGATGGCAAAAGCAATACGAAGCCACTGTCCGATTTCGATGTAATTTTCGGCGGTGTTCTCCATGAAAATTAAAGTGAACGCATTAAATTTTCAAAATCAAATTCAAAAATTTTAATTTTTTTTTTTAGAAATTATCATTTTTTAGGTTTATTTTTAACCTGGAATAAGTTGTGCTATCATGGGCCACTCAACGGAAAACCCGTTCATTTTGATTTTAAAAATGGAACTAGAATAAAATTGAAGAATAATAAGCAGAAAAAAATTGTCATTGTAACGTTGGTAGAAAGTGTTGGTAGGTACAATAATGATTTGTATTGTTAAAAAAAAGTATTATTGTCAATGAAACTCTTCAAGTTATTCTTCTGCTACAAAAAGTCAATTTCATGATAACATTATGATAAAATCAGTTTTCCGTTTAATTAGAATAAATTATATTTATTCTAATTAGACGAAAAACTGATTTTTAACGTAGAAAAGATGTGATCCCGGGGTAGTTTTGGCCGTTGACTGGCCCCGCGATAGCCCTACTTATTACGACAATAAAACAATTTTGAGAGGGGGTTAACTTTTTTTCTTGCTCGATTCCAAAGGCTTGTAATTGAAAATAATAAACCAAAAAAATGATAATTTCTGAAGAAAAAAATTAAAACTTTTGAATTTGATTTTGAAAATTTAATACGTTCAATTTAATTTTCATGGAGAACACCGCCGAAAATTACATCGAAATCGGACAGTGGCTTCGTATTGCTTTTTCCATCTATAAGGACTTTCAGACAGACAGACCGACTGTCAGATGGACAGACACGGTACCAAAACTGTCCAGGAAAGTCCAAAACGTAAAAAACGAGTGGAAAATTTTATTTAGTGTACTTTTTATTGCAATCCTTGAAAAGTGAAGGCAATAATACTTGGTCGACTCTCTAGCGGAATATGCCTAAAAAAGCAAGTTTTTTCGCATAAAACTCAATTTTTTCAAAGAAACTTTCCTCTTAGACCTTAAAACTGACATACCGTTGGAAAGGTGAGATCTTGGGGTAGTTTTTCCCGTCGAGTGCACCACGATAGCGGTATGTTTTACGGGGGAATCGTTAGCCTGAAAAATGTCGATTTTCGAAAAAAATTATAAATGTTGACTTTGATTTATTTTTTTACTTTTGCAAATGGCTTTTAAAAACTGGGTTTCCCAGTAAATGGATAGGAAATTTAATGGTCTGTCCAACGGTGTACTCAGATTCGAAGTAGCATGAGAAATAAGAGAGTTATGACCATTTTAGTGCTGCAAGGTCGAAAATACGAATAAAAACTTTAAAGTGGAAAAAAAAAGAATTTTTAGTGGGTTAAGAAAAAATTGCTAAGAGACATTTTTTGTTACAAATTAGTTGTAGAATCGATTCTTGAAGTTTGGTCCATCCAAATGGTAGACACCCTGTATATTTAAAAATTTATCTGACTGAAAAAAACTATGGACAGACAAGATCATCCAATAACATTACACTGAAGTTGCCTTTTAGATTTACAACTAGAAGTCAGAATTTTTTCTCGTACAATGGAATAAAACTGTTCAACAGTCTTCCAAATGAATTAAAGATGCTAAATGATCTAGCAGTCTTTAAACGGCGCATCAAAGAGTACGTCCGTGTGGAAATGTTCAAATGATTATCTTTTTTCACTTTTTTCTAATCAAATCTTATGAACAATCTATCATAAAATGTAGTTTATTGTAATATACAGGGTGTTTCACGAAAAGATTACACCCCCCTTCATTTCCGCAAAATACAACGTAAAAAATTCCGACCAACGCAATTCTTCATGATTTTTTGTGAGGATCTCAGGAAAAATACTTTTTGCGCAAAAAAGTTGCGCGCAATCGTGCGCAATTTACACTAACTTCATTTTTTAAATGGAACCCCCCCTTTTTCATTACAGATTCGGATTCTACGTCAAATTTCATGAAAAATTCATACCCGAATCGTCTTGTTTTATTGCGCGCAACCTGGTTTTTTGAACGCTCTAAGTTGCGCAACTCCACAATTGCGCAAAAATTAGGTTTTGGAGAACCCTTAGTGTGGCACATGTTTTTTCATCATTTTTTAACACGACAATGGCGGCCAAAAATTCGGTTGTTATTAGTGAAAAAATCGCTTTTTTAAATCGTTGTAAGTTTTTAGGCAATTTTATTCACGCACCGAATTTCTAGCTGATTGAAGTTTTTGTTGAGTAGAAAGGTGTTAATTGATGCTCACTACCATATCTACGAATAATGCGTATTTTATGTACGAAAAACGAAGGGTTTCTTCGAAAAATCCACTTTCTAGCAGTCAGAATTATTCGGAAGTATCGCCATTGGATTCAGCGTAAAAAATTACATAGAAAATGATACCAAACTCGTCAAGCCATCTTGAGACCGAGGGGTCTATAAACCGCTTAAAACACTGGATTTTCATGTAAAACACACGTTTTTTGACATTCAAACTTCATTTACTCTTCCAATTTTAATGTTAAAGAGAAAAATTGATAGACCGTTGGAAAGCTGACTATTTAAGCATGTTTTCTCCGAAGAGCGCCCATCGAAATGGGCAGGGATTTAGAGTGAAAACTGTGGTCGAAGAAAGTCTAGTTTCGAAAAAATTTTAAAGTTTGTTTTTGGCTTGATTTTTGAAACTATTCTATTGCTGAAAGATTTTGATTTTGCCTGGGTAGCTTAGAAATTTAAATCTTTTCAACGGTGTAGACAGTTTTGAATTTTCAGGAGAAATAAGGGAGTTATGACCATATCAGTGCCGTAAGGTCGAAAACGCGAAAAAAACTTCAAAGTGAAAAAAAAAGGAATTTTGAGTGGGTTAAAACAAAATTGCTATGAGACATTTTTTGTTGGAAATACCTTGTAGAATCGAACCCCGAAGTTATGCCCATCTTAAGTGTAGACGCCCTGTACAGGGTGTCTACCATTTGGATGGACCAAACTTCAAGGATCGATTCTACAACTCATTTGCAACAAAAAATGTCTCTTAGTAATTTTTTCTTAACCCACTCAAAATTCTTTTTTTTCCACTTTAAAGTTTTTATTCGTATTTTCGACCTTGCAGCACTAAAATGGTCATAACTCTCTTATTTCTCATGCTACTTCAAATCTGAGTACACCGTTGGACAGAACGTTAAATTTCCTATCCATTTAGTGGGAAACCCAGTTTCTAAAAGCCATTTGCAAAAGTAAAAAAATAAATCAAAGTCAACATTTATAATTTTTTTCGAAAATCGACATTTTTCAGGCTAACGATTCCCCCGTAAAAAATACCGCTATCGTGGTGCACTCGACGGGAGAAACTACCCCAAGATCTCACCTTTTCAACGGTATGTCAGTTTCAAGGTCTAAGAGGAAAGTTTCTTTGAAAAAATTGAGTTTTATGCGAAAAAACGTGCTTTTTTAGGCATATTCCGCTAGAGAGTCGACCAAGTATTATTGCCTTCACTTTTCAAGGATTGCAATAAAAAGTCCACTAAATTAAATTTCCACTCGTTTTTTACGTTTTGGACTTTCCTGGACAGTTTTGGTACCGTGTCTGTCCATCTGACAGTCGGTCTGTCTGTCTGAAAGTCCTTGTAGATGGCAAAAGCAATACGAAGCCACTGTCCGATTTCGATGTAATTTTCGGCGGTGTTCTCCATGAAAATTAAAGTGAACGCATTAAATTTTCAAAATCAAATTCAAAAATTTTAATTTTTTTTTTTAGAAATTATCATTTTTTAGGTTTATTTTTAACCTGGAATAAGTTGTGCTATCATGGGCCACTCAACGGAAAACCCGTTCATTTTGATTTTAAAAATGGAACTAGAATAAAATTGAAGAATAATAAGCAGAAAAAAATTGTCATTGTAACGTTGGTAGAAAGTGATGGTAGGTACAATAATGATTTGTATTGTTAAAAAAAAGTATTATTGTCAATGAAACTCTTCAAGTTATTCTTCTGCTACAAAAAGTCAATTTCATGATAACATTATGATAAAATCAGTTTTCCGTTTAATTAGAATAAATAATATTTATTCTAATTAGACGAAAAACTGATTTTTAACGTAGAAAAGATGAGATCCCGGGGTAGTTTTGGCCGTTGACTGGCCCCGCGATAGCCCTACTTATTACGACAATAAAACAATTTTGAGAGGGGGTTAATTTTTTTTCTTGCTCGATTCCAAAGGCTTGTAATTGAAAATAATAAACCAAAAAAATGATAATTTCTGAAGAAAAAAATTAAAACTTTTGAATTTGATTTTGAAAATTTAATACGTTCAATTTAATTTTCATGGAGAACACCGCCGAAAATTACATCGAAATCGGACAGTGGCTTCGTATTGCTTTTGCCATCTATAAGGACTTTCAGACAGACAGACCGACTGTCAGATGGACAGACACGGTAACAAAATTGTCCAGGAAAGTCCAAAACGTAAAAAACGAGTGGAAAATTTTATTTAGTGTACTTTTTATTGCAATCCTTGAAAAGTGAAGGCAATAATACTTGGTCGACTCTCTAGCGGAATATGCCTAAAGAAGCACGTTTTTTCGCATAAAACTCAATTTTTTCAAAGAAACTTTCCTCTTAGACCTTAAAACTGACATACCGTTGGAAAGGTGAGATCTTGGGGTAGTTTTTCCCGTCGAGTGCACCACGATAGCGGTATGTTTTACTGGGGAATCGTTAGCCTGAAAAATGTCGATTTTCGAAAAAAATTATAAATGTTGACTTTGGTTTATTTTTTTACTTTTGCAAATGGCTTTTAAAAACTGGGTTTCCCAGTAAATGGATAGGAAATTTAATGGTCTGTCCAACGGTGTACTCAGATTCGAAGTAGCATGAGAAATAAGAGAGTTATGACCATTTTAGTGCTGCAAGGTCGAAAATACGAATAAAAACTTTAAAGTGGAAAAAAAAGAATTTTTAGTGGGTTAAGAAAAAATTGCTAGGAGACATTTTTTGTTACAAATTAGTTGTAGAATCGATTCTTGAAGTTTGGTCCATCCAAATGGTAGACACCCTGTATATTTAAAAATTTATCTGACTGAAAAAAACTATGGACAGACAAGATCATCCAATAACATTACACTGAAGTTGCCTTTTAGATTTACAACTAGAAGTCAGAATTTTTTCTCGTACAATGGAATAAAACTGTTCAACAGTCTTCCAAATGAATTAAAGATGCTAAATGATCTAGCAGTCTTTAAACGGCGCATCAAAGAGTACGTCCGTGTGGAAATGTTCAAATGATTATCTTTTTTCACTTTTTTCTAATCAAATCTTATGAACAATCTATCATAAAATGTAGTTTATTGTAATATACAGGGTGTTTCACGAAAAGATTACACCCCCCTTCATTTCCGCAAAATACAACGTAAAAAATTCCGACCAACGCAATTCTTCATGATTTTTTGTGAGGATCTCAGGA
Source organism: Apolygus lucorum (assembly GCA_009739505.2). NCBI lineage: Eukaryota > Metazoa > Arthropoda > Insecta > Hemiptera > Miridae > Apolygus > Apolygus lucorum. The sequence continues at coordinate 8,528,952 of CM019175.2, forward strand.
AAAATACTTTTGCGCAAAAAAGTTGCGCGCAATCGTGCGCAATTTACACTAACTTCATTTTTTAAATGGAACCCCCCCTTTTTCATTACAGATTCGGATTCTACGTCAAATTTCATGAAAAATTCATACCCGAATCGTCTTGTTTTATTGCGCGCAACCTGGTTTTTTGAACGCTCTAAGTTGCGCAACTCCACAATTGCGCAAAAATTAGGTTTTGGAGAACCCTTAGTGTGGCACATGTTTTTTCATCATTTTTTAACACGACAATGGCGGCCAAAAATTCGGTTGTTATTAGTGAAAAAATCGCTTTTTTAAATCGTTGTAAGTTTTTAGGCAATTTTATTCACGCACCGAATTTCTAGCTGATTGAAGTTTTTGTTGAGTAGAAAGGTGTTAATTGATGCTCACTACCATATCTACGAATAATGCGTATTTTATGTACGAAAATATAAGGGTTTCTTCGAAAAATCCACTTTCTAGCAGTCAGAATTATTCGGAACTATCGCCATTGTTTTCAGCGTAAAAAATTACATAGAAAATGATACCAAACTCGTCAAGCCATCTTGAGACCGAGGGGTCTATAAACCGCTTAAAACACTGGATTTTCATGTAAAACACACGTTTTTTGACATTCAAACTTCATTTACTCTTCCAATTTTAATGTTAAAGAGAAAAATTGATAGACCGTTGGAAAGCTGACTATTTGAGCATGTTTTCTCCGAAGAGCGCCCATCGAAATAGGAAGGGATTTAGAGTGAAAACTGTGGTCAAAGAAAGTCTAGTTTCGAAAAAATTTTAAAGTTTGTTTTTGGCCTAATTTTTGAAACTATTCTATTGCTGAAAGATTTTGATTTTGCCTGGGTAGCTTAGAAATTTAAATCTTTTCAACGGTGTAGACAGTTTTGAATTTTCAGGAGAAATAAGGGAGTTATGACCATATCAGTGCCGTAAGGTCGAAAACGCGAAAAAAACTTCAAAGTGAAAAAAAAGGAATTTTGAGTGGGTTAAAACAAAATTGCTATGAGACATTTTTTGTTGGAAATACCTTGTAGAATCGAACCCCGAAGTTATGCCCATCTTAAGTGTAGACGCCCTGTACAGGGTGTCTACCATTTGGATGGACCAAACTTCAAGGATCGATTCTACAACTCATTTGCAACAAAAAATGTCTCTTAGTAATTTTTTCTTAACCCACTCAAAATTCTTTTTTTTCCACTTTAAAGTTTTTATTCGTATTTTCGACCTTGCAGCACTAAAATGGTCATAACTCTCTTATTTCTCATGCTACTTCAAATCTGAGTACACCGTTGGACAGAACGTTAAATTTCCTATCCATTTAGTGGGAAACCCAGTTTCTAAAAGCCATTTGCAAAAGTAAAAAAATAAATCAAAGTCAACATTTATAATGTTTTTCGAAAATCGACATTTTTCAGGCTAACGATTCCCCCGTAAAAAATACCGCTATCGTGGTGCACTCAACGGGAGAAACTACCCCAAGATCTCACCTTTCCAACGGTATGTCAGTTTTAAGGTCTAAGAGGAAAGTTTCTTTGAAAAAATTGAGTTTTATGCGAAAAAACGTGCTTTTTTAGGCATATTCCGCTAGAGAGTCGACCAAGTATTATTGCCTTCACTTTTCAAGGATTGCAATAAAAAGTCCACCAAATTAAATTTCCACTCGTTTTTTACGTTTTGGACTTTCCTGGACAGTTTTGGTACCGTGTCTGTCCATCTGACAGTCGGTCTGTCTGTCTGAAAGTCCTTGTAGATGGCAAAAGCAATACGAAGCCACTGTCCGATTTCGATGTAATTTTCGGCGGTGTTCTCCATGAAAATTAAAGTGAACGCATTAAATTTTCAAAATCAAATTCAAAAATTTTAATTTTTTTTTTTAGAAATTATCATTTTTTAGGTTTATTTTTAACCTGGAATAAGTTGTGCTATCATGGGCCACTCAACGGAAAACCCGTTCATTTTGATTTTAAAAATGGAACTAGAATAAAATTGAAGAATAATAAGCAGAAAAAAATTGTCATTGTAACGTTGGTAGAAAGTGATGGTAGGTACAATAATGATTTGTATTGTTAAAAAAAAGTATTATTGTCAATGAAACTCTTCAAGTTATTCTTCTGCTACAAAAAGTCAATTTCATGATAACATTATGATAAAATCAGTTTTCCGTTTAATTAGAATAAATAATATTTATTCTAATTAGACGAAAAACTGATTTTTAACGTAGAAAAGATGTGATCCCGGGGTAGTTTTGGCCGTTGACTGGCCCCGCGATAGCCCTACTTATTACGACAATAAAACAATTTTGAGAGGGGGTTAACTTTTTTTCTTGCTCGATTCCAAAGGCTTGTAATTGAAAATAATAAACCAAAAAAATGATAATTTCTGAAGAAAAAAATTAAAACTTTTGAATTTGATTTTGAAAATTTAATACGTTCAATTTAATTTTCATGGAGAACACCGCCGAAAATTACATCGAAATCGGACAGTGGCTTCGTATTGCTTTTGCCATCTACAAGGACTTTCAGACAGACAGACCGACTGTCAGATGGACAGACACGGTAACAAAATTGTCCAGGAAAGTCCAAAACGTAAAAAACGAGTGGAAAATTTTATTTAGTGTACTTTTTATTGCAATCCTTGAAAAGTGAAGGCAATAATACTTGGTCGACTCTAGCGGAATATGCCTAAAAAAGCAAGTTTTTTCGCATAAAACTCAATTTTTTCAAAGAAACTTTCCTCTTAGACCTTAAAACTGACATACCGTTGGAAAGGTGAGATCTTGGGGTAGTTTCTCCCGTCGAGTGCACCACGATAGCGGTATGTTTTACGGGGGAATCGTTAGCCTGAAAAATGTCGATTTTCGAAAAAAATTATAAATGTTGACTTTGATTTATTTTTTTACTTTTGCAAATGGCTTTTAAAAACTGGGTTTCCCAGTAAATGGATAGGAAATTTAATGGTCTGTCCAACGGTGTACTCAGATTCGAAGTAGCATGAGAAATAAGAGAGTTATGACCATTTTAGTGCTGCAAGGTCGAAAATACGAATAAAAACTTTAAAGTGGAAAAAAAAGAATTTTTAGTGGGTTAAGAAAAAATTGCTAAGAGACATTTTTTGTTACAAATTAGTTGTAGAATCGATTCTTGAAGTTTGGTCCATCCAAATGGTAGACACCCTGTATATTTAAAAATTTATCTGACTGAAAAAAACTATGGACAGACAAGATCATCCAATAACATTACACTGAAGTTGCCTTTTAGATTTACAACTAGAAGTCAGAATTTTTTCTCGTACAATGGAATAAAACTGTTCAACAGTCTTCCAAATGAATTAAAGATGCTAAATGATCTAGCAGTCTTTAAACGGCGCATCAAAGAGTACGTCCGTGTGGAAATGTTCAAATGATTATCTTTTTTCACTTTTTTCTAATCAAATCTTATGAACAATCTATCATAAAATGTAGTTTATTGTAATATACAGGGTGTTTCACGAAAAGATTACACCCCCCTTCATTTCCGCAAAATACAACGTAAAAAATTCCGACCAACGCAATTCTTCATGATTTTTTGTGAGGATCTCAGGAAAAATACTTTTGCGCAAAAAAGTTGCGCGCAATCGTGCGCAATTTACACTAACTTCATTTTTTAAATGGAACCCCCCCTTTTTCATTACAGATTCGGATTCTACGTCAAATTTCATGAAAAATTCATACCCGAATCGTCTTGTTTTATTGCGCGCAACCTGGTTTTTTGAACGCTCTAAGTTGCGCAACTCCACAATTGCGCAAAAATTAGGTTTTGGAGAACCCTTAGTGTGGCACATGTTTTTTCATCATTTTTTAACACGACAATGGCGGCCAAAAATTCGGTTGTTATTAGTGAAAAAATCGCTCTTTTTAAATCGTTGTAAGTTTTTAGGCAATTTTATTCACGCACCGAATTTCTAGCTGATTGAAGTTTTTGTTGAGTAGAAAGGTGTTAATTGATGCTCACTACCATATCTACGAATAATGCGTATTTTATGTACGAAAAACGAAGGGTTTCTTCGAAAAATCCACTTTCTAGCAGTCAGAATTATTCGGAAGTATCGCCATTGGATTCAGCGTAAAAAATTACATAGAAAATGATACCAAAATCGTCAAGCCATCTTGAGACCGAGGGGGGACCATAAACCGCTCAAAACACTGGATTTTCTTGTAAAACACACGTTTTTTGACATTCAAACTTCATTTACTCTTCCAATTTTAATGTTAAAGAGAAAAATTGATAGACCGTTGGAAAGCTGACTATTTGAGCATGTTTTCTCCGAAGAGCGCCCATCGAAATAGGAAGGGATTTAGGGCCGTATTCACAAAACGCACTTAGTGGAGCTTTTCACTAAGTGAAGCCTGAAATCTCCACTTAGAGCCGTACTTTAGAGAAAACGCTATTCACAAACCGAACTTTAGAAGAAGCGTCACTTCAGCTCCACTTTACCGGAGCTGAACTTTCGTCAAGTTACACTTTCCGGGTAAGTTTGGCTCCTACCACACTTTATTGGCCCTTAGTACAGCTTTTGACAAAAAGTGCGTCTATTTTGCTTGCTTCGACAGCCGTTTTACGAAGTTTTTCCGTTCGGATTTAAATGGAAAACGACTACATGGAATATTTGCAGTATCTACGGAAAGGAGACGAGTACAAATTGTGCCAGGAAGGCAAAGAGAAAGCGAAAATGGATTTGCGTGTTGGTCAGAAGAATTTCCGCGCACGTCACAGGTAAACAATTTCCTACTTTTCCTTTTTACAGCTACCTTTGAGCACTTATAATTGTGCTCAGTTCATTTCAATTTGAGGACATTATTGTTGTTAAAAATTAAATAGATGTTTTGAAAAGGAATGAAGCAAAGAGATGGACAATCGTTTGTTGATCACCAACCGCTTATCAATATTATCACTGAATATTCCCATTGGTCAATAGGAGCGAGTCGCCCTAACGGTTACCCTTTCGGAAGTTCAACTTCCTTATCAGTTGAACTTAAAGCTGACCTAAGAGCAGCTACACTAAAAACGATTGTGAATAGCGATTTCTCCTCAAGTTTCACTTTGGCCTGAAGTATCACTTTCGGAAGTGCGACCTCAAGTTTCACTTTGGCGATTTTTGTGAATACGGGCCTTAGAGTGAAAACTGTGGTCAAAGAAAGTCTAGTTTCGAAAAAATTTTAAATTTTGCTTTTTGGTTTGATTTTTTGAAACTATTCTATTGTTGAAAGATTTTGATTTTGCCTGGGTAGCTTAGAAATTTAACGCTATTTTTAACGGTGTAGTCAGATTTTAATTGTGAGGAGAAATAAGGGAGTTATGACCATATCAGTGACGTAAGCTCGAAAACGCGAAAAAAACTTCAAAGTGAAAAAAAAAAGGAATTTTGAGTGGGTTAAAAGAAAATTACTATGAGACATTTTTTGTTGGAAATACCTTGTAGAATCGAACCCTGAAGTTATGCCCATCTTAAGTGTAGACACCCTGTATAGTTCAGCTCTGACTTGAGTGCTTATTTTAAATTTTTAGTGTTTTTGTTGGCAAAATGAATTATAATTAAGTTAAAAATTTTAACAACATATCTTTGACCAGTCGCTATTATATACTAATATTAATTGTGTGGTTCAATTTTAAAAAATTTGTTGGTCTATCGTTATAAATGATTGTTTTAGGCTTGAAAAAGGGGCCACAGTTTGCACTGAAAGCGCTCGCCTTAGTAAAATATTGACGAATGAGAACTGGGTCTTACTGCTTCATTCTCTACATATAACTACAAGAAGTTTATAAAGAATAAACCACTGACCACGGATTCGTCGTCGACCGTATACTTCTTGTCCACGCCCATACTCAACTTCTTGAAATTCATCGAATTCTTCGTGAGCGTCCCCGTTTTGTCCGACAAAAGGTACGAAATCCTTCCGAGTTCTTCCGGTATCGTCGTGCATCTGAAGACATCGAAAGGAAAAATCACGTTAAATCACCCTGTAAAGGCCCCAAATATCGTATTTTTGAGTCGTTGCGAGGAAATTAATGGGTTTTCTGTTTGTTTTTCTCTCACCTGACGACAAAACCAGGCATGTCCTGGTCGTGGCTCATCTGCCACGAGTAGAACATTTTGGCGAACTCCAAATTGACCCGCAACGAGAGAGGGATGATGTAGGAAAACAGCAGCACAAACCTGCAAATTGAACATTTTCGAAGGCGTTAATCGTTTTTATCGAATTTTCGATGCCCTCGAAATATTAAAGGTAAATTTTGAAAAATTGCTGAAATCCGTTTCAGGAACATCCTAAGGCCGAGGCTACGATAGAAGATGTAGCGAGGAATATTTGAATTCACCCGCCAGTCGCGCGAATCGTGGTTTCGGTGACAGCTGTCCGTCACTGCTACCAACCTACAACTTGTCCTGCAGTTGAGGCCGAGTCTAATAATCAATTTCTTCTCTTCAGATACATTATAATTCTTTCTTGCACTGGAAAATCATAATACTGGAATTTTGGAGCAGAAACATACGTATTTCTTTGATTTAAATCGGAAAAGTCTGCAACGTGGAACTTTTTCTCGCCGACATAGAGGACCCGTTGGAAGGGGACACTGAGCCATCTCCATTTTGTTCTCTTTTCTCGTTCTGCTTTTCTCCCGTCGCTACGGTACCTTTCTTTTTTTCGAAATTTCCTCTATCTTCGTTTCGAAATTCGAAAAGTTATAATAGCAAATTCCCGCTGGAAGACTCTTCAGGACCTGGATTCAATAATCGGTTTCTGCGGATCGACCAGGATCTCACGTTCATCTCCTGTGTATCCAACTTGGGTAAGCACCTCGAAAACCACGTTTCTGCAAAACTTCCCTTCACATATTTGGGACGATATCAGTCAAAACTCTTTGAATTTTGTCTCAGATCTCATGAAACTTCGTTGCTCCGGTGTATCTGCGCCTCGTATTCGCAATTTCATTCCTTGGACTCCTCTGGAAAGACTTGAGAAGCCCACACAAAGTACCGTACCGGTAAGCCTCTATACCAACGACTCAACTTCTCTATTTTATCTCCCGAGTTCTGTTTTCCGGAGTTTCTGCCCTACTGTCACTAACCAAAAATTACTTTGGTTGGTCAGTTTCAGGTTTCGGATTTACGAAACACGAATATCTACATGCCTTCTGGGGAAGCCTTTCTACTCGTCTCAAAGAAGTCTTTTTCCCTTCCTGAAAGCTCTTGGAAAATAGCGATAAGTAATAGATTGAATTGTTTATTGCATGACGGCCGTCAAAATTAGCAAGGTAACAGTAACAATAATTAAGGTATTATTGAACAATTATTAGTTTGGTACCTACCTACCTATTTTGGTATTTTCTATCTTTACCTTTAACAAAATTATACCTGTGACGTCCCTGAGAAATACCTAGGCTGGACTCAAATTGAATTTAAAATTTGTTCATTAATCTTTATTTCGCATTTTATCATTGAGTAAAAGAGTCTACTCACTTAAAACTTGATTTATTTAATTATCAATTTTTTTCCCTTCTTACAAATTTAGTTGAAGGTAATCTCGTTTCGTGGGTTAATCCCCAAATTTAGTTCCTACGTCACAAAGAGTCTAGCGAGCGAAAAGGGTCAGGTATCGACGCTCTAGAAATAGTTTACCTTTGTTCAGGTAAGGGTGGCTACAGTGGGAGAGGTAAGCGTCATTAGAGAGATTTTGGTGTCAGAATCTGACGGGCCCTGTTAGGAGGAGACTAGCGCGAACAACAGAGGATGCTACCCAGTTGGAGGTGGAAGCCCGTTGACTTTGGACAGGGGGTGGGGGGAGGGAGGCCTCTAGGAACGGGGGACTGTCTGGGGGCACCTTTTCATCGTCACCCGCGAACTCCGAGCTTTGTGAAGAGGTTCCACAGGCCCGTTAATGGTTGCCATAAACTCTCTATTGACGTGTAGGCCTGCTACTTGTGGCGATTGTGTCGATGACCACAGAGGTAGCGTCCCTGCTTACTCGTGGCGGTTGTGACGATTGTGGCGACACACCAGTTGTAAGCGGGGATTTGCGTTCGACAGGGTTAAGGTTTCGATCCGCGGCGTAGTTGGTAGCAGCACGAGGTTGTGACGCCACGTGCCGATCCCAAGTTCACCGAATGACACAAAACCCAACGTGGCGAGCTCAGGTGGGAAGGGGAAGACAAACAAATATCGAAACAGTAGTTAAATTTACAAGGGTAGCGTGTGGTAATTACCTGTGACGAGGCGGTGAAGCGGCCAGTCGGATTCCTCGGGATGATGCAATCTGAAATGTTTAGCCTTAAGGGCGTCCTACTGAGAAAATGGCGTCCGCCAAATGCGACGCTGCCGAAGGGGCCTACGAAGGTGTCTGAGGGACGCCTCGGAAAAGATGGCGGAGTGTGACGCGTCACCAAGCTCCGGTTTTCACACTGAGGAACCAGGTAAAATGAGAAAAGATATCAAATGCAAAATTACAACAATAAAAGGTAAGTTTATTAAATAATCAAAGGTTTTCTGACTAGGCACACCGAAGGGTGTGTCGAAAAGAAGCCTGATGGGCGCAACAACACAAGTAAGTATGGCACAAGATTAAAATGTTCAATAGGATGGATTGGCATATAATATTTCAAATGTACAATTTAATAACTCCAATTTGACTTTGTGTTTCAGGTTTCCAGAGTATATCAGTTCAACGTTCCAGGTTTTCAACAAAGGTGAGTATGGTAAGTATAGGTTAGCTTTATGTTGCAGGTAAGTATTTAGCTTTAAGTTACAACTTTCAATATTACGACTTTTGTTCAAATGTTTCAGAATTACTTCTACGCACTGTCCTAACTGCATTGGCCAATGGTTTAAAGGTAAGTTATAGTTTTCACTCACACGTGTCAGGGCCCTGAGGTATCCTTCCAGGTGTGATGTGGCGATTGTGGTGGTTGTGGCGACGGACGTCCAGTGAATCCAGGGGATCTTCAACCAGATCAGTTCGGCGCGAGACGGCGTTTTCGATGGTCAGGGATCTTACGAAAAGCGTCTTTAAGAGGTTTGGGGGCGGTTTTGACTCTAACAGGCTCAAGTTCACGGGCTGCGGGGCTCACGGTGACTCTTACTGAATATCTGAGGGGGTCTGCCTGTGGAGGGGGGTGCTCGTTGGTTTTGTTCTGGTTGGTCCCCCTCCGCTCCCTCGACGGACGGGCGCCTGCCAGGTGGAGTCTTCTGATTGGCTCCCTCCGCCGAGGGAGGGACGCTCTGGCTGGAGACGGCGTCTTCATGTTGAGGGGGGGGGTGACGTCACCTTTTTGAGCTGACCACGGATCCGAATCTGACAATACTCGCCGCGGGTGGCTATGACAAATTCGGATCGGAAGGGAGTTAACGAATTAACCCAGTCTCTTCACTGGAAAGGTTCCCCAGTGAGTGGAGACTCACAGACGCTTGGGCGAAATAATGGCCAATGCTCGACGCTCAGACCGGAGTAATATTTTTGCTTGACACTCAGCTTCTAAAGTTCCCTGTCCACTTCTTTATTTAATCTTTTCATTACGTAAAATGGCAAAAAAGTAATCCGATGAGGATAGATACTGGAAATTTCATATTCATGGTGCAAGCATATCCATTTAATTTAATTAAAAGGAAATTTAATTACTGGTTGCTAAGGACGCAAAACTGCAGACAACAAGAAGAAACGAACAACACTGTTGTTACAACAGTTGTATTGGACATCAGTTGGATTCTTTCACTACAGAACTTTAAATTAGGACAGGTAGGTACTGAGTTTTGCAGCCGACGATCATCAATAGAAACAATAGTTATGTTCTCACTGAAGTTGACTTCTAAGGAATGTAAATTTTGCACAAACTGGGTCTTGAACTCGTTAGAATAGAAAAGCGGAACAATTCATCGACAGTTATCAAATTTCATATGGAAGAAATGCTTGTAGGGAAGGGATGGACATGCAGAAGGAATTCTAGGATTCTTTCACTACAGAACTTCAAATTAGGACAGGTAGGGACTGAGTTTTGCGGGCGACGATCACCGATAGAAACCTTAATTATGGTCTCACTGAAATTGACTTGTCAACTATCTACAAATGTGTGATTCGGTTCAAAAAAAATTTGGTTTGAAAAAAAAAATCTCGAATTTGGTTTGGAATATCATGATTTTAGGTTGGAAAATCTTGAATTTAGTATGGAGAATCTTTTTTTTTGGTTTGGAAAATGTTGAATTTTGTTGCGAAATAGGGATGCAAATTGATTATCGATAATATCAAAATATCGATTTTTCGCCTTCGATTATCGAGGTTTTTTAATCGATGTTAAGTTTTCTGATATTTATCGATTATCGATTATTTTGTGTCGATATTTTTTTCAATTTAAATATTTTTAATGTGCATTTCTGTAGTACCGAAGTTTTTTCATTATTCTTTCTAAATACCAGGATGGATCTCTGGGCTCAAAGTTGCATCTAACAACAGCAACTAACATGTTTATATGTCTAACTTTTGTTGAATGCGTCCACGTCTACCATGGCTCAGCCCAAGGCAGTAAATGGGTGTATGGGAAAAGAATAACGTTCTTGGGTTTTACTTCTTCCACCATCCATACATTGTCTCCGTTTTCCAGTTTTTCCTTGATTTGTACCATTGAATTTGAAACAGAAGCTATCCATATCTCGTATAGCTGTGTACCTTCAGAACGTCTCTTCTCAAAAGCAGGGCAAATCCTCATCCAAGAGAGGAACATGATGGAAGGGGAAACACTCTCCAAACTCTTATTACTCCAGAGCGTCCCTGAACATTATTTTTTCTAATATACCCACTGCATTTTCCAAGGCCGTTTTGTTTTCAACGACTTAAATTCTACGTTCATGAATTTAAAAAAAAATGTAATTTTATCGGTTTATAATTTTTCAACCTACTTTATGATTCTAGAGTAAGGAAATATGAGAAAAGGAAAACATGAAAACCTATTTGATAATCAACTAAATAGGCAGGTAAGCGATGGGTAAACCATGTACCTACTTAGTTAAGTAAGTGATGATTTTCCAAATTTTCTCCTCCATCTCTAAAGATCATCTTATTGGGGTAAAATCTCTAAACTTGATTATTTTCTTACTAGGAAAAGCTGTTCTGAAACATTATTGTTTTAATAACTTGCATTATTAAATAATGCAATAGATAAATAACAAATAAATTTGTTTGGACCTTCCCGCCCAAAATTGAGCAGTTGATCCAAAGACAAAGTAGTTCCCTAGTTCCAACATCCGCCGCTAAGAGATTCAGCTAAGAATGAACCAAATTAGATCTTCTCGTACTATCAATGGGTTATTGCATTCAGAATTAATAGGCCAGTATTAGATCTACAAAAATTAATGAACTAATAAAGAAAGGACGATCATAATTAAGAACAACACAGAAAATGAATGCAACAAGATGGCTGCGACGAAGAAGCCTCTCCTCGCCCCCGATGCCTCCGCCATTACTAGAACGTACGACTACCAAGTTAACTCTGCGTTTACACATTTTCTCATTGAATATTAGTTCTGTTTAATACAAGCGTTTTAGTTCTCAAACCAGTGTGGTTCATTTAGTTCTCATTCCCAAGGTAAACAAAATTAGTCAATAATAATACATTAAATTGATTATTGATATTTTTGGTCCAATATATCGATGGTATCGATGTTGCTTTGCCGATATATTGATGATACCGATTATCGATATTATGTAGCCGATGTTGCATCTCTATTGCGAAATCTTGAATTTGGTTTAGAAAATCTCGATTTTGGTGTAAACTTGTTGTACCCAAGAAGGTAATAAGTCAATAATAGCCGTGCAAGCACTCTATGAGTTCGTGGAGACGAGTAGAACGTGAATATGGACTCCTAACATCTTCAAAGCATATCCAGTGCATACAGTATGTTATGCTATACTGAAAATCGAAAAACTCCAACATTAGCCGTGTGGGTACTCTATGAGATCGTGGAGACGAGTAAAACACGAATATGTACTACCAAAATGTTCAAAACATACCTGAACATGTAAACTCCGCCGTACAAAGGCCCGTTGAACCCTTTGAGGCACATCATGATGAGAGCGAGTCCTATCACAGCGACAAAAAGCACCTGCAAATCGGTTGATAGAAGTGAAAGGAAACTCAAGAATTGTCCCTATGGATGCATATTGGAGTGTAATTGGGTAACTGATACTCCTACTAGCAATCAAGTTCATCCATTCGCTCAGCTTTCGACAAAAACTAGAGGAATTGAGCAAAATAGTACGATGTAAAAAGTCACCTTGGTTAGAGTGTTGATTTCTTGATCGAGGAGGCCGTTTTTCGAGCGAGGTTGCGAATTGTTCATGCAGGATCGCGTTTCTTTCCCGGTGTAGACGACCAGACCGAGAGCCGTACCTGGAAAAGCAACGCCAAAACACCATGACGAGATACTCCAGGATCAATTTACAAGTGAGGGGTTTCCTACAAGAACAAGATAAGTCCGAAATCGAAAATTCTAAACCTGCTGAATTTTGTGAAAGGCCTTTTCCTGAATTTTCCCCCTCCTGTTGCAAAACGTGACTTGTTTGGTTCTTGCTGAATTTTCATTGAAGCCCAAGTACTGCATGTTCATGACGTGAACACGTTTTGCATGTTTATGACGGTAATCAAATTTTCTGTTTTTATAATAATAATGAAGCTATTTCCGAACTGTGTTTAAAAACTGACAACTAGAACATTTAAAATGTTTTTTTAGATGCCTATGTTGCTGGTTCAATTTCCATGTTTTCTTTGTTTCGCCATCAGTAACATGAAGGAGAAAATAATAGTTCCTACTATCTTAGGCCCACTTTCACCAAAAGTTGTTCTAAACTTGCTTAGCTAAACGAGTTAATAGTTAATCTGAAGGAATAAACCCGGCAAGATGGCGAGCGTCTTTCACCAACCCAAATCATCGTTAAACGTCGTTTAAGACAATCGAGTTTGTCTAAACTTGAAATGTCGAGCGATACGAATGAAAGTTGGACATTATGACGTTTTTGGGCAATAAAAACGTTGAACAACAACCACCCCCGCGCTTGCTATCAGTAGATTCGCGCCTTGTGTATCACTGTCAGTTTTCGAATTCCTTGTTTTGTTTATTTGCTGATTCCTGTGGTTTGTTTCGAGTTTTCCGGTTCCCTTCGTTTTATTTTGCTGAATATTTCCATCACCAACCTATTGAGTTATTACACATCATCACTTTGAGCTACAACGAGCGCAATAACTCCAGTATTTCTCCAGACTCAAGTACCTTCCTTGATGTATCCTAGTGAAACAGTGGCCGCCGCCTTGTTCTGAACGGTAGGAATTTACTTCGATAATTTGAATGATTACCGATGGATGTAAACTCGAAGATGAGGGCCCCCGATTTCACCTCAATAAAAATTTATTTTGGTCGAACTGGTCTTTTATGATGGTCAACTTGTATAATTGGTCCGAATAGAAACAACCAAGGAATGTAGGTTGCACTATTATGTTATTGAAAAAACCATTATTCATTTTATATTAACGTGTTGAACTTATTTGTATGACGGGAACTCGAGGCGAGTGTTAATCTAGTCGAGCACTTGGGCGATTCGGGGCTTGGAAAGGCGGAAATTCAGTAACGTACATAATCTCGGAATGTGGAATCCGATCCAGGATTCGACTCGGACGTCGTCGACATCGTCAGACAAGTCAAAAATAATTCGAAATGCAAAAATAATTCGCAATTTCATTCCGAAAACAATCACAAATCAATGCGCGGCCATATTGAATTGGTAGTTAAACGAGGTTTCCTAGTTTATTCGGCCGATTTTCGACCATTTAAACTCGAACCCCCCAAGATGGTGTTTAAACTCGTGAATCGCTCTGGTGAAAGACGATTTTTACTAAACGTCGTTTATCTCTCGCCTCGTTTGGTTTAAACTCGTTTTGAATGTTTGGTGAAAGTGGGCCTTAAGGATTTGAAAAATGAATGAAAGATAAGTAGACAAGCAGTCTTTCATCAAAAACCTTTATTAGGGAAAAAAGGTTACCGGAAAAGACGAAAACAGAAATAAGAATGGGAAACAAACAGCTGGGAATGCGACGCCCTGACCTTCAGGCGCAGTGTTGCCACGCGCGCGCGGACTTATTTCGTTCTTGCGGAAATAGAGAGGACTAGAATTCTCCTGCAAAATGCGCACATTTTGAAGCCTCCCGTAGACTTGGACCTGTTCGGTTCTTGCCGAAATGAACTTGTTACTAGATATCGCACACATTCAGGAACAAAATGGCGCCTTAACCGGGTTTTTTCAAACTTTGGACTTATCTTGTTCTTGTAGGAAACCCCTCAAGTAGTTTCAAGCTCATGTCAGTTTTTGGAGGATTTCAAGCAAAAACGAAGTCCTGGGAGATGAGAGATTGTGCGAGGGATTCCGGGTTGTCACTTTCCACCGTTGCAGCGCTGTTGTGATACAACATAAAATTTTGGTGGGGTTGAACCCACAGAAAAGAAAAACTCAATCGGAATGAAATTCTCTACCAAAGGAGAGTAAAATGATAACGAAAATCCTCATTCAATGACTGGTTTATTTCACCAATAATTGTTCAGTGCCCAAACAGCACTAGGGATGGCAACGATATATCGATATATGAAATATATCGATATATTACGTTTGATATATCGATATAAAGTACCGATGTTATCGGTCAATATCGATATATTTACCGATATATCGCGACCAGTTTTCAAGTTAACAATTTTTGCTTCCTCACTACCGAAGGTAGGGAAGCTTTGTATTCGTGAAAGAAGTGAAAAAAAAAAATGTCCTCCAAAATCAAAATTTCCACTTGCTTTTTGCGTTTTAGAGCTTCCCGAACAATTTTGGTTCCGTGTCTGTCTGTCTGTCTGTCTGTCGGTCTGTCTGTCTGTCTGTGGTCAATCCTTGTCCCGGGCAAAACTATACTAACCTGTGGTCCGATTTTGATGAAATTTTCAGGGATTGTGCGGGTTAGGTCCTAGACGGTCCCCTATAAATTTCAGCACCTTCGGATCAGCTGAGTGAGCTCCAAGGCCATTTTCTCTCCTGTTGAACGCAGGAAGCTGAAATTTGAGAGGCAGGGTCAATGGAGAATGCTGAAGGTGCCTGAGTGGTCACTGATCAGCTGAGTGAGCTCCAAGGCCATTTCCTCTCCTGTTTTTCGCCAACTGATTCTATACGTCCATGTTACAATGAGTGAGGAAGCTATACTGCCCACCCAACTTGGCAGACGTTTTTTTTTTTAAATTAAATATTGTAATGAATGGACGAGTAGAGACGCCTTGTACCTGTAAAACATCAAGTAATTTTATTCCAACTTTGTTTCCAGTTTGTAGGTACCTAGTGATGAGTTGATTTCAGACAGTCTGAATCAGACTGTTGACTTCAGCTCAGACATGATTATGTACATGAATGTTTTACACCTACAGTGGCTCTCAAGGCTCAATTACTTGACTTGAATCAAAAGTAATGGACGCTCGTCTAGATTAAAACTACCTACTATACGAATTGAAGCAGGTTTTCACAACAATGAGGAATTTCACCGAATTCTGTTTGCATTTGTGACCGACTTCAACGCGCGAAAGAGGAGGTACTCAATTCGGGTTGTCGTGGGACGATTTTTTTTTTTTTTTTTTGTATGTCCGAGTCGCTTGCATTTCTTTATTCTGGTACCAATCTGTCTGATTCTTTTTGAAATGTGTTCTACCAGTATCCGTGGTGGTCCCATTTCAAACAGATTTCATTTTGCTTTGTTAAAAGTATCGTAAATTTGTGATAGAAGTTGAAAAACGTGGTTCCCGTTTTCGGGAATATTGGTCCGCATTCACTCTTCTAGCCCTGTGACTTCCGACTGAGTCAGTTTCCTGAATAGTTCATGGTGTGGGATAGATGAAAATCGGGCTGATTTCGGAAAATAAGTCTCCTGTTATTTTTGGGGGACAATCAAAATTTTTGATTTCAAAACTAACCGGGAAAACGGAACGCTCGCTGATTGGGCTGTTCGGATCGCCATCTCCTCCCAGTGTTGCCCATTGGGACGACGAAATCGTGTTTTCTATGAGAAAAGTTATCAAACAAAAACAGAGGAAACCTAATTTTCCCCATCTCGCTTTTTCTATTTTTTTCTTCAGTTTTTCGATTTCGAACTTTACTGTTTCATGAAATTTTGCATCTGGGGACTACAGATTTCTCAATTTCAGTGCTTGAGGTCGCTTACACGCACGTGCTTTCCATCTTTGCTTTTTCCGTTTTGTGGGTCCAAATCGATTCCAAATTTTTGAAAATAATACAAATAAAATAAAGAAATAAACTTTCTCACTAATCAAGAGAATCTATCACCAAAATATATCATTTGGTTCCGGACCCGAAGAGAAGGCAGTGGTCAGGAGCGCCGTCACCACTCAAATTCAAAAGTGGCGGAAGATTCAAATTTTCTTCACGGCACAATTTGGCAACGTCGCTTCCCAGTTCAGGCCAACCTGCCACTGAAGCAACTCTCGACACGACGTATGACTGGTGTTGTGGTTGTTATAATAAATACAACACTAAGCACGGATGAAATTTGAATTTGAATGGAACACCAATGTAGGTACGACTAAAAAACGTAAAAACAGCACGTTAGCAAAAGGGAGTAATAAAACGTAGATATCAGAGAAGAAGCGGTGGAGTGTTGAATGGTTCGGAGCAAGTAATTGGCGCAGTCGTTGCCCTGTAGCCACAGTGTTAAGGGAGACCTAAGAACTCGAAGAAGATGACCAACGAAACAAAATACTGCTCTATTAAACACACATATTTACCGGCAGCTAGAACGGTGTTCGCCCACAGCGTGTACTGAATGCTGAGTCCCATCGGTCTGTCGTCCACGATGAAGTTTCCTATAAAACTGTGTATGTCCTTGTCCGGTTTCTCCACGAAAATCGAAAACCCCTGAAAAAAACCAACAACAATATAGGCTTCTAATACGCAGAATCAAGATTTTTACACAAACAAACCCGTTTGAAAAGTTCACATTGACGAGCGAATTTTCAGTTTCCAATTTTACAACTTCTCAGAAAACAACCACCTACCTAAAATTCTTTGAAGATCTTAGGAGTCCATATTCATGTTCTACTCGTCTCCCCAAACTCATAGAGTACCCACATCGCTATTGTTGGTTTTCTTTCGATTTTCAGTATACCATTCCAACATACTGTATGCACTGGGTATACTTTGAAGATGTTAGGAGTCCATATTCATGTTCTACTCGTCTCCACGAACTCATAGAGTACCCACACGGCTATCATTGAGCTTTTGGGTACAATAAATATACCCGTCATCGGTCCCAAAACACCAATTTTCGGCCATTTTTGAACAATTTTAGCGGTTCCGGTGTTATACCCACATCTGAAATGATATACCGACCCCGAATATACAATTATGACGGTTATTGCCTCGAAACAGTAGTTCAACATCGTAAAAACTTGATTTTTGACCATAGTTTTTGAAATTTTGACCCTCTCACAAGGCAGGCCCATTGAGTTACTTGGTTTTTTGGGTACCACGAATATACGCGTCCAAGGTGCGCAAAATACCAATTTTCAGCCATTCGGGAATATTTTGGATTTCTAATTTGATACTTTATCCAGATATTATGCGCTGTACATGAAAATACCAAGTTAGGAACTACAATTATGACGGCAAATCTCGAAAAAACGTCTGCCAAGTGGGTTTGGCACATAGCTTCCTCGTATCCATAACCCGATTATATAGATGATCAGATGCATAGTTGTTAATCTCAAAACTCCAATCTCTAAGTACCTTCCACTACCCTCATAGGGGACCATCTACACGCTAATCTAGGCAATCCTAGAAAATTTCATCAAATTCGGATGAAAAATGTAAGTGAGTAGGTAGTGAGAATCTGGGGGTTTGAGCGCAGTGTCAAAGGTTAAAGATGTGATTGGATCAAAAAACTTCTCGGCAAGGTTGGGAATCGAACCTGGGACTCCTGGGTAGGAGGGGTCTAAAGCGCTACGTCTGAGCTATTGGGGCCTGATGATAGCTTGTATAGGATTTGAGATTCTCACGTTACACAGGAGGGCGACAAATGCACGGCTGTTACAAGGGTTTTACGTTCGCGCATGCGCAGTCGCTTCTATCAGTCCGGGGATGATGATTTTCATAGGGGACTATCTACAACCTAATCCACATAATCCCTGAAAATTTCATCGAAATCGGGTGGAAAATGTGGAAGTTATGGCCGTTACAAGGAAATTCACGTTTGCGCATGCGCAGTGGCTACTATCAGTCCGAAGGTGATGATTTTCATAGAGGACCATCTAAATATTAGTCTGTAACATCCCTGAAAATTTCATTGAAATCGGATGGAAAATGTAGAAGTTATGGCCGTTACAAGGAATTCACGTTTGCGCATGCGCAGTCGCTTCTATCACTCCGGGGATGATGATTTTCATAGGGGACCGTCTACACACCAACCCGCAGAATCCCTGAAAATTTCATCAAAATCGGACAAAAACTTCGTATAGTTATGCGCGTTACAAGGAATTCATGACAGACACACAGACAGACAGACATGGAACCAAAATTGTTCAGAAAGGTCTAAAACGCAAAACGCGAGTGGAAATTTTGATTTTGGAGAACTTTTTTTTTCGTCCTTGAAAAGTGAAAACAAAGCTTCCGCTACCTTGGTAGACTCGGAAGCAAAAAAAGGAAAAAGAAATTCTCCCCCAAAAATCATTTTTTGACTGTTTTATCGTTGTTGTTAAAATTTCGGCCTTTTCGAAAAGTTTTTCAAAATTTCTAAATAACGAACTAGCCTTTTTCGTTTGTTGTGATGAACATTTTGGCGCAAACTTGGACTTTTCGCTAAGTAATAGATCAAGTTATCGTCTGCAAGGACAAATCGCCAAAAAACTCCATTAATAACCTGAATTTTTAATAGGATTTTGAGAAAACCACACGCCAACCTGAGGTGGGTTTAACTTACGTACCCTCTGAATGAGCGCGGCGTCGGATTCGATCATCTGCGTCGGCGGAATCGCCACTCGACATTTCCAATCGGTTTCGCCGTCGAGTTGATCCGTTCTGACGAAACACGATCCGGTTTTGTCCGTCGTTCTCAGGAGGACGAGATCCGCCGGAACGCGCTGGTCTTTCTCTATGTAGATCTGAAAAAAAAGAGAAAAAAAACATAAAATGAACAACGGACGACTACAAGATAGTGGATATTGTTTGAGCCAGAGATGGGTGAATTCTTATCTTCGAATCATACCTGCGATTTTATGATTATGAATACGAATACAGGTGTGAATATGAATATCAATACCAATACAATTGTATTCACACTTTGAATACGATTTTCCACCGTATTCGTATTTTGAATACGAATCAATGATTTTTTTCCATAAGCTCCCCAAAAATCTAATTTTTGTTTACAATTTCCCTGAAAATCATACTTTTTTTATTTTCTCCCGAACCCTGGACATATTAAATATGTCATAAATTGTATGACCTAACATTGTCAAAATAATCAATCGAAATTCGAAACGCCCACAAATTCTTATAGGACTTTTCAAGCAGAATAGAATGAGACCTGAATTGAATATACGACGAAATTTCCGCTGAAAATCGTATTTTTTAACAATTTGTACAGAAAATTGTTAAAAAATTATGATTTTTACCTGAAAATCGTATTTTTTAACAATTTGTACAAAAAATCGTTGAAAAATTATGATTTTTACCGGAAATTTCGTCGTATATTCAATTCAGTTGGTCGAAGCGACCTGGTGTTGGTCTCATTCGATTCTGCGTTAAAAATTCTATAAGAATTGGTGAGCGTTTCGAATTTTTATTAATTATTTTGACAATTGTAGGGAATAAATAAGACCAAAATTCCGGTAAAAATCATAATTTTTTAATGATTTTCAGTGCAAATTGTAAAAAAAATACAATTTTTAGCGGAAATGTCTTAGTGGTTTCTATACGGTTGGTCGTAGAAAAATCGTCGTAGAAAAAAATCCTATAAGAATTGGTGAGCGTTTCGAATTTTGATTAATTATTTTGACAATATTAGGTCATAAATATGTCCAGAGTTCGGGAGAAAATCATTTTAAAACGCTGCAAATCATTGCTCAAAGGTTTATTATTTTATGTATAGATCATCCTTCTGTATAGATCACTGGTTCTCCATCAATAGCACCTACCACCATCTGTATTCTCCCTTGACCTTCCCTCTCAAATTTCAGCTCCTGCGTTCAATAGGATTGAAAATGGCTTCGGAGCTCACTCAGCTGATCAGTGATCAGAAGAGTGAAGAAGATCTCCTCGAATGCTGGAGACGCCTGGAAGAGCACTTCCATTCAATAGGATTGAAAATGGCTTCGGAGCTCACTCAGCTGATCAGTGATGTGAGGAGTGAAGAAGATCTCCTCGAATGCTGGAGACGCCTGGAAGAGCACTTCCATTCAATAGCATTGAAAATGGCTTCGGAGCTCACTCAGCTGATCAGTGAGCAATGATTTGCAGCGTTTTTTACCTACAAACATTGTTTTACCTACCAATTTTTTTTACCTACCAGCTAGGTACTACCTACCACACCATACTGGCTTCACACCTTCACAATCAAGTTTATTAGAAAGAACTAAACGCTTCACACTCGATTCGAAAAATAGAAAGCTTGATATGGAAATTTGATTACTGGTTACGCAGAAGGCAAAACTGAATACAACTCGAAGAAATGAACAGCGATCGCATTTTAGTCAGATAAAATTTGAACGGCGATTAGACCTCTTTTGCGATTCACACTCATGATTCTGTTTTATCGAAGGAAAACCTTCAAATACTCGTAGGGACCGAACGGTTTGTCCTACAGAGCTCCGGGTGGTCTCAAAAATTTTTAAAAATTCAGTACTATTTAAAATTGGTGAAAAAACGATACCTTTATTTCGAGAGTTTTCGAGCTAGGGCACTCTTGAAAATTTCAACCCTTAATTTTCACCCCTTAGAAGTGACTGACATCAACCAAAAGCTTCGCGGCACAACTAGACCCCAAATGGAGCCCATATACCAAATTTGAACCAAATCGGTCCAGTGTTGCTAAGAAAAGTGCCGCGTACGGCGGACGGCGGACGGCGTACGGCGGACGGCGTACGGCGGACGGCGTACGGCGGACGGACGGAAATTTTTTTATTCGATTTTCGGATTCTACGTACCTTGAAACGTAAAACATCAAATTTTGAGGGGGGGTTAAAATTTTTTTTTTCTTGCTCGATTCCAAAGGCTTATTATTGAAAATAATAAACCAAAATATGATTTTCAGGGAAAATTGTTTTAAAAAATCGATTTTTAGAGAAATTATAGAGAAAAAAAATTGTATTAAAAATGCGAATACGGGGGAAAATTGTATTCAAAGTGTGAATACAATTGTATTGGTATTGATATTCATATACACACCTGTATTCGTTTTAATAATCATAAAGTCGCAGATATGATTTGTATTCATAATCGTATTTATGAATAAGAATTCGCCCATCTCTGAAATTGAGTACTAAGTACTATTCAGGGGATCAGCTGTGACCGAGGTCGCTGCGGAGTGCGTTATTCGGTGGCGATTCTCAGACCGGCTTCTGCTGGGGTCGTGAGTTTCGAGTACTCTGAGTTTATGGGTCAAGTGATCAAAAATCAATTTGTGGAGAGTTCTGTTAAGGAAGGTTGCTCTGATCATGGATTTCATACTACTTCATATTTCAAGGAAAGAAAATTGCACAATAAATGCCTACTATTAGAAGATGTTTATGAAAAATACTGAAATTTTAAATTCAAAACAAAAGTAACATTTCACCAATTTTACAAAAGTTTAGGTACCGAAACATAGGTAATAATTAGATGTCTTTAGAAGTGCATTACACTGATTGATGAATCTAATTCTTCACTTTCATTGTCGGCAGATGCTGGAGAGAGCGCTTCCACAACTCAGTTCCATAGCGTTAGATGTGCTTGGTACAGCATTAGGTATCAGTTTTGTGGATGGTGGTCGTGTCAATGAAGTTATCCGTAATCAGTAGAGCTCGGCAATATATGCGAAATAAAACCTCAAAATATGCACGTAGATGCCCAATATATGCATTTGTACATATGCGCGAAAAAATCCGAAAATATGCCTTCAAAATATGCGCAAGATAGTTGAATAATATTGAATATTGAATATTGAATAATAAGTGGGAAACAAAGTCTTTTCAGTACATAGTTACTTGTATTTATTCAATTTTTTTGTATGTACATTTTTATACAAAATCATTTTATACAATTTTTACAATAGTTTTACTCAGTTTTTAGACAAAACATTTAATTGTTAAAATATGTTAGCTTGTACTACCAAGTCCTTTTCCAAATTTTCAGTTGTAAAAGATTTTCTCAAATCGTGCATTAATAGTTTCAAATGGGAGAATGACCGCTCCACATCTGCTGAGACAATGGGGTAGTTGCATGGGTCGGAATTTCGTGTTTTTGACTTCAGATTCGAATTTAGCGCACTTAAAAACGTATATGGACCAGTTTTCAGTTCGAAATTCCATTTAGTTTAGCCGTATTTCAATAAAAAAGTACCATCCTTTTTAGTGTTGGCGGGCCACTCCTCTTACGTCATCCCTAAACGAGAATCTCACGATAGAGTGCGTTGAGATCACTGCAATCGAGGACAATTCAAGTCAGAAACATTGAAATGTACTTGCAAAATGATGGTGATGATTAAAAAAACTTTGAAATATATTTTTCAGGTTTTTTATGTTTGAATTAATCGTTTAAATTGAAAATTTTGAAGCATAATTTTGGTTGTTTTGCCGATGCCCGGGGGGCACATCGGCGCGGGGTACTTCGATTAACCCCGTTGCTTTAAAGGTCATAGTTATCACGTTATCAGTTTTTCGGGTGGCCCTTTCTCGTAGTGCGGTCCGAGTTGTTACAGTTGTTAGTTGTTATAGTTTACACCAGTATTTACCATAATTTATTAGTTGATTGGTTTGGAAAAGATAATGTTCACTGTAAAGTTTCAAGAAGCTTTTAATAAACGCTTGCATACGAGTCTGCAACACATGTCTTCACTTTTCCCCGCTACCTACCCAATCTGGTTTCGAATGTTGTTGATAGTTCTTTTAACTCAGGGGTATATCTCAGTTTCTTCCGTAAGTACAACGGTTTTGGCAGTATATCATTTATGCGTAAATGTAGGGCTTTCCAACGAATGGTGAACGATTTTTCTACGAACGCGAATGACGAAGATAAAGTTCGGTAGGAACAACTTGGCTGTAAGTAGAAATCATTTGAAAAACAACCGTAACTTTTTTTCGTTGATGTGCCAAAGTATTGAAATAAAATGTCAATATGCCAAAAAGGAGAGCCATCGACTAGAGTTTTGAGGTAGCTTCCCTGGAAAATATTTCGTACATAAATATTGGCATGTTGTACGATTTTTACGTCAATAACAACAAGTTCGTCAGCGCCGAAATAAAAGGAGTCAATAATGTGAGGTAAGTTGACACTTTTATAGCAAAAGGTCAGTTGTAATTGTGATTTCTTGTGTGTAGTACTTCTTCATCCAAATGGTTGCTCATTTATTGGAAGTTTCATAGTAGTGTCATTATCCTGTACAACGTAGTACCAATGAGTGTTTGTAAATTGTTGAATAAAACGATGTTGGTTATGTCCAACTTAGAAGAATCTAGCAAATTTGCGAGGTTGTGGCTCGAGTAACACCAGAACACCGCATTTCTTCACAACCATATGAGGTTTAAGTTACAGTGGAGGGAATGCCAGTAGGAAACAAAATCTTTGATGCAACATGTTTCGATTGCACATCTAGCAAATTCAGTATGAAAGCACCACAAAGTGTGAGTGATTCTCCAATTTTATTGCCACAAACGAACGTAAACAAACCCAACAGAGGGTTGCTATCAAAGGACCCCCCGGGCAAAGGAAGGGGTCTCTTGGCCCCCTTCACACCCGTGACGTGGCCCCCACCCCGCAGTGTCCAAGCCGTGTGTAGGTTTTCCCGCCTGAATCCGAAATCCCGTTTTTCGAAAAAATCTCTAAATTTTTTGGAAGCGTTTCCGGGAGTTTTATTTGCAGATTCGTACTTCAATAGAGATTCTCTACACAGAAAAAATACAAAAAAATATCATGCAACTACCCCATTGGTAGATATTTGAAAGACGCCACTTCTTGAGGAGTGGATGACCAATTACTGGTGTTGGTTGAGTCGCCTTCCAACACTTTCGCCAACACAACGACAGTTTTCTAGCCAGGGTTTCGTTGTACTCTAATTTAGAGTACACACTCTAAATTTTCTCGAACGGTTTCACCTGTTTTTCCGGGCCATGATAACGCCTCCTTCTGAAAATCTTCAACGAGTTTCACAGTTTCTGTCAACTCCTTCCCTTCAGACTGAAATTAGAGTCTGAAGTGAAGGAGTTGACAGAAAAGTCAGGATTGTTCTACGATGGGATTCCCAGGTAAGCTCCAAGGATGAGCAATAGTTGGTTGGGTTTTTACGGTTGAGGTCGTCAACCGATGGAGGTCAGGATTTGGACTCTTCAATTGCATTTTTGCAAAACTGGGAAGGAAAAATTGATTAGAGGAAATAGCTGACAAAACTGGAAAATATGGCTTTTGTCAAGAAATGCCCATTATATACACTTATACCAAATAATGTTGGGGACGATCAGGAGGAGAGAAATTGGAAATAACTAAACGCTTCACACTCGATTGGAAAACATTCTGTGTTCCTATGATTTCATACAGAGTATGGAAATCACAAAGTAAGTGAGTTATTCATTTACTACGAAGACATAATGTATAATGTTCAATTTCTCCCTTGCGAGGGAAAAACATTAAATCGTGTTTAATGTTTTTCCCTCGCAAGGGAGAAACTCAGCTGATCAGTGACCACTCAGGCGCCTTCAGCATTCTCCATTGACCCTGCCTCTCAAATTTCAGCTATCTGCGTTCAACAGGAGAGAAAATGGCCTTGGAGGTCACTCAGCTGATCAGTCACCCTTCAGGCGCCTTCAACATTCTCCATTGACCCTGCCTCTCAAATTTCAGCTTTCTGCGTTCAACAGGAGAGAAAATGGCCTTGGAGGTCACTCAGCTGATCAGTGACCACTCAGGCGCCTTCAGCATTCTCCATTGACCCTGCTTCTCAAATTTCAGCTTCCTGCGTTCAACAGGAGAGAAAATGGCTTTGGAGCTCACTCAGCTGATCAGTGACCACTCAGGCGCCTTCAGCATTCTCCATTGACCCTGCTTCTCAAATTTCAGCTTCCTGCGTTCAACAGGAGAGAAAATGGCCTTGGAGCTCACTCAGCTGATCAGTGACCACTCAGGCGCCTTCAGCATTCTCCATTGACCCTGCTTCTCAAATTTCAGCTTCCTGCGTTCAACAGGAGAGAAAATGGCTTTGGAGCTCACTCAGCTGATCAGTCACCCTTCAGGCGCCTTCAACATTCTCCATTGACCCTGCCTCTCAAATTTCAGCTTTCTGCGTTCAACAGGAGAGAAAATGGCCTTGGAGATCACTCAGCTGATCAGTGACCACTCAGGCGCCTTCAGCATTCTCCATTGACCCTGCTTCTCAAATTTCAGCTTCCTGCGTTCAACAGGAGAGAAAATGGCCTTGGAGCTCACTCAGCTGATCAGTGACCACTCAGGCGCCTTCAGCATTCTCCATTGACCCTGCTTCTCAAATTTTAGCTTCCTGCGTTCAACAGGAGAGAAAATGGCCTTGGAGCTCACTCAGCTGATCAGTGACCACTCAGGCGCCTTCAGCATTCTCCATTGACCCTGCTTCTCAAATTTTAGCTTCCTGCGTTCAACAGGAGAGAAAATGGCCTTGGAGCTCACTCAGCCGATCAGTGACCACTCAGGCGCCTTCAGCATTCTCCATTGACCCTGCTTCTCAAATTTCAGCTTCCTGCGTTCAACAGGAGAGAAAATGGCCTTGGAGCTCACTCAGCTGATCAGTGACCACTCAGGCGCCTTCAGCATTCTCCATTGACCCTGCTTCTCAAATTTTAGCTTCCTGCGTTCAACAGGAGAGAAAATGGCCTTGGAGCTCACTCAGCTGATCAGTGACCACTCAGGCGCCTTCAGCATTCTCCATTGACCCTGCTTCTCAAATTTTAGCTTCCTGCGTTCAACAGGAGAGAAAATGGCCTTGGAGCTCACTCAGCCGATCAGTGACCACTCAGGCGCCTTCAGCATTCTCCATTGACCCTGCTTCTCAAATTTTAGCTTCCTGCGTTCAACAGGAGAGAAAATGGCCTTGGAGCTCACTCAGCCGATCAGTGACCACTCAGGCGCCTTCAGCATTCTCCATTGACCCTGCTTCTCAAATTTCAGCTTCCTGCGTTCAACAGGAGAGAAAATGGCCTTGGAGCTCACTCAGCTGATCAGTGACCACTCAGGCGCCTTCAGCATTCTCCATTGACCCTGCTTCTCAAATTTCAGCTTCCTGCGTTCAACAGGAGAGAAAATGGCTTTGGAGCTCACTCAGCTGATCAGTCACCCTTCAGGCGCCTTCAACATTCTCCATTGACCCTGCCTCTCAAATTTCAGCTTTCTGCGTTCAACAGGAGAGAAAATGGCCTTGGAGGTCACTCAGCTGATCAGTGACCACTCAGGCGCCTTCAGCATTCTCCATTGACCCTGCTTCTCAAATTTCAGCTTCCTGCGTTCAACAGGAGAGAAAATGGCTTTGGAGCTCACTCACCTGATCAGTCACCCTTCAGGCGCCTTCAACATTCTCCATTGACCCTGCCTCTCAAATTTCAGCTTTCTGCGTTCAACAGGAGAGAAAATGGCCTTGGAGGTCACTCAGCTGATCAGTGACCACTCAGGCGCCTTCAGCATTCTCCATTGACCCGTCCTCTCAAATTTCAGCTTCCTGCGTTCAACAGGAGAGAAAATGGCCTTGGAGCTCACTCAGCTGATCAGTGACCACTCAGGCGCCTTCAGCATTCTCCATTGACCCTGCCTCTCAAATTTCAGCTATCTGCGTTCAACAGGAGAGAAAATGGCCTTGGAGGTCACTCAGCTGATCAGTGACCACTCATGCGCCTTCAGCATTCTCCATTGACCCGTCCTCTCAAATTTCAGCTTCCTGCGTTCAACAGGAGAGAAAATGGCCTTGGAGCTCACTCAGCTGATCAGTGACCACTCAGGCGCCTTCAGCATTCTCCATTGACCCTGCTTCTCAAATTTTAGCTTCCTGCGTTCAACAGGAGAGAAAATGGCCTTGGAGCTCACTCAGCTGATCAGTGACCACTCAGGCGCCTTCAGCATTCTCCATTGACCCTGCTTCTCAAATTTTAGCTTCCTGCGTTCAACAGGAGAGAAAATGGCCTTGGAGCTCACTCAGCCGATCAGTGACCACTCAGGCGCCTTCAGCATTCTCCATTGACCCTGCTTCTCAAATTTTAGCTTCCTGCGTTCAACAGGAGAGAAAATGGCCTTGGAGCTCACTCAGCCGATCAGTGACCACTCAGGCGCCTTCAGCATTCTCCATTGACCCTGCCTCTAACATTTCAGCTTCCTGCGTTGAATAGGAGAGAAAAAAGTCTGCCAAGTTGGGTGGGCAGTATAGCTTCCTCACTCATTGTAACATGGACGTATAGAATCAGTTGGCGAAAAAATTATGATTCAAAGAGTTATTGAATACCAAAATATTAGCGGTCCACCGTCTAGGACCTAACCCACACAATCCCTGAAAATTTCATCGAAATCGGTTGAATAGTTGCGGAGTTTTGGTTGTAACAATAAATTTAAAGTTCGCGCATGCGCAGCGGCTATTGCTTGACCAATTTGATTGAAACTTATAGGGTGTCTCTTAGAAGTTAGTCCCTAACTAATCTCCAAATTTGAGCAAAATCGGTTCATTAGAAACCGAGAAACCGAGGTCCCAGGAAATTCACGTTTGCGCATGCGCACTCGCTCCTATTGGTCCGAAGGTGCTGAAATTTATAGGGGACCGTCTAGGACCTAACCCGCACAATCCCTGAAAATTTCATCAAAATCGGACCACAGGTTAGTATAGTTTTGCCCGTTGCAAATTTGCGTGTCGGAATTCACAGAATGACCCCCAGCCCTAAAACATTAAACATGTTAAAACTGCGAATATATGCAAATATATGCACGATAAATTTAAATTTGGAGCGACAAAATGGCTTGAATATGGCATATTTGGGCTCCTTACAGCTTGGGCATATCGCAAAAAAAATATGCAAATATGCAAAATGGCGAGCCCTAGTAATCAGATTCTGGTTGATGACTTCATAATCTTTTCTGTTCTATTCTGTTGATATGAAAAATGCGAGGATGTGTTTTTTGTTTTTCCTCTCCACACTTTCCTGCGACTTTAATTTTTCAAAAAGCTTTTTATTAGGATTGAAAATTTTGTAGAAAAAAAAAGACGCGGCTAGTCGCGGCAAATTCCAACGGGATTGAGTCAAGGGATAGTGCCAGAAAACATTCATCAAGTGCTCTAATGAGGAATTTCTCCTCTTTATGAGAAATTCACTATTTAATGTTAAGGTTTAAGAAGAAAAATTGGGAATTATTATTGTGACGATTATACCGAGTGCTTAGGGGAAATTCATACTTCAAAAAGTCCATTCATGCAGCATGAATTATGGAGCGAATTTTCAAAGAAATCATTCAGTTTAAGGTGTGGTTAAGAAAAGGACCAATGGTGTTGCAATTTGTTGTAGAAAGTTTTTTTTCGATTCTTGGTTTACATATATGTATATATATGTTTTTTTTACATACTTTTACACCAATAATCGACGTCCCGGAAGACGTGAAATCACTGGGCTGAAAGCTGAATCTGGGAGCCTGAGAAGCGTTCTGATTGGGGAAGCTCCAGGACGTAGTTAAAGATGAGTGCAACAGATCGCGTTCATGATCGTATGTTCCCAACCTCATCACAACAAGCCACCTTTTGTTTATCACACATTTTTCTCCTTGATGCGTTACCGGCCGCATCTAAGTAATTAATTTGATAACATTTAGTTATATTCGCGATATGTACGAAAAAATCGTGCGATTTTTGACCGACTTCATGCGCGGCGAAGCCGCGCCGAAGGAAGGAGGTATACAGTTCGGTGTGTCATGGGACGACGATTTTTTTTTTTTTTTGTATGTTTGTACCACTAGCATTTTTTTATTCGGGCACCAATCTGCTTGATTCTTTTTGAAAAGTGTTCTACAAGTATCCATAGTGGTCCCGTTTCAATCAGATTTCATTTTGCTTTGTTAAAAGTATCGAAATTTTGTGAAAATATTTCAAAAAACTTGGTTTTCGGGAAGATTGTTCCGCATCCTCTCCCCCCGCCCGACTCTTCGAAGCCACCCACCCGCTCGTTTTTGTACACGTTCGTGTACATTCAAATTTAAGGTCCGATTCTAAGCTTCACAAAAAATGAGATGCTTTATGAGGGGGTTTCCGATAACCATCAAATTCCGGTAGACTACCAAGTGGGTCTAGCACATAGCCTTCTCATCATCCAAAACATGTTGCAGCGGGCTAAAATATGAAGTTCTAGTCCGATTCCGATGAAATTTTCAGAGATTGTACGAGTTGGCGTGTAGATGGTGGTCCCCTATGAAAATCATTGCCCCCGGACTGATAGCTGCTGCGCATGTGCAAATTATAATTTCCTTGTAGCAGCCATCATTTCCACATTTTCCATCCTATTTCAAAAAAATTCTCAGAGATCTTGCAAATTGGCATATAGATGGTCCCCGATGAAAAGCATTGCCAAGGAACTGATAGTAGCCACTGCGCATGCGCAAACGTGAATTCCCTGTAAGAGCTATACTTTCTACATTTTCCATCCGATTTTGATGGTATTTTCTGGGATTGCGCGGATTTGAGTGTAGATACTCCTCTACGGAAATCATCGCCCCCATGTCACTTACGTTGAGTGAAACAGTTTGGTGCAGGAGGAAGCGAAATAACAATGCGTGTTTTTTCGCTCACCAACAGGTTCTAATTGACTTAATGCTTATCCAATGGGACGTCCCCTGGAATGCATACATTACTAAACAATATGTTTAATAATTTTTTGGACTCACTAATAACTACTTTAAACAATAATACTGTAGGTATAGGTACTAAAATAAAATGTAAAAATTAAACAATAAAGTTACCTACTACCTTCATTAAAAAAACCTCAAAAAGTAATAATTAATTCCACATTAAAAAAAACCATTAGTATTTAAAAAATACAATTAAAAGATTTAAAAAAGAAAAATAGCGAAAAATGTAGAAAAAAGGTTAACGGTCGGTAACTCAAAGAATACCGACTTTAAACAAAAGTACTTGGTAGTAGGTAAATTATGTAAAATTTAAAAAAAATTTAAATAATAAAAGTTGAAAAAATTTAAAAAGTTAAAAATTAAAACGAATGATTTAAAAATTTAAACAAAATTACTTGGTAGTAGGTAAGTTATGGAAAATTAAAATAATTAAAGTCGAAAAAATTAATAAGTTAAAAATTAAAACAAATGATTTAAAAAAATAAATTTAAAAAATCACTAAAAAGTAAAAAATAAAAAAATTATGAAAATACAAAAATAGTAAAATAAAAAACTTTTTAACAAAAAAACGGACCGACCTCAAAACTGATGATGGCATCCCACTAAAAAGGAAAAAATAATAACGACAACTTATTCAGATAGGTAGGTTGGTAGGTAGGTACGCATTGAAGTCGCCACCGTGCCCATCTGCAGAGACAAACATACACAAGTAGATTCCACTTCCATCTGGTTAGTACTACAACATGGGTCGATAGTGCAATACAAAACTGGAATTAGAGTGGGTACCTATCATTGAGGTAGGTAATGCATGTGTTCCAAAACTATTAGGTAGTACGTCACTGCTGTCGTATGAAGGAGGATGAGAGAGTGACAATAAGTGTGAATAAGTGGAACTTGCCCTCTGGTGATCTGTAACAGGCTTGTGAGGTCAGGAAACCTATTTTAACGTTCTCAAAGACTATCTGGGGACAGGTTCTTGCACTCCTTTCCAATACTAATAGACGTTAGTTTTTTCGATTTTTTACACACACTCACAGTACTGTGTGCCGTGGCGTGTTTTCGTGCGTCCTCTGATCCGATGAATTCTGATCTTCCCTTTGGAAGACAGTGGGTGACGTCCGCGACATCACGAATGGCAGTTGGACGAAAATTCAACCTGAAATGGTTGTTTACTTTTTATATTTTTATTCAACTCACCAAATCCCCGACGGAAATTTCAGAAGAAGGTATCTGCTCGGTGACGACGACTCCGTCTGGCCTCTTCTTCACCCGCGAGTACTTCTGTCCGTTGACCTCTTTGTCCCGCTTCCATCTCCTGAGGTCGTCGATCGCTTCCCGGACAATCGTCGCCGTCACGACAAAACCCTGTAAAAATTCGAAACGTCACGAAATTTCCACAAAAAAAAACCTTAAGGGGGTCTCAGTCGGTCGCCGTTCCTTCCCTGTTCTGGGTTAGTCTAATCTCTTAGAAACCGGCGCTCAAAGTTTCAAAATTGTACCTAAATTAGACATTTTCAAGGGTTTTTAAAATATATTTTAGTCCATCTACCTGAGGAATTGCAATTTTTGACCGATTTTGATTAAATTCGGTATGTAGGCTCCATTTGGGGTCTAGTTGTGCCCCGAAGATTTTGGTTCATATAGGCCACTCTCAAGGGTTAAAAAATAAATTTTGAAATTTTGAAAATGCCCTAACTCGAAAAGTTTTGATATGAAGGTATTGTTTTTCCTTCAATTTAAGATTCTGTAGAATTTTTAGAATTTTTTGAGGCTACGCGGAGCTCTGTAGGACAAACCGTTCGCTCCCTACGAGAATTTAAGGGTTGGACGTACGATAAATCAGAAACACGAGTGTGAATCGCGAAAGAGGCCTAATCTTCGTTCAAATTGTAGCTGACCGAAATGCGATCGATTTTTTTCTTCATGTTGGATGGTTGGTGGCTTTGCAGGCGAGTGATCTATATATAAAAATAATAAACCTTTGTGTAATAATTTGCAGCGTTTTTGAATGTACGAGGGGCATGCCAAAAGTAAGTGTCCCTAGGCACCCTCAAGTTCAAGAAGTTCAAAAATTTCCGGGCTGCATCAACCCTGTTCGTTTTGTGCTGCTCCGACAACAACCTGGGAATCGCGCACAAACCTTCGATTATCCGAGATTTTCAGAGATGATTCATCCAACTGACCGTCGAGTGGTCCTTTCATTACTCATTGAAAATTTGGCTGACTGTGAGACGACGACCGTCTCGGAGAATATTTTCCACGGCATCAAGAATTTCCTCTTCACGCGAGGTTGATGGCCGTCCCGAGCGCAGTTCCAGAAAAATCCAGCGCTGCCACTACATCCTAGCGAAACTTCCCTCCAAGTTTCAACTTTCCCGCTCGAAAGGGCGCTGATTTAAAAAATGAGCGAAACTCACTTTTGGCATGCCCCTCGTAGGTGTACATTCTAAACGGAGCATTAGTACTCACCAAAGGGCCCCAGTACGTGTAGAGACTTCCAACGACCAGGCAGGGAATCAGCTGGGACATAGCCATCACGAGGAAGTAAAAGTTGAGGAAAAATTTAAACTGCTCGTACAGCACCTGAAAAAAAGCCAGTCTGAGTAATTCGAAGCATTTATTTATTTATTTAATCATGTACGGGCAAGCCCAATTCAATACAATAGTATACAAAATGTTGAACGTTAATTATAGGAAATAAGACATGAGATGTGACATGAGAGGTGAGTTTAATACTGCGAGAGACTTAATACTAGTGACTTTAATACTGTGAGGGAGGAGTTAAAAAAGTCAAAATTTGGGTGGAGGGACAAAAAAAGATTAGCACTGCGTGGTAGACAGTAGAGAGGGCGATTTCGCTGGTAATTGTAGGGGGAAAACGGAACATAGAAGAGAGGAGATGAGCGGGCAGCTTTGCGTGGAACACGGAAGTAGATCCTTGAGAGCAATGAAGGGCAGTTTATCGTTCCATTTATGACCCTGTACAGCATGGCGAGATCAGCAGATGTACGATGGGCTTCAAGAGTACTCAGCTTACACCGCTCCAGCAGGGAAACATAGTCGACCTCCGCAGATTGGATACCCAATTTGAAGGCAACGTAGCGGAGGAACCTATGCTGGACAAACTTATGCAGACAGTAGAATGAGCGCTTTGTACAGGGAAACGATGGCTGGAATACTAGTAAATTCCCTTGTGTTCCACTTCAGGAAACCCAGCGTGAGCATAGCTCTACCCGCAACCACCTCAATGTGCTCTGTGAAGCCGAGCTGCTCATCACACCAAATACCAAGGTCTTTGATCCGGGTGGAACGCTGAAGAGGGGAGCCGCAGAGAATGTACGGGATTATTGTGGGCCCAGTCAGCCGATGGAAGGTCACCACTGTGCATTTGCCAGGATTCAGGTACAAGTGATTGGCGACACACCAGTCCTCTAGCCTGCCAGTCGCCATCTGCAGAGCCGCACAGTCAGACTGAGTCCTGACATGGCAGAATAGCTTGAGGTCGTCCGCGAACAGCAGACACCCAACTGTGGGACTGAACACCTCTGTGACGCTGTTAATCAACAGAAGAAAACAAAGAGGTCCAAGATGGCTGCCCTTCGGTATGCCCGATGTTGGTGAGATAGGTGGCGACAGGGTTCCTCTTGCACGCACAACAAGCCGGCGATCGCACAGGTAGCTCTCCATCCACCCCAGAAGGGGCCCGTGGACACCCAAGGAGCACAGCAGCGACAAAAGGTGGGCGTGGGACAATTTGTCGAAGGCCTTGGCGAAGTCAGCCGATATCATGTCAGTCTGGAGACCCTCTGCAAAGCCGTCCATGACAAAGTCCTGAAACAGCAGCATATTAGTTACAATTGATCGACCTCGAAGGAATCCATGTTGCTCAGGTGCAATGAATGTTGAAAAGGAGAGTGTGAGCTGTTCAACCACCAACTTCTCAAAGAGCTTTGGTACGGTTGAAAGTGAGCATATAGGGCGATAATGATCAATATGGCTCCTGTCCCCGGCTTTGTGTATTGGCGTAACATAGGCAGTCTTCCACCTCTCCAGGAAAATACCGTGCTGTAGAGATCGGTTGAAGAGTGATGAGAGCGGAGATGAAAGACTCTCTGAACACGACTTTAGAAGGATCGGTGGAACGCCATCTGGCCCCATACCCTTCGCCTCATCAAGACAAGTGAGGTCTCGAAGCACATCGCTCTCCGCCAAATACAGAGACCCCAGGGATACCACATTTCTACACGGGTAGACAGGGACATCCAGCACAGGAGGATCGAAAACAGTTGAAAAATGCTGGGCAAAGAGTTCAGCAATCCTTTCAGGGTCAGTGGCCAAAGCATCACCAAGACGCATGCAACTGGGAAGGTCATTGCTACCATCCTTATAATTGACATAGTTCCAGAAAGTTTTGGGGTCCAATGGGATGGAATCTTGAAAATCTTGGAGGTAAGCTGCGTACAAGCATCGCTACTTAGCATTGAGGAACAGGAAATATCAACTCAGAAGCCTTACAAATCAATTAGGAGCCTGGAAAGCAACTATGAAGGTCTAAATAACACTTTCAAGAACAGGAATTGTCAATACAGAGGTTTCACTTATCAATTTGGATCCTAAAACGTTACTTTCAAGGCCTAAATGGAAAAATCTGGTAGAACCCGCATTGTGAACAATCCAAAAATGTACACACCAGAGGAAGAAACGTGAAGACGTTGTATTTCTGATTCCGGATGACGTTTGGAGGGAATTTGAGGCCCGGAGACTCCCCAATTTTGATCATCCGGGTTTTCGCTTCGCTTTTTGGACAGCATCTTCTTCCGAAGCAGCAAGACCTAAAAAAAAGTACGATTCATAAAAGAAAAAGCTGCATTTGTGGAGTAGGGGACCATTCAGAGTCCTAACGACACAATCTATGAAAATGTCATCGAAATTGGACAGTAACTTCGTACGGTTTTGCCCTTTACGAGGATTTGCAGACACAAAAATGGACATTTTGATTTTGGAAGTCACGAGAACAATACTGAAAGGCGATTACGCCGTTTTCAAACCTGATATTTTCTATATCCATTGAGAACTGTCCTGATGAGCCGCCATGGTGGGTGGGGGCCGGTCAGGTGGCGCCACCTGTGCGACCAGTTCAGGTACTATTGTACGATATAACCCCCATATTCACACTCTACTCGTCCCACTTAACTGTTGTTAAAATAATACGTTTTAGGAATGACGGGTTGATATTGCATTTTTGGACCATTTTGGATTTCTGGAATGAAACCTTCATTAGAATTACCTACTTCATCAGAATTGGTAAAATTATACCACATTTTTACTAAGATTAGGGCAGTACTTTCCAAAAATAAAAAATAAATAAATAAATTGCGTTTTTCGTCTTTTCAGTTTATAAAAATTTAGACCCGTTGAATTATTTATTAGTTATTACACCGTTGAAAAGACCATCAAATTTTCCATCAAATGAGTCTCAACACACATTTTTAACATAGCATCTAGTTAGATTTTTTCTAGTCCAAACTTGAAACTTTGCAATTTTAGAGTTTTTTTGACAAAATTCTCAAGAGATTTTCACCAATTTCCTGTAGAGGATAGTCGATGCGGTTTCCATCAAAAATATCCTCAAAATCTCGGATTTCCAATGGTACAATCAGAAAATATTTCACAATCGAGTTTAAGCGAGAAATCTGTGTTTGAGCGCGGAAAAACGTGGAATTTTTTTCAACGAAATCGACGTTTTGACGGGAGGACTCTGAGACTTAGAGTGAGAGGTGACGATCGGCGAGTGGTGGGGGGTCATCGTTGTGTCAAGTATTGCCATACCCCCACTACCACACTATCAGCTGTTGCAAACAATCGGAGAACTGTTTCGTGACCTTGAAACCAGACAAACTTGGAAGACGAGCCATGGATACTAATTAACCCATGCATGGCAAGACATAACATATCCATCCAACCACATTATCTCAAGGAAGGAAAACTTAGTTTTTTCGCCACCGCAAATAGCGGCTGCCTGGCGCTGACTGCCAGTCAGTGACTGGTGTCCCGTTCCCGATTTTACTGTACCTAATCGTTTTTCTTGTTGATAGGTACCCACTTGGAAATAATTGCATAATATTGAACCCACCGATGGTTTACGTTTGAGGTAGGTAGCTACTAGGTACGTATATTTTGAAAATCGAATATAAAAAAATCCATCCGTCCACGGAACTTTCCTTAATTATCATGGACCGATTTTGATGAAATTTGGTATAAGAGCTCCATTTGGGGTCTACTTGTGCCCCGAAGGTTTTGTCAGTCACTTCTGAGCAGTGAAACATTAGGGCTGTAACTTCTTAAGGTCCCCTCTCTGGAAAACTCTCGTTATGAAGGTATTGTTTTTTCACCAATTTGAGATAGGTACCATTGAATTTTTAGAATCGAATGAACCCACCCAGAGGATAAACTGTAAGCTCTCCATGAGAACTTGAATGTTGAACTTACGATAAATGAGAAACATGAGTGTGAATCGCAAAAGAGGCCTTATCACCTTAAAATTTTAGCTGACCAAAAAAAAAATTTAGAGTTGTCAAAAAATTGAATGAGATCACCCAGAGCTCAGTAAGACGTGATGAGGGTTGATTTTGAGGGCCTCAACTCAACGCTGAGTTTGTTTTATGAATAACGTTCAGTGCGCCCTTCAAAATCGCACTGAGGGCTCCCTTAGCCCGTTTTCGGCCATTGGTAGAGAAAACATAAAAATTTGATTTTTTTCTTAAAAAAACTCTTTAATTGGATGTTTAGAACATATTAAAGGCAGCAAAATAATTGTCATGTACTTCAATTAGAAAATAGTGATTGTTGCGTTTACGCAACAATGGCAGGAAGTGGGATCACACGTGAAATCGTATGAAACAGTCTGGGTGAAGGTGAATATCACATTTTTCACACTTATAAATGTTTGGATTGTTGCAGTTTTGACATCTTTTCCTTACAGTTGGGTTGCTTCGAATTATGAGGTGGCCTTTGTCATCAGATTTTGTAAAATGATCGATAAATTTGCTGGCACCGCGGCCCCTCTGCTGAAATCCTTCCTGTCTAATCTACACCTCCTGAGGCTTCTTCCGTGAATTTTATAAGTTAAATGGTGACTGCTGAGCGAAATTCGATCTGCGAGATTTCTTGTCGTTCACAATTCGGTGGGTTTTCCATGCGTTTACCACACAGCTGTCAACGGCATTTATGAACAAGGGCCACCACCATTTTTTTCCTTTGATTCGAATTCTATAGTTAGCGATGCCATTGTTATGTAGGTAAGTCCACGAAATGCTGAAGTAGGCGAACTCACAGCGTATGGCAAAAACTGGAACAAATACCCATCTGAGGAGCACACACACCATAATTCGAAGCCAAACCTTACAGGCTTGCCTCGGATCAATTTTTTGGCAGTATGACGTCCGAAATAAGGGACCATTTCTTCGTGGATTGATGGATGAGCAGCGAATATCCCAAATTTGCAAAAATTTGCCGTTCAGGTGAGAGAAAAGGGGGCATCAACTTCATTCGCTTCTTCGTCAGGAATGTCATTTAGAAATATTCCCTGGATTTCCGTCAGTGTCCACGCGGAGATTTTTTTCTTTGAATCACTCATCACTCTGGCCCCGAAGAAAACAAAGCAAGAACTAAAAAAAACTCGCGGAAACCGACCTGAAAATATCCCCTCTCCCTGAAGATTTGGCGCAAATGCCTAGCGAAATGGTTTCTGTCCGAACATGCATCAAAACATCAGCACTCCTGCCTTCCACCTCTGGCTGCAGCCCAAGAGGCCTGACCTCATTTTCCGCCAACGTTGCGCTCATGCAACGTTACCGCGTTTTTGAATCTTCCCATCTTCTGAAGTAAATTATGACAATTATTGAGGTGTCCTCATAATCTGGAGATCTCGAACGACTAAGGTATGGGGGCACTATGGATCCTGATGAGCAGCAAGTGGACTATAACAGGAACTGAAATAGCTGAATTTGGAGCGATAGAAATTGACTAACTTCAGAATTTTCCTAGTTGGGCAGAAGTCTCAACGGGCTTTCATAGGATATTTTCGAAGTTAGTTCTGCTTCTAAATAATGGATTGCAATTGAAAAAAAGGTAATTTATTCATGAAGTAAGATGTGAGAAATTCTCAAAGATAACGCTGCGTATACGCAACATTGGCCAAATATGGGTTAGGGCGTCTTCAAATGTTGTCTAAGAATACCATTGAGTACCCAACGAAACGTATCGGCGCATTTGAGGGTGCACTCAGACTTGAGTTGTGACTCTGACATATCCAAGGCGCTAAATCTTGGAAGGCTCACCTGCAACAAAAGACGTATTTGAGGGAATCGAAGAACCCCATAGCTCGATTGCGTTTCGGGCGGATGAAAGTCACGTCGTCGGAGTCTTGGAGCAAATAGTCTCTTTCATCGCAATCTTCATCGTCTGACATCACATCGTTTCCCCTAAACGAGAGAAAAATTATACATTATAAAGCAAAAAACTATCACATTTTATCTAGCTAGAGCGCTGTCTCAATCACGGTTTCTCATGACGTCACTCTGCAGCGATCTGGCAGGCGGTGGATGGCGGTCGGCCATCTTGACGGAGTAGATGAATACATAATTCACTGCAGTGAGTGACAAGAGCACGAAAAAGCGCACAAACCTCGTAAAACTGCATTTTGTGGATATATATCGAAAATTTAGACACCACAGGGTTGTCGACATCGTTTCAGTCTCCCCGAAAATTTTCTAAAAACCCCAAAAACACGTTTTATGATACTATTTCATGAAAATTAGCCTCTTTAGAGTCATGGGACACATCCTTACATTCCCTTCAAAAATTTTCTAAAATCTCGAAAACACGATTTGGGGATTTTTGAATGATAATTAGATTTTGAAGTTGTCTACATCCATTCCTTCTCTTCCAAAATTGGCAAAAAAACTACTCAAAAAAACACAATTTGAACTCGATTTTATGAAAATTGGACTTCTAAGTCTTCTTCATCCTTTCATTCTCTTCACAATTCGCCAAAACCTCAAAAAACTCGATAAAAAACCCCTCAAAATTCGACCTCTAAACCTCTTAAATTCTAATAAAAAACCTCAAAAAATACAATTTGGACTCGATTTTATGAAAATTGGGCTTCCAAGTCTTCTTCGTCCTTTCATTCTCTTCACAATTCGCCAAAACCTCAAAAAACTCGATAAAAAAAAACCCTCAAAATCCGACCTCTAAACCTCTAAAATTCGATGAAAAAACCTCAAAAAACACAATTTGGACTCGATTTTATGAAAATTGGGCTTCTAAGTCTTCTTCATCCTTTCATTCTCTTCATAATTCGCCAAAACCTCAAAAAACTCGATAAAAAAAACCCTCAAAATTCGACCTCTAAACCTCTAAAATTCGATAAAAAAAACCTCAAAAAACACAATTTGGACTCGATTTTATGAAAATTGGGCTTCCGAGCCTTCTTCACCCTTTCATTCTCTTCACAATTCGCCAAAACCTCAAAAAACTCGATAAAAAAAAACCTCAAAAACACAATTTGGACTCGATTTTATGAAAATTGGGCTTCTAAGTCTTCTTCACCCTTTCATTCTCTTCACATATCGCCAAACCCTCAAAAACTCGATAAAAAAAAACCTCAAAATTCGATTTAAAAAACCACAAAAAACACAATTTGGACTCGATTTTATGAAAATTGGGCTTCCAAGTCTTCTTCATCCTTTCATTCTCTTCACAATTCGCCAAACCCTCAAAAACTCTATAAAAAAAACCCTCAAAATCCGACCTCTAAACCTCTAAAATTCGATTAAAAAAACCACAAAAAACACAATTTGGACTCGATTTTATGAAAATTGGGCTTCCAAGTCTTCTTCACCCTTTCATTCTCTTCACAATTCGCCAAAACCTCAAAAAACTCGATTAAAAAAACCCCTCAAAATTCGACCTCTAAACCTCTAAAATACTAATAAAAACCTCAAAAAATACAATTTGGACTCGATTTTATGAAAATTGGGCTTCCAAGTCTTCTTCATCCTTTCATTCTCTTCACAATTCGCCAAAACCTCAAAAAACTCTATAAAAAAAACCCCTCAAAATTCGACCTCTAATCCTCTAAAATTCGATAAAAAATCTCAAAAAACACAATTTGGACTCGATTTTTTGAAAATTGGGCTTCCAAGTCTTCTTCGCCCTTTCATTCTCTTCACAATTCGCCAAAACCTCAAAAAACTCGATAAAAAAACCCTCAAAATTCGACCTCTAAACCTCTAAAATTTGATTAAAAAAACCTCAAAAAACACAATTTGGACTCGATTTTATAAAAATTGGGCTTCCAAGTCTTCTTCATCCTTTCATTCTCTTCACAATTCGCCAAAACCTCAAAAAACTCGATAAAAAAAACCCTCAAAATTCGACCTCTAAACCTCTAAAATTTGATTAAGAAAAACCTCAAAAAACACAATTTGGACTCGATTTTATAAAAATTGGGCTTCCAAGTCTTCTTCATCCTTTCATTCTCTTCACAATTCGCCAAAACCTCAAAAAACTCGATAAAAAAAACCCCTCAAAATTCGACCTCTAATCCTCTAAAATTCGATAAAAAATCTCAAAAAACACAATTTGGACTCGATTTTATGAAAATTGGGCTTCCAAGTCTTCTTCACCCTTTCATTCTCTTCACAATTCGCCAAAACCTCAAAAAACTCGATAAAAAACCCCTCAAAATTCGACCTCTAAACCTCTAAAATTCGATTAAAAAAACCACAAAAAACACAATTTGGACTCGATTTTATGAAAATTGGGCTCCCAAGTCTTCTTCGTCCTTTCATTCTCTTCACAATGGGGTATTTCGGTGGGTCGGAAATTCAGGTTTTTGACCTCAAATTTGGATTCAGCACCCTTGAAAACCTATATACTACAACTTTAAGCCCAATGATACTATAACATGTGGTAGAAAAATTAATTAAAGAGATCACACGTTTGAAAAAGGCGGGCCACTATAAATACACACACACTAGGCAAGGACTACGCCGCGGACTACGCCGCACGCGTGTGTGAGTACTATTTTGTAGTATCCAAGAGGTCTTCCAAGGGTTTCTGTGCATGGATACTTTTTTCAAAGACAGTTGGCTAGCTACGTCACACCATTCAAATCTTCAACTTTCCTTAGCTTCTCTGATTTTTCAAAAACATTTTCTCGACGAACAGACCCGATTACCGTTATTCCTGAGCCATACTCCTTTGAAATAAAAAATAAAAAAAATTGACCGAAATACCCCATTCGCCAGAACCTCAAAAAACTCGAAAAAAAACCCTCAAAATTCGACCTCTAAACCTCTAAAATTCGATAAAAAACCTCAAAAAACACAATTTGGACTCGATTTTATGAATATTGGGCTCCCAAGTCTTCTTCATCCTTTCATTCTCTTCATAATTCGCCAAAACCTCAAAAAACTCGATAAAAAAAACCCTCAGAATTCGACCTCTAAACCTCTAAAATTTGATTAAAAAAAACCTCAAAAAACACTATTTGGACTCGATTTTATGAATATTGGGCTTCCAAGTCTTCTTCACCCTTTCATTCTCTTCACAATTCGCCAAAACCTCAAAAAACTCGATAAAAAAAACCCTCAAAATTCGACCTCTAAACCTCTAAAATTCTAATAAAAAAAACCTCAAAAAATACAATTTGGACTCGATTTTATGAAAATTGGGCTTCCAAGTCTTCTTCACCCTTTCATTCTCTTCACAATTCGCCAAAACCTCAAAAAACTCGATAAAAAAAACCCTCAAAATTTGACCTCTAAACCTCTAAAATTCGATAAAAAAACCTCAAAAAACACAATTTGGACTCGATTTTATGAAAATTGGGCTTCCAAGTCTTCTTCACCCTTTCATTCTCTTCACAATTCGCTAAAACCTCAAAAAACTCGATAAAAAAAACCCTCAAAATTTGACCTCTAAACCTCTAAAATTCGATAAAAAAAACCTCAAAAAACACAATTTGGACTCGATTTTATGAAAATTGGGCTTCTAAGTCTTCTTCACCCTTTCATTCTCTTCACAATTCGCCAAAACCTCAAAAACTCGATAAAAAAAACCCTCAAAATTCGATTTAAAAAACCACAAAAAACACAATTTGGACTCGATTTTATGAAAATTGGGCTTCCGAGTCTTCTTCATACTTTCATTCTCTTCACAATTCGCCAAAACCTCAAAAAACTCGATAAAAAAAACCCCTCAAAATTCGATTTAAAAAACTACAAAAAACACAATTTGGACTCGATTTTATGAAAATTGGGCTTCCGAGTCTTCTTCATACTTTCATTCTCTTCACAATTCGCCAAAACCTCAAAAACTCGATAAAAAAAACCCTCAAAATTCGATTTAAAAAACCACAAAAAACACAATTTGGACTCGATTTTATGAAAATTGGGCTTCTAAGTCTTCTTCATCCTTTCATTCTCTTCACAATTCGCCAAAACCTCAAAAAACTCGATAAAAAAAAACCCCTCAAAATTCGACCTCTAAACCTCTAAAATTCTAATAAAAAAAACCTCAAAAAACACAATTTGGACTCGATTTTATGAAAATTGGGCTTCCGAGCCTTCTTCACCCTTTCATTCTCTTCACAATTCGCCAAAACCTCAAAAAACTCGATAAAAAAAACCCTCAAAATTCGACCTCTAAACCTCTAAAATTTGATTAAAAAAAAACCTCAAAAAACACAATTTGGACTCGATTTTATGAAAATTGGGCTTCTAAGTCTTCTTCATCCTTTCATTCTCTTCACAATTCGCCAAAACCTCAAAAAACTCGATAAAAAAAACCCTCAAAATTCGACCTCTAAACCTCTAAAATTTGATTAAAAAAAAACCTCAAAAAACACAATTTGGACTCGATTTTATGAAAATTGGGCTTCCAAGTCTTCTTCATCCTTTCATTCTCTTCACAATTCGCCAAAACCTCAAAAAACTCGATAAAAAAAACCCCTCAAAATTCGACCTCTAAACCTCTAAAATTCTAATAAAAAAAACCTCAAAAAACACAATTTGGACTCGATTTTATGAAAATTGGGCTTCCGAGCCTTCTTCACCCTTTCATTCTCTTCACAATTCGCCAAAACCTCAAAAAACTCGATAAAAAAAACCCTCAAAATTCGACCTCTAAACCTCTAAAATTTGATTAAAAAAAAACCTCAAAAAACACAATTTGGACTCGATTTTATGAAAATTGGGCTTCCAAGTCTTCTTCATCCTTTCATTCTCTTCACAATTCGCCAAAACCTCAAAAAACTCGATAAAAAAACCCTCAAAATTCGACCTCTAAACCTCTAAAATTCGATAAAAAACCTCATAAAACACAATTTGGACTCGATTTTATGAAAATTGGGCTTCCGAGCCTTCTTCACCCTTTCATTCTCTTCACAATTCGCCAAAACCTCAAAAAACTCGATAAAAAAAACCCTCAAAATTCGACCTCTAAACCTCTAAAATTCGATTAAAAAAACCTCAAAAAACACAATTTGGACTCGATTTTATGAAAATTGGGCTTCTAAGCCTTCTTCACCCTTTCATTCTCTTCACAATTCGCCAAAACCTCAAAAAACTCGATAAAAAAACCCTCAAAATTCGACCTCTAAACCTCTAAAATTCGATTAAAAAAACCTCAAAAAACACAATTTGGACTCGATTTTATGAAAATTGGGCTTCCGAGCCTTCTTCACCCTTTCATTCTCTTCACAATTCGCCAAAACCTCAAAAAACTCGAAAAAAAACCCTCAAAATTCGACCTCTAAACCTCTAAAATTCGATAAAAAACCTCAAAAAACACAATTTGGACTCGATTTTATGAATATTGGGCTCCCAAGTCTTCTTCATCCTTTCATTCTCTTCACAATTCGCCAAAACCTCAAAAAACTCGATAAAAAAAAACCCCTCAAAATTCGACCTCTAAT
Source organism: Apolygus lucorum (assembly GCA_009739505.2). NCBI lineage: Eukaryota > Metazoa > Arthropoda > Insecta > Hemiptera > Miridae > Apolygus > Apolygus lucorum. The sequence continues at coordinate 8,573,078 of CM019175.2, forward strand.
CCTCTAAAATTCGATAAAAAACCTCAAAAAACACAATTTGGACACGATTTTATGAAAATTGGGGTCCCAAGTCTTCTTCATCCTTTCATTCTCTTCACAATTCGCCAAAACCTCAAAAAACTCGATAAAAAAAACCCCTCAAAATTCGACCTCTAAACCTCTAAAATTCGATGAAAAAACCTCAAAAAACACAATTTGGACTCGATTTTATGAAAATTGGGCTTCCGAGTCTTCTTCATACTTTCATTCTCTTCACAATTCGCCAAAACCTCAAAAAACTCGATTAAAAAAACCCTCAAAATTCGACCTCTAAACCTCTAAAATTTGATTAAAAAAACCTCAAAAAACACAATTTGGACTCGATTTTATGAAAATTGGGCTTCCAAGTCTTCTTCATCCTTTCATTCTATTCACAATTCGCCAAAACCTCAAAAAACTCGATAAAAAAACCCTCAAAATTCGACCTCTAAACCTCTAAAATTTGATTAAAAAAACCTCAAAAAACACAATTTGAACTCGATTTTATGAAAATTGGACTTCTAAGTCTTCTTCATCCTTTCTTTCTCTTCACGATTCGCCAAAACCTCAAAAAACTCGATAAAAAAAACCCTCAAAATTCGATTAAAAAAACCCACAAAAAACACGTGTTAGGAACCTATTTAAAGGAAATTAGGGCTGTCCACGTCCTTTCATTATCTTTCGAAAATCCGCCGTGATAACGCCAAAATAATGTTTATTATCGTAGACACCTACTCCCATACAAAGCAATGTTTTTGTACGAGTACCTACTTACCTAATATACCAACTACTTTGTGACTCACTTGTTTCAACTGCATTTTCCTCAAGTAAACTTGATATTTTCACTTCTAATTACGCACGTTAACTACCGACGACTGAATAAACTGCGATGAGAAGCCTTTATTTGACGAGATAACGAAAATGAGCTCATCGGGAATGAAATCATCAACCACGTAACAATGAAAATACAGCACTTTCCTCGCCTCGATAACGCCTTTTAAACACCGTACTTACTGGTATAAATTATTGAGGGAAGTCAAAGCGAGTGTCACGACGTTTCGACGCTCTTCAAAACGTTGAAAATGTCGCGTTGAAAACCAACGATAAACAAAACGAAATTACTTCGAAATGTCAGAAAAGTTGCGATTTGATTAGAAAACGAAGCATGTGCGACAACTTAACGACGAAAGAGTGATAACAGACTGATAACTCCAATTCGTTCTTCGTCTTCTTCATCTTGACGCGTGAACATCCATGCTGGTGGAAATTTCGCGCTACGGTGGAGGGACCAGTGTATGGCGAGGATCTAGTAATGGGGGGTGCGCCTTGATTTTTTAGAGATTTTTAATCGAAAGTAGACTACATCCTGAGAATTTTGGCACCAACCGCGACCTTCTAGCATGAGTAGAACTGTTTCTATGATTTTTCAAAGTTTCGACCGTTTATGACGTCACGCGCCCCTCTTGCCAGGGTGGAAACCCCCAGCCCATTGTGACGTCATAAACGGTCGAAACTTTAAAAATTCACAGAAAAAGATTTACACACGCTAGAAGGTCGCAGTTGGTACCAATGTAATGGTGTGTTTTCCTAGTGGAGGCCGACTTAATTAGGAGTTGAAGACTCACCAAAACAATACCTTGCGCTTACGAACTAGTAATATTTCAGGGCACTTACTGTTTTTCGTGGTTCACCGGAATCTGTTGGTAGCCGTGGCATTGGTAGCGTTGACTAGGTTTCCCTTGTGGGATAACCGAAAAATGTTACCTTCGTCTGAGTTACTCTGGTAAGTATGATTCTTTATTATTACTGTATATTGTGTATAATTTGCTTTAATTCAATGTTAACTCTTTTTCTTGTTTCAGGTACTATGCGACTCAGCGAATGCAGGTAAGTGAATTTAAATTACGTTAATTTCCAGGTGATTCTACTTTTGCTTCGAATAAGGTAAGTATTTAAGGTAAGTATTAACTTGAATTTACTTTACTTTGATTCTAATACGCTCCAGGAAAATGCTCAGGTAAGTATTCAATAATGGAACACCAATTTCAGAACAAGGATAGAAAATCTCTATTTGAATGGAAAACACGCTTCAAAATATCAATAAAATGGTAGAAACGAACAAATAACTTTGAAATCAAGTTACTAAATAAGAAAGGTAAGTAATCTGGTCGGAGGTTCCTGAAGGGACTAACCTCAAAGTGACCACGTGGAAATGTTCCGAAACGTGAACATGAGATAACAAACGGAACAAAAGAAACACCTAAAACCTAGGAGGAACAATATCAAATTTTATACAAAATGGATTCTAAATTTACCGTAATGGACTAGTTGAGAGAGAGAGTTCGTTGGATGGTCCTTGGGATCGCGAGGGTCTTCCAGAATCGTCGTTAGAGTACTTCGGGAGGGCGAAATCGTGCACCGTAAGTCTCAGGCTATTTCGATGAAACTGCTTCCAAATGTTCAAAAAGTTCTTGGCTCTAATTCACTGACATTGACTACAAAACTGGTTCACTGACTGACTATTCTGTTACTGACTTAAACCCTGATTGAAGTATACACTCTTGATAGTGGCCGATACAACAGAGACAGGGGAGAGGTGTCTAGATCTATCACATCTCAGAACACGACTGACGCCTCAAGATGGCGTAGTCTCGACCGTTCCCTCCGTCACGTGACTTCCCCACTCTCCTCCATTCTGCAGTACAGGTCCATCAGGTGCTGCCTCCTGTCGGCGCACTCACAAACTCCACCTCCATGCCCTCCTCCTCGTATGGAAGGCTTTTCCTTATCCTTAGCCTCGAGATCCCAGCTGGCGGTGCGGACATAGGTCTTTGTGACAACCCATCACAATCCTCCCTTCTCCGGAGGCTGATGCCCTCATCAGCTTTATGCTTCCCCTTGGGAGTCACCGGTGGCAGCGGTAGTGGCAGGCTGGGTCCGGCCTCAAGTAATGCTTGCTTGTAACGCCAACGGCGGCACCCGGTACATTCTGCAGGTCGAGCCCTCCTGTGTTTCCCTGTCCTCCTGGCCACATTCCACTTCTGAGTCCTGGTTTGATGGCTCGGGCGTCAAAATAGCGCTGGTCAGTGGCGGCGGCTGAGCCTCGGCATGTGATTCTGGTAGTTCCGGTACGTAGCGTGACAGCTCTTGTACAGTTCGCCAGTCGAGTCCTGCAGTCAGTTACAACGGCCAGTTGTCGCAGCCTTCCCCTCAAGCAGTTTCACTGTTCCCCGATGGCGATCACTGCCTCCAAGGTCCGGCGTCTCTCTACAGCATCTTCCTCCATCCATTCCACCTAGTTATCTAGTCCTGGCATAGCCACAGCAACCTAACTCATTTCCTCCTGAACAGAATAGAGCCGTAGCCATTACCTCACCACACTCGCACTCTCCTCTCTCTCTCCTTTCAGGTTGTCCCCGGGTCCACCCGAAAAATTCCGCGCGGGCTCGAAACCCGCTGGATGGCGGTTGCCGTCCGAACCCGGAAATTTCCCCATCACCGGTTAGACAAGGACCGACCAGTATCGCGGCTCCCCTCCCAGTAGGGTCACAGGTATTCGGACAACATTTCCAGGTAAGTTTTGTTTCTTTCTTTATTATATTTGTTCCTTCTGAGTTACATTGTACGTTCATTCGTTTACATTTTACTTTTTCTTATTACTAATTTATACAATTTTTATTTACAGGTGAGTTGGTGACTTCGGGTCTAATCCGACCCGCGGTGCATTCGTGCATAATCCACCCGTGGCTTGCGTCGCAGGTTGTACCCCGGGGCGACGGGTTGGGAGGACACCTGGGGTTCACTGGTTCCAGCCTCGGCCTGATTCGCGCCCCCTGGCGTTGTCTCTCCCGGTGGCTGCATCGCTGTATCCGGTTCCGCGTCGAAGAACACATCTTCGTCTCCCAGCTCCATCCACTCCGGTTCTTCATCACCCCCTCCTTCGGGGCCTGCATCCTCGACGGTGTCCGGGGCGCGTGTCGCCTCAGGTACAGGGTCGCGGGTAGTAGCCTCGTCGGGCACATCATTCGTGAAGGCAGGTTTGAGCCTGCTCAGGTGATACCGTGTCACCACTCCCAACGAGTCTTCCACCTCGTAGTTGACGTCGGTCAATTTCTTCTTTACTGTCAGTGGTCCAATCCATGGACTCCAGAACTTCTTGATGGTGCCCGGTGGGGCCACCATTTGTCGTGCGTACACCTTCTGTCCCTCCCGAAATTCGCGAAGGTGTCGTCGTTTATTAATCGCCTGCTCCCGCAAGTGCCATGCCCGCCGCAGCTGTCCCTCCGCCAACTTCTGGATTCGCCGCAATTCTCCCGCCTGTCGATCATTTGAGGTTGCTGGGACAGTGTCCAGCCCAATCTCCGCCACGTGTGGCAGTCTCAGCTCTCTTCCATACATTAACCGATTCGGCGAGTAGCCAGTGCTGTGATGGGGAAGGCCGCGGTAAGCCGCCAAGGCTATGGGCAGCGCCATCTCCCAGTTTGGTGTTTCCGCCTGGATTTTGGCCACGATATTGGCCAACGTTCTATGAAAGCGCTCGCAGACTCCATTCGCCTGCGGATGGTAGGCCGAAGTGCGCACCTGACGGATACGCCACACCTGGCACAACTCCTGCAGCAGACTCGACACAAAGGCCGCCCCCCTGTCAGAGACCAGCTGCTCCGGGGCCCCGTAAATTGGGATGTAGCGGGTCGACAAGATCCTTGCGGTCGTGGCCGCCGTGCAGTTCGTGGTCACATACGCCTCGGCGTATTTGGAAAAGTGATCCACGACAGTGAGCAGGTAGCGCGTGCCGGTCTCTCCCATTATTGGTCCGACAAAGTCTATTCCGACTATCTGCCCGACACGGGATGGCAACTCTGGGCGCTGTATCGGCGGTTCCAATCCATTTGGTGTGTTGCGTCGCTGGCATGCGGGGCACTTCCGCACAAATTCCTCGATGTCCCGCATCATGTGTCTCCAATACCCGTAGCGCCGCGCCACTCGCTTGGTCGTGTCAATCCCCGGATGTCCGGCCCAGCCACTATCATGACAATTCGACAGGTACCAGGACCGGAGGGTGGCGGGTATCAACGGCACCAATTCTGTCCCCTCGTCGCGAGGCACCTCGATCTTCCAAACCCCGCCGTCCCGCCTGACCTTTCCGCCCTCGTGTGCCTTTACCATTGATTGCACCCACGGGTCGAGGGTCTGTCCCGCAATCAGCAGCTCCCGCGGCAGGCTCAGCACGGTCACAGCACCCACCGTCAGTCGGCTCAAGCCATCGGCGTGGGCCATCTGGGTTCCCGGCCGGTACCTTGCTTCATACTCATACTCCGTCAAACGCAGAATCCACCTGCCGATTCGCGAGGTGGGGTCCCGGACATTCATGGCAGCGGTTAGTGCCGCGTGATCCGTCTGCAGCACAAATTTTCTTCCCAAGAGAAACTCCTGGAAGTGGCCCGTCGCCCAAACTACAGCGAGCAACTCTCGCTCCGTGGTGGAGTAGCGAGTTTCTGCGTCCTTCAGTGTCCTGCTGGCGAACGCGACAGGGTGCTCCCCATCTGGGAACTCCTGGGACAACACTGCCCCCAGTGCGGTTCCGGACGCGTCGGTTGCCAGCACAAAAGGTCTTTCAAAATCCGGGTAAGCCAGCACGGGCTTGGTGGCCAGCGCTCGCTTCAGCTCCTCAAAGGCCCTCTGCTGCTCTGCGTTCCACACGAAAGGAGTTTCCTTTCTGAGCAGCTGTGTAAGAGGACGACTGATGGCCGAGTATCCCTGGATAAATCTTCTATAGAATCCCGACAAGCCCAGGAAGGCCCGCAACTCCCGTGCGTTCGTCGGTGCCACTTGATCGTTGACGGCACTCACCTTCTCGGGGTCCATCTCCACACCATCTTCCGAAACAACGTGACCCAAGTAGTTGACTCGGGATTTCATGAAGGAACACTTCTTCAAGTTGAGCCGGAATCCGGCCTCTTCGAATCTCCGAAGTACAGCTCGAAGAAGTTCAATGTGGGAGTCGGCGTCCCGCGTGAACAATATCACGTCGTCCAGGTATATAAGGCACCCCTCTCCAATGAGGCCGTCCAAAGTGTCGTTCATGGCAGCCTGGAATGTGGCCGGGGCATTTTTCAGCCCGAAAGGCATACGAGCACATTCGAAATGCCTGTTCATAGCCGTGAAGGCCGTTTTCTCCTGGGCGTCTGGGGCCACCGGAATCTGGTGGTAGCCCATCGTCAAATCCAAGGTGGTGAACCACCTACTTCCCCCCATCATGAACAGGGTCTCCTGTAACCTGGGGATAGGGTACTTATTCCCCTTTGTGACCCCATTCAATCCACGATAGTCAATGCAGAAACGCCATCGTTGGGGCTCCCCGGCTGGCGTCTTCTTCTTTGCCATGACAATTGGCGAGTTCCAAGGGCTCTTGGACGGTACAATCACCCCATCCGCCAACATGTCGTGGACCTGCTCCTCCACGAAGTCGCGCAATGCGTGGGGCACAGGGTAGGGTCGCCTTGCCACTGGGGGCGCCGTGCCCGTGTCGATCTCATGGGAGACTGGCAAGTTGCATCCATCCCTCCCCGGCTTCCCAAACAAATGCCGGTTTTGTTCCAAGCACCCCCTCAGCTGCGCTCGTTCCGGTCCCGCCAGATGGACAGTCTGGTCATCGATCAGTTGCTGCAGCTCTTCAGAATTCATCATCTCTCCCCAATCCTCCGCCGGAAGGCACTCCTGGTCGTCCATAGGGATGGGCCCCTCACCCTCGGAGGGACGCCCGCTGGCGGACCTCCCCGAGGTCTCCAAAAGACAATCCCTTGGCCCGCTCAACGGCGTCTGCTGGACTTCACACGTCTGATCTTTTGTTTTCTCCGCCCGCCAGCTGGCCGACAGCCGCTCCAGGTTCCTCACAGTGTTGGGGTCCCGAACCAAAGCTCCGACGACCAACCGCTCGCCAGTTTGGGGGTGATCTATTTCCACCGCGCCCGTGTCTGTCCGTATGCTGATGGGGAGCTTCCTCAAGAGGTCCAGCCCCAACAAGTTCAGGCCCGAGTCTGACCGGTCAAAAACAAAGAAATCATGTACGGTTCTCATCGGGCCGATCACCACCGAGGCCCTCTGCACTCCTCGTAGCGGCAACCGCTGTCCGTCGGCTCCCCACAACTCAACCGTAGTAGGCCGAAGTTCCACCCCAGGAATGGGCTCTGACAAGGCCGAAACAGCGGCACCGGTGTCTAGCACCATTCGGCGATCGTTGTCCGCCAACCTGACTGGGACTGATATCATCGGTCGTGTAGTGAAGGCCACCGTTGTCTGGAATGCGACCAGCCCGTCACCTTTCACTTCTTCCTCCTGCATACTTGGTGTCGGAGTGGTGATTGCTGCTGCAGGCACTGACATCACTGGTCGGTGGGGCGTGGTTGCTAACATCGTCTTCATTTTTCGGCACTCGGCCTTAACGTGTCCCCCGGCGCCACAGAAGTTGCAATAGTCGTCAATGTACACTGCTCGAGGGCACCACGCCGAGAAATGGGTCACCTCGCCACAAAACTCACAGGGCACGCGCGGCTTTGGGGAGGGTGGTCTCCAGAGAGGGGACCTCCTCGGTAGCCCATCCCCTTGTGCAGGACTCCGCGGCGGTGTTCGGTTTTCCCCGGTGCTGCTGCGATTCGGGCACCTGGCCGCGAAGTGTCCCACCTCTCCGCATCCATAACACTTCCTGGGTTCCTGGTTGAGTATCCCAGCCACGTCCCACTTCAGTTCGGGCTCGCGGTCTTCCCGGTCGGTCTCCTCCCACTCCTCAGCCTTCTCAACCGCCTCCTCCAGGGTCTCTATCGGTCCTCCCCGCAGGAACAGACTTATTTCCTTATCCACCCCTCGGATGAATGCTCGCAGGGTCTTCTGCCGAATCCATTCTGGCCGTCGTGCCAGAGGAAGGTTCTCCTCTGCTTCCACAGCGCACGTCGCCAGAGCTGTCAGTCGTTCGGCGTACTTCCGCAGGGGTTCTCCAGTCTGTCTCTTCGTTGTCCACAGCTTGATGTTGGCCTGCTCAGGGTTTTCCTTCCCATACCACCGGAGGATCTGCGCCTTCAAACGGTCATAGGGCTGTTCGCCCGTCGCTTCTGAAAAGAACCGTTTGACTCCCCCCTTTAGTCGCGCTCTCAGGAATTGTACTTTCTGCGCCTGCGTCAGGGTGGTGGTGGCCTGTTCCACTTCTGAGAAAAATTGTTGCGCCGAAATACATCCGACCTCATCTGGATTCCACACATCCACCTCCATGAACAGAGACCTTGGAAGTCCGGCACCCTGTCCTTCGGGTTTTGGGACCCCCCTCTGTGAGGCGAAGAAATCTCCCATCTGCGCCATTGCGGTGGTTACCGCCTCCATCATCTCAAATGAGATTGTCGCGGCATCTCCTCCTTCGGCCATGGTAGTCGATTGTGATGTTCGTAGGGCACAAAAAAAAATGTATTCAAAAGAATGGAGTGAAAAGAATATTTCACTTTTTGTCACTGGTTAGTCTTTTATTTGTTACGGAACGTAATTGCGCGAGAACAGGTGTTTCGCTAGTGTTCACGGACCCGGAACAGTGGTTCCGAACCGATAACAGAACGTTGGGTGGCTGTTCCGATCCAGGAACAAGTTTCTGTACTTGTTCGAGTTTCGGTAACAGTTGTTTCGAACCGTTCCCTTGACTCGGGAACAACAGTTCTCAGAACGTGTTAACGTTCCGAACCCCGTTGATTCGAAACTCCTTGGTTCGGATCGCTGACCCGAAACCTGGTGACCCGCCCGAGAGTAGTTCTGACACGGTATGTGTTCCGAACCCTCCGAACCAACGAGAAGGCCGATCCGGATCGTCCGAAAATGAGGACCCGGAACGCGACGGTTCGCCCGAAACTTTCACGGGAGAACGCCGGTGGGACAACCTGATATCTCGCTAGTTCGCTCACACTCCTGTTCCTCTGCTCACAAGTGGTTTGATGTCTACGGCCGTATTCCTTGTTTTTACAGAAAAACAACGTCCTACGCTCGTATTTTCTTTTCAATGTACAATAGTCAATATTTATGGCAATAAAATTGCATCAACAATGTTCCTACAATAATTCTGATCACTCTCCTGGGCGTTTTTGTACTAGTCGAGCGCAAGGTGAACTGAAGGTTCGTGATGGTCGGAACTCATCAAAAATCACACCGCGTGCCACCAAATTGTAATGGTGTGTTTTCCTAGTGGAGGCCGACTTAATTAGGAGTTGAAGACTCACCAAAACAATACCTTGCGCTTACGAACTAGTAATATTTCAGGGCACTTACTGTTTTTCGTGGTTCACCGGAATCTGTTGGTAGCCGTGGCATTGGTAGCGTTGACTAGGTTTCCCTTGTGGGATAACCAAAAAATGTTACCTTCGTCTGAGTTACTCTGGTAAGTATGATTCTTTATTATTACTGTATATTGTGTATAATTTGCTTTAATTCAATGTTAACTCTTTTTCTTGTTTCAGGTACTATGCGACTCAGCGAATGCATGTAAGTGAATTTAAATTACGTTAATTTCCAGGTGATTCTACTTTTGCTTCGAATAAGGTAAGTATTTAAGGTAAGTATTAACTTGAATTTACTTTACTTTGATTCTAATACGCTCCAGGAAAATGCTCAGGTAAGTATTCAATAATGGAACACCAATTTCAGAACAAGGATAGAAAATCTCTATTTGAATGGAAAACACGCTTCAAAATATCAATAAAATGGTAGAAACGAACAAATAACTTTGAAATCAAGTTACTAAATAAGAAAGGTAAGTAATCTGGTCGGAGGTTCCTGAAGGGACTAACCTCAAAGTGACCACGTGGAAATGTTCCGAAACGTGAACATGAGATAACAAACGGAACAAAAGAAACACCTAAAACCTAGGAGGAACAATATCAAATTTTATACAAAATGGATTCTAAATTTACCGTAATGGACTAGTTGAGAGAGAGAGTTCGTTGGATGGTCCTTGGGATCGCGAGGGTCTTCCAGAATCGTCGTTAGAGTACTTCGGGAGGGCGAAATCGTGCACCGTAAGTCTCAGGCTATTTCGATGAAACTGCTTCCAAATGTTCAAAAAGTTCTTGGCTCTAATTCACTGACATTGACTACAAAACTGGTTCACTGACTGACTATTCTGTTACTGACTTAAACCCTGATTGAAGTATACACTCTTGATAGTGGCCGATACAACAGAGACAGGGGAGAGGTGTCTAGATCTATCACATCTCAGAACACGACTGACGCCTCAAGATGGCGTAGTCTCGACCGTTCCCTCCGTCACGTGACTTCCCCACTCTCCTCCATTCTGCAGTACAGGTCCATCAGGTGCTGCCTCCTGTCGGCGCACTCACAAACTCCACCTCCATGCCCTCCTCCTCGTATGGAAGGCTTTTCCTTATCCTTAGCCTCGAGATCCCAGCTGGCGGTGCGGACATAGGTCTTTGTGACAACCCATCACACCAAAATTCTCAGAATGCGGTCTACCTTAGATTAAAAATAACAAAAAACACTTTTTGTGACCAAGGCGACACCCCATTGACATCTCACCAAAATGTGTAAATAACAAGGAATTTAAGTGTTTTTCCTGCTCGGTTTTTTCGAATTTCGAGTCACAATGTCTTCTCAGTGAAGTATGAATAAGTTTTCAAATGGGTTGTGTGAAATCTGGAGAATGTTATTCAACAAAACCACTAGCAGTCATTCATTCGGTGATGTTCCTTGTGATTTGGGGATAAGTGTGTGAGCCCCTGCTCACAGTCAACACCAAGGTGACGGGGATGGGGTAGATCAACACCCCCCTTCCTGAACCCCAAGATGCCGCCCCCACAGAGCCACCTGAGGCAAAGGACTGTGGATGGGTAATCTGGGCCAGCTCTATGGGGGCGTGGTCCGCCCCCCTACGATGAGGACGCCAAACAACACCAGAGGCGTCCGAGCCCTACAACAACCACGAAAGCCGGGGGTGGAACAAACCACCTATGTCTACTGCAGCAGCAGAAGCTTCAGCCGAACCCGAATGGCAGCCTGAATGGTCAGGAAGGCCGTGGATCACGTGATGAAAGGAGGGGGAAACCCTCGAGATTCCAGCGACCTGCGGCAGCCAACACACTGTCCCCAACGCTTAACGAGTACGTTCTGGCTGAAAGTTCCCTGCAGGCTAGAGTAGTAAGTCCCGGCTGAACCTCATTCCCCGTCCCCCTTCTCGAAATAGTCAGCACGAAAGTAGAAAACCCCCTGAACTAAACTAGAGTCGTATCCCTCTTCTTCCACTCGGATATCCACGAAGACACCGACTGGAGGACCTCTCTTCTCAACTGCAGATCGTCGAGGTTACCTACGGGCCCAACACGTGAGTGCACAGACAAATTATCCTAATTCATTTTGGCCAAAATAATTAGGCAGGTGAAAACAAACAGTGTAGACGTAAATTGCAATCAGAGAATTTGGTAAAGATTTGAGCTTTGTAAAACTGATAAGAGTAGGACACGAACTATACTGGTAAAACACGGAGAACACGGTGAAGACACGGCATTGAAATTGTATTGAGAAAGAACGTTGAATATATTGTTTGCAAGGAATATCTGTTTTCTGACTATTTTATGGTCATTTTCAATATCAATTTTGCTTTAACTTGTAATTGTGCCCTTCAGGCTTGTACCTTTCAAACCAACCATTTCATACTGCAGCTCTTGTAATAAACATTCTTACCTGGTATTTTACTCCATTTCTGTCGTTATCATTGAGTTCACCCTGCATCAGATCAGCATCAGTGATTAGGGGTAAAATAAAACAATTCAAGTTTCATATTTTCTTTATTGCGTTTCAAACCCATCAGGTCGTGTCCTTAGGACACATTTTCGTAAAAGAACACAACCTCGTGGTCACCTGGGTTACTTGTGTCTTAGACACAAAAGACACAAGGGACACAGAGGACACGAAGGACACGCCCTTCTGGCACAGGACACACTTGGAGGTCCGAGGTAAATGAAACACCCTTCAGGTTTAACAGCATTACTTTTATTATTCAACAACCCAGGAGTCTACACCTTCGAAGAGCTACCATACTTCACAGGTAATTACCATTTATTATCCTAAAATTAACGTAAATTTAAGTTGTTTCGGTCTTTTCTTGACTCCCCCATTTCACAGTCAAACACAAAGTAGTTTCCCTTCAGGAACCTACTCAGTTGCTACTTGGGCTGGGTAACTAAATTCATTTGTCAATATTACCTAGACAAGTAGGCTTACAAATTGGTGGCAGTGTTGAAAATTGACCTCAGCACTGGCATCCAGTTTGTCAAGTCAAGTAAAAGCACGGGCTTACAAAACCCACTAAAAAAACACCTCCTTTTCTCCCACGTTGGATGATCAGCCTGGAACTGTTTAACACATTACTTCAGGCTGAGTCCTGAGGCACTTCATCAGTTCTGGATGACGGGACGGACCAGGTGTTCCCTTCTCTGCCTCTCTCGTTCTAACAATGTCTTCCTTGTCAGGATACTCTCTGCGTACGCTGCCATAAGACTCAAGGCTCCTCTCACCTTCCAGCATCTTGCTGACGACAGCTTCTGGTGTTGGAATTTGGGGAGTTAATCCCAGCTCTGCCAGCAGCTGGCTTCTTTCAGCCGCCCATTTGGTGCATTTGAAAAAGGTGTGCAGCGCATCATCATCTTCTCTCTTCTGACAGTGCGGACATGTTGGGACAGTTACCTTTCCCATTTTATTTAGATAGGCATAAAACAGTCCATGTCCTGTGAAGAATTGTGTGAGGAAAAAGTTCAACTCTCCATGCTTCCTGTCCGTCCATTTCTGGATGTTTGGCACTAGCCGTGCGGTCCACCGTCCTCTATATTCTCTTGTCCATATCTCTTGCCAGCTTACCATCGTGCAATCTCTTTCTTCCTTGGCTATGCGGGACCTGTCTCCTTCATCCCTTCTGTCGAAAATTCTTTTTCTCTCTGGAGCCATCAGCTGGATCGGTATGACACTGGTAAGCACAAAGATAGCGGGTTCTGACACTGTTCGGTAAGCACAGGCGATTCGTAGAGCTCCTCTTCGCTGCACAGCTATCAGTCTCTGTTGGAGATAAGCCACACTCAGTGCATCCGCCCACACCTCCGCTCCATACAAGAGAATTGACTCCACCACTGTCATCATCAAGCGTCTCTTGCATGGTCTAGGGCCATTTATGTTTCTCATAAGGTAACAAAGAGCTGCCGATTTTTGTGCAGCCCTGTCTGCAGTTCTTTTTAAATGTTCACCAAATGTGATTTTTGTGTCCAACATGACTCCTAGATATCTGGCTGCTGGTTTAGTTGTTATTTCAGTGTTTCCGATCCGCATTGGGATGATGGTAGGTAGGTACCTATGCGCTTACGGGTGGAGATGACTACCTCTGTTTTTGATGTAGCTAGTGCCAGGCTATGTTCTTCCATCCACTCCGTTACTCGTGTCATGATCTGCTCCAACTTGGCTTGGGCTGAATCCATTGTCCTTGCGAGTACTACTGCTGCCACATCATCAGCATATCCAACAAGGAAACAGTCCTCAGGCATTTCCAATCGCAGGACACCATCGTAAGATGCATTCCACAGTTGAGGACCTAGTGCAGATCCCTGATCAGCCCCTGAGGGACCAGTGTTTGGCAAGGATCCAGTAATTGACATCTCACCAAAATGTGTAAATAAAAAATTTAAGTGTTTTTCCTGCTTGGTTTTTTTGAATTTCGAGTCACAATGTCTTCTCAGTGAAGTATGAAGAAGTTTTCAAATGGGTTGTGTGAAATCTGGAGAATGTTACTCAACAAAACCACAAGCAGTCGTTCATTCGGTGATGTTCCTCGTGATTTGGGGATAAGTGTTTTATTTCTAATTTTTTTTTCTATTTTTTTTTTTTTTTTTTTTTTTTAATTTAGATTTTCACAAGGATTTTCCTCAATCAGTTTTGCTTCACTTTTCACTTTTCAATCAAATTCATTCAATCAAAATTTTCACTCGCGTTTTGCGTTTCAGACCTTTCTGAACAATTTTGGTTCCGTGTCTGTCTGTCTGTCTGTGTGTCTGTCATGAAATCCGTGTAATGGGCATAACTATACGAAGTAATTATCCGATTTTTATGAAATTTTCAGGGATTATGCGGGTAGGCGTGTAGATGGTCCCCTATGAAAATCATCACCCCCGGACTGATAGTAGCCACTGCGCATGCGCAAACGTGAATTTCCTTGTAATGGCCATAACTTCCACATTTTCAACCCGATTTCGATGAAATTTTCAGGGATTATGCAGATTAGGTTATAGATAATCCCCAATGAAAATCAAGGCCTTAAAATTTACAGAAGCCTCTGCGCATGCCCAAACGTAAAATCCTTGTAACAGCCATAAAACTTACATTTTTCATCCGAATTTGAAGAAATTTTCTAGGATTGTCCAGATTAACGTGTAGATGGTCCCCTATGAGGGTTGTGAAAGGTACTTAGAGATTGATGTTTTGAGATTACCTACTATGCATCGGATCATCTATACAATCGGGTTATGGATACGAGGAAACTACCTGCCACACCGACTTGGCAGACTTTTTTTTCGAAAAATTACAAAATTTTGCTCAAGCAGTCACAGTATGAGCCTTTTTTAGGACGTCCCACAGTAAGACTTGGGCGTCCTTATGCGATCGATCTGGGGTAAAGTTGGACAACACTCAACAGAAAAAAAAAAATAACCACACAGTAATCCGTTTTAGACCATTCTGAATCCAAATCCGCGAAAAAAACCATAGGTGTATGTCTGTGTGTGTGTGTGTATGTGTGTGTGTGTGTGTGTGTGTGTGTAACAAAATCTTGTGTACTCTGCAAAGGCCTTAGTTCTCAACCGATTTTCCTGGTTCTTTTTTTGTTCGACGCGGAAAACTATCTAGTTGTGCACTACGTCGCCGGAATTTCGAATTTTGTCTTTTAAGGTGGGGAAAGGGGGGGTTAATGCTCAAAAAACGTGTGTTTTTGGGCATAATCTTGTGTACTCTGCCCAGGCCTTAGTTCTCAACCGATTTTCGTGGTTCTTTTTTTCTTCGACGCGGAAAACTATCTAGTTGTGCACTACGGCGCTGGAATTTCGAATTTCGTCTTTTAAGGGGGGAAAGGGGGGGTTAATGCTTAAAAAACGTGCGTTTGCGGGCATAATTTTATAAACTCTGTCCAGGCCTCAATTTCCAACCGATTTGCGTGTTTCTTTTTTTGTTTGACTAAAATAACTTCCGAGTTGTACATGATTTCACCAGAGTACCAAAATTTGCAAGAGGAGGGGATGGGTGGGGGGATAATATTCACAAAATATCCAATTTTTCAATATTTTGGTTCCTTTAATGCTTACTAATTGTATCCAAGCTTTGAAATTGAGGGAAAATTTTCAATATACCTTAGGATTTGCATGAATTACTTTCTGTACCACCATGGAAATAAAAGTGGCGCCACCATGGTGCCAGGGCACCATAAACCTAATATTTCTTGGGTTTTTTGGTGTTTCACCTTGAATACGGATGTGACATCCGACGGACTGCCTACTAAACCTAATAGATGAAAGTTCAATGTTACGACGTATTTCCGCTTTGGTGCCAGACTGGCACCATTGGTGGTGATGGGGGGGGGGGGGGGTGAACTCGAATTCGCATGTTGGGTGTCGTAGATCATGGATTTTAAAATGCTCTTCAGATTCGAGGCTATCATGCCGCTAGAAGTGTTATGGTTTATAATGGTGGGGGGGGGGGGGGGGTGTCACTATTTCTTCCCTAAAGTAATAAATAAATTACATCGAGAGAAACAGTCTTATCGCTTAACAACTGGTTAAACTGATCCAATACTTATCCAATGGGATGTCCCCTGGAATGCTTGCATTACTAAACAATATGTTTAGTAAGTACGTTTTTTTTTGGAAAATTTTGAAAAATTCGCTCATAATGTCATCACATGTAGGCTTTTTGGTATGTTTTTCCTTTTTTGGAAAATTTATGAAAATTGCTCATAAATGAGTTTTTTTTAGTTAAAGAAGGGGTGAAGTAAATTGAACGCAGGATTGAAAATCTCGAAATGAAACCAGGTTGAGGGTCGAGGGGAAGACGTCATATCGGTCGCATCTGCTGCCACAACCAAATGTTCCCTCCCTTGTCGTAGTGTGAGTGCGTTTTCCCCGTGATTTTCCCTCCGTGTGAAGTCCCTGAAAAGGGGGGGCAGCGCATGCGTTTTGCCCCCCTGCCCCCCTTCAGACCGATTCAACGCCCAGTAGGTCCTTTTCGGGCGGCCCAGAAAGCCATTCCTTCCGTGTTTTCGTAAATTTAATCTCCCGAGAAAGCATATTTCGCACCGTCTCATAAAAAAGGTAAGTTCTTCCCAAAAAATTCTCTCCTCAGATATTTTCATTTCCCAAAATCTACCCCAAAAGCTCTTAAAAAAATGGCATTTTTGCGAAATTTAGACGGAAAATTGAATTATTGCGATAAACAAAAATTTTGATAATTACCTCCACTAAAATTGTTAAAAATTGAAAATATAAGTCCTTTCCTAATAATTTTCTCCTCAATCATTTTCATATCCTAAAATGCATCCAAAAATTACCTGAAATACGGTATTTTAGCGAATTTTTGACAAAAAATGTATTTATTGCAAAAAACAAAGTTTTTAGTACAAAAATTGTAAATAATACAGTATAAGTTGTTTCCTAAGAATTCTCCCTTCAATCATTTTCATAACTGAAAATTCACCCAAAAATCACCCTAAATACGCTATTTTAATGGACTTTTAACAAAAAGAAGTATTTATTGTATTAATCAAAACTTTTTAGCACAAATATTGTAAATAATGTAATTTTTTTCCTAAAAATTCTCTCTTCAATCATTTTTACATCCCAAAATTCATCCAAAAATCACCCTAAATACGGTATTTTAGCGAATTTTTGACAAAAAATTATTGCACTAAACAAATTTTTAGCATGAAAAGTTTTAAAAATACATTTTCTCCACTAAAACTGTTAAAAATTGTAAATATAAATTCTTTCCTATGAATTCTCTCTTCAATCATTTTGAACACCCAAAATTCATCCAAAAATCACCCTAAATACGATATTTCAATGGATTTTTAAAAAAAGGGTATTTATGGCAATAAACAAAAATTGTTAGCACGAAAATTGTAAATAATATAAGTTCTTTCCTAAGAATTCTCTCTTCAATCATTTTCGTCCCAAAATCACCCTAAATACGGTACCTATTTAAATGGATTTTCAACAAAAAAGGCATTTATAGCAATAAACGAATATTTTTAGCACGAAAATTGTAAATAATATAAGCTCTTTCCTAAGAATTCTCTTTCCAATCATTTTCAAATCCCAAAATTCAGCCAAGAATCACCCTCAAAAAAGGTGATTTAACGAATACTTGAAAAAATTAAATAATAGCAATAAACAAGTTTTTAGCAAGAAAATTTTGACAATAAAGTGTCTCCACTAAAATTGTTGAAAATTGTAAATATAAGTTGTAAAATAAGTTCTTTCCTAAAATTCTCTCTTCAATCATTTCAGACAAATATCACCCTAAAAATGGTCTTTTAACGAATTTTTGGGAAAAAAATTATTGCAATCAACAACAATTTTTAGCGCGAAATTTTTAAAAATTGTCTCCACTAATATTGATAAAAATTGTAATTAAAAGTTGTTTCCTAACAATTCTCTCACCAATCATTTTCAAATCCCAAAATTCAGCCAAGAATCACCCTCAAAAAAGGTGATTTAACGAATACTTGAAAAAATTAAATAATAGCAATAAACAAGTTTTTAGCAAGAAAAGTTTTGACAATAAAGTGTCTCCACTAAAATTGTTGAAAATTGTAAATATAAGTTGTAAAATAAGTTCTTTCCTAAGAATTTTCTCCTCAATCATTTCAGCCAAATATCACCCTAAAAATGGTGTTTACGCCTGAATCGTATTTTCGACTCACTTCAGAAAAGGGGGAGGAAATATCCTCGAAAGTGCACTAAATTCACAAACACCACACTAACTAGGCACAAAACCATTATTATTGTCTTTATCACTGTCTTCTTATCACAGTTACTACTGATTAGGAATGGGTGAATAAGGATACGTGTATTTTCGAGCCTATGTCTGATGTGCTACCATCACTTGCATTCTATTCCTTCTCTGTGCATGGTTGTTTTGTCTTATATCTTTCTTTTAATGCTCTTATGCATAAATATCAATGCATGTATATTTTCTTTATATTATTATGCAATGCTGGGCAACATATCAATAAGATCAGTGACCAGTGCGTGATTGTGCCTCAGTTGGGTTTGGGCTGAAATGTGACGTCACCGCAGCCATTTTTTCGTCCTTGTGTTACACCAGCTTCTCTCCTGTTCGTTTGCCTCTTGCCTTTCAACTTTGAAAAATGTATAATTCTCCATGTACCTGCCTTTTTTCTCTTGTCCGCGACGTCGCGATCTGTTGTGGCGATCACCTATATCGCACAACCTTGTAACATAAAGTGCTAGCGCTAGCTTTCCGTATTTATCGTGTGATTCGTATCTCACCGCTCATGGCATGCTCTACACCGGCTTTGGCACCCGGTTTTTCTGAAGCTTATCACCTGGATGGGCACTCTGCTCCTGCTGTTGGATCCCACATCATACTCAATCTCCGTCTTGGTATGCAAACTGTCATCAGGTACTCACGCCCTTCTGAGATCACCTGTAAGTTGGGTAATTAAATACCTATAATTTTGCATGACCCGCACCCCCCCTCTTCATCACTGCAACCTGTTGCTATCTTTGGATCTGGAACACGCACCTACGCACGTATCTACACGTCAAGGAACTTCTTCTGTAAACCCTTTCATCTTATAAACTTTCACCTTCCCCAGTATAAATAAGAACAGCAACTTTCATTGTAATAACAACATTTGAACACCCAAGTGGGTGAGACATGCATGCATAACAACAACCTTGCAATTTCTCTTCATCTTTCTACAGTGGCCACTTTTAAGAGTAGGTAGATAGGAATAGGTAGCACCAATCTCTTATCCATTTCTACCTGTTATTTGCACCTTCTTCAGCACGTAGTGTTTCTGAATATATTACCTATTTTTCTAAGTCTAACTCTTTTCTGGCTCTTATCACCTTATCACCCTTCACATCTAATCTCTCTTATCACTTTTCACATAGGTATCTGTTCTCCCTAGATTCAAAAGGGGGTGGTCCTTCGAATTATCTATCAATATCATCTAATTCAGATCACCTAGGATAACCAGTAATAGGTACATGTAGGTAGGGCTTCCTGAGTACCTACTTACAATCAGTTACCCCACTGGCTCCAACATTTGGTTCTTCGAGCCACGATCTGAACTTAGTGACCTATGGATTAATACCTACGTGCATTTTGTCTATCCAGCTGTGATCCGAACTAAGTGCATAGGATTCAGTACCTACATATATTATTATATTTAATAATTATCAATATTATAAAATATCATATCGTCATTTCATGTTCATATTTATTCAGTGTGGTGTTCATGTAACATTCTTGTGTTCATTGTTAATTTTGTGCATTGTAGCATTGACCATCATTGATTTATAGGTAACCTCGTAACTTCTTGATTATTTTGAATAGTAACTTTAGTATTTATCAAAACCTTAAAAATGCCTGATGATCCTAATGTTGCTGTACGTGGCTTTGCCAAGCTCAAGCGGGCTTATGAAACTAAGGGTCTGGAGATTAGGGGTATCCGTACCAAGGGTAGCCTAGCCAAGGTCTCTCCAGGAGATAGGTCCATTTTCTCTGGTATGATGAGGACCATTGAGGCCACCATGGAAAAGTTTGATGCTGCGTGGGAGGCTGCCATCGATTATGCAGATCTGCATAGTCTCACACCTCCTTTCCCATCTGATGCTGACTTGAAGTATTACAGTGACGTCAGGACCTACTATTATGAAGCTTTTGGATTTCATGAGGAGATACTTGCTCTATCCACATCATCGACTAGCGCCAACATTTCCAGAGCTGGAACCTCGGCTCAATTCTCTAATACCACATCTCAAAGTCGAACTATTCTTCCTAAGATCAATATTAAGCCTTTTCGTGGGGACTTCAGTGCATGGCCAACGTTCAAGCAGCTGTTTACCTCGTTAATAATTGAAGAGACGTCCTTATCTGATGCCGAGCGTTTCCATTTCTTGCTCTCGTATTTAGATGGTCCAGCCTTGGATACTGTAAAATCTATCTCCGTCACTGAGGCAAATTTCAACCAGGCATGGGGTGCTGTAACACTGGTGTATGACAATAAACGAAAGCAGGCTAGGTCATACCTTGACAAGTTGTTGGCTTTCAAAGGTGTTGGGGGTAAACCTACTGCTGAGTCTCTTCAGTCTTATTTATCGAATGTTTCTGAGAGCATTGTATCCTTGAAAGCCTTGAACATACCTCAGTTTGCTGATTATGTTTTGTCTGAACTAGCTCTTCGAAGCCTTGATCCAATCTCTAGACAGGACTTCGAGATTTCGATCATCAACAAGGAGTACCCTTCCTTCAATGACTTGAGGGAATTCGTTCAAGGCAGGTTCAAAGTTCTGCAAGTGACGTCTGAACCTGTTGCTAGATCAGAGCCAGCAGTGACTAGGAATGTATCTGGTCCTAAAAAGCCTAATTCCTTTAGTCCTAAACCACAATTTAGCCAAGCCTTGCATACCAATACACATGCATCAAAACAGCAGGGTGGTAAAGCCGCTAACAAGGAATCACCTCCTCTAGTGTGCCCTCTCTGTGCACAGCAGCACATTTTGGTAAATTGTCCTACCTTCAAGTCATCCACTCCTGCTCAGCGTCTTGATTCATTGCGACAGTGGTCTGGTTGTCGTAATTGTTTACATCCATTCCACAAAACCAAGGAATGTCAATCAAAATGGTCTTGCAAATTTTGCAAATCCAGACACCATAGTGATCTACATCTAGGACCTAAGGAATGTAGCAGCTTATCTCCTGTGCAATCTTTGGGTTCATCTCCATCATCCTCTTCAGGATCTCCAGAGTTTGCTGGAACCAATACCTCATCGACCTGCGGCGTTCTCTTGGGAACTGTCCGTGCGTCCATCATTGATGCATATGGTCAAGCCCAGGAGTTCAGAGGACTTCTTGACCCTGGTAGCCACGTGTCTTTTATCACAGACCAGTGTGCTAAAAAGCTTGGCAAATCCACAAGACCTTATCGTGGACGTATCTCAGGGGTTAATGGGTCACCACTCAAAAACATCAGTGGTTGCCTAAACGTATCGTTTAAACCCCCATCTACTGCAACTCTTTGTACCGAAGTTATAGTAGTACCGTCGATCACACCATCACTTCCTCAGGCTAATCTAGACTCTGCTGAATGGACGGATTACCTATCATACAACCTTAGCGATCCTAGCTTCACTGTATCATCTCCTATCTCGTTCCTGATTGGTGCTGACTTGTATCCAGAGGTTGTTACCAGCGCTCCTTTCACCATTCATGATAATGGGCCACGCTTGATGGAAACCGTGTTCGGCTTCACAGTCATTGGACGGTTTAACTGTTCCTCTGAACCAAACCAATCTTTTGCCTTGCTATCTCTAACTGATCCCTCTTTCCCATTTGAGAAATTTTGGGAAGTAGAGGAACCAAACCTTATCTCTACGCCTCTATCACCTGAGGATCAGGAGTGTGAAGAGCACTTCTTGCACTCGCATTATCGCCTCAATGGGGGGAGATATGTTGTTTCCTTACCCTTTACCTCGCAATTACCTAATATCAAGCCTAATATCAAAGTGGCAATCAATCGTTTTCATGCCTTGGAGGCAAAACTGCTTAAGAACGAGCAGCTCCGGGTTGACTACCATGCCTTCATGGCAGAATATCTTAACCTCAATCACATGTCTCTTGCAACATCTAACCCATCATACCTAATTCCGCATCATCCTATCTACAAGTTGGATGGAGAAGGCAAGGGCAAACTTCGGGTTGTTTTCGATGCCAGTTTTCGCACCTCAACTGGATCGTTGAATGACCATCTTCACACTGGTCAAAAGCTGCAAGCAGATATCGGAACCATCGTTTTGAACTTTCGAAGATTTCAGTATGTTTTCACATGTGACATCGTGAAAATGTTCAGGCAAATTCTGGTTAACCCTGCTGAGCGACATTTCCAGCAGATTGCCTGGAGATTCAGCCCAGACGATCCCATCTCATATTATGAGTTAAACACAGTGACATATGGTCTGCGTAGCTCACCGTTTCAGGCCCAGCGTGTCCTTCAGCAGCTTGTCCTGGATGAGGGTGGCAATTATCCTGATGGTGCCAAGGCTATCGCTGAATGTATCTATGTGGACGATGTGGCCACAGGAAGTGACTCACCTGATGACCTCATTCATCTCAAGCAACAAGTGGTTGACTTGTTGGCTAAAGGAGGTTTTGAGTTGGGTAAGTGGAACTCTAATTACCCTCCACTCCTTGATGAATTCGTTGAGCAAAAACCTGTAGAGATTTGTAATGATGAGACCACTAGTTCTGTCATCAAAATCCTTGGAATGACGTGGGATTCGCAGGCTGATGCCTTTAAATATAGCATTCAGCAACCAGAACATGGTAGTACTAAGCGCAGCATCCTATCAGTTATAGCCCGTCTTTACGACCCACTGGGTTATCTTGCTCCAGTGGTCTTTTTCGCCAAGAATATTCTCCAGGAGACCTGGAAAAGTGGCATCACGTGGGATGAGGAAGTCCCAGATCAGGTGAAGGCTCGTTGGGATGACTTCCTTGGAGACTTCTCCATGCTTTCTCAAATCACAATACCTCGACTCCTTGTCAGAACTGATACTGTTTATCGTCTTGTTTGCTTCTCAGATGCTTCGGAAAAGGGCTACTGTGCAATTGCCTATCTTCATGGAACCCAGAATGGTGTTGCATCCATGTCCATTCTCAAGGCTAAAACGAGGTTGGCGCCCTTGAAGTCTCTGACAGTGCCAAGACTGGAACTCTGCGGAGCATTGTTATTATCTCAGCTGATACAATCACTTCAGCCACTCATCGCTAATCTCAGCATTCTCTCTATCTTCTGTTTCACTGATTCTTCTATTGTTTTATCTTGGATCAAAATGCCTGCTCATCAACTCAAGATATATGTCTCTAATCGTGTCCAACAGATATTGGCCGTGACATCGCAGGACATGTGGTACCACATAAGTGGAGTCGACAACCCTGCCGACGTGGGATCAAGAGGAGTGTTGCCATCTGCGTTGCTTTGCCATGATCTCTGGTGGTCAGGACCATCATGGTGCTCTACGCCTCCTGATCAGTGGCCTATCTCACAGACTGTGCGGAGTGTCGAGATTCCAGAGACCAAGTCTGTGGAGACTAATGCCTTGGTGACTGTTCAGGACCGTAATCACATCGTAATGACTGCAGAGCGTTACTCGTCCTTCACCAGGCTTACCCGAGTCCTAGGCCTTGTTCGTCGATTTATCGCCAATTGTCGAATTCCTAAGAGAAAACGGAGAAGGCGCAAGATTGGACCTCTATCATCTCGTGAGTTTGATGATGCTCACACTCATTTAATCAAGGTATTCCAGCAACACTATTTCCCTGCAGCCTTCAAACGCATAGATATGGATGCCTTACCTCAGGAACTCCGTCGTCTTGCGATCTTCATGGACCATGAAGGCATTATCAGGGTCGGTGGTCGCTTATCCAATGCACCACTATCTATCGATCAGCGTCATCCGATATTGCTACCAGGTCGATCTCATCTCACAAATCTTATCATTGATTATATCCATAAGAAGAACCAGCATCCTGGACCTACAGCAATGCTTGCCTTTATCAGGCAAAGGTATTGGATACCTAAAGCGAGGAATTTGGTGAGACTCCATAAGCTTCACTGTGTTATTTGTACTCGTTATAGCAAGGCCTTTGTGCAACCTCTCATGGGCAACCTTCCTATATCTAGAGTGAGCGGTGTTCGGCCTTTCATGCAAATTGGAGTGGACTTCGCTGGCCCATTTGTTTGTCGCGAGTCTCTGCGTCGTAATGCCAAAACCCATAAATGCTACCTTTGCGTATTCATATGCATGGCATCTCGAGCTGTACATTTAGAGCTGTGCAATGCCTTGACTGTGGAGGCATTCTTGGATGCGTTTGATCGCTTCGTTGCGCGACGTGGGATTCCAGCAAAGGTTTATTCCGATTGTGGAACCAACTTTGTTGGTGCAGCCGGTTACCTTCGTGAAGTGCAGGAGTGGTTAACTCACTCTGATAACCAATCTTCTATTGTGAACCACACCTCTCATCTTTCAGTGGAGTGGAGCTTCAATCCTCCAGGTTCACCTCATTTTGGAGGGAGCTGGGAGTCTGCTGTTAAGGCAGCCAAGACTCATATTCGTAAGACCTTGGGTGACAAGCCTTTCACAGAGAGTGAGCTTCACACTCTGTTTATCAAGATTGAAGGGATCCTGAACTCAAGACCATTGCTACCCCTGACTGAGTCTACAGATGACGCCGAAGTACTGACACCTGGTCACTTTACTATTGGTCAACCCATCAACGCAATACCCGAGCCAGACTTTACAGAAGTCCCTACCAATCGATTGGACAGATGGCAGCTGCTTAGGGAGCGAGTCCAGCATTTCTGGCAGCGTTGGACCGACGAGTATTTGGCTTCCTTACAGGAGCGAAGAAAGTGGACGAAGCCAGCTCCTAACTTGATGGTCGACGACATCGTCATTTTGAAAGGCGTCAATACCTCACCAGCCCATTGGCCCTTGGGCAGAATAGTGGCCGTTCATCCTGGTAAGGATGGAACGGTACGAGTGGTGTCCATCAAAACCCGGACAGGCATTTTTAAACGTTCTTCTGTAAACCTCATTCCTTTGCATGTTACCAATTCATATACAGATTCTGATGGTCAATGAGAGTCGAAAATAGGGGGGAGTATGTTTACGCCTGAATCGTATTTTCGACTCACTTCAGAAAAGGGGGAGGAAATATCCTCGAAAGTGCACTAAATTCACAAACACCACACTAACTAGGCACAAAACCATTATTATTGTCTTTATCACTGTCTTCTTATCACAGTTACTACTGATTAGGAATGGGTGAATAAGGATACGTGTATTTTCGAGCCTATGTCTGATGTGCTACCATCACTTGCATTCTATTCCTTCTCTGTGCATGGTTGTTTTGTCTTATATCTTTCTTTTAATGCTCTTATGCATAAATATCAATGCATGTATATTTTCTTTATATTATTATGCAATGCTGGGCAACATATCAATAAGATCAGTGACCAGTGCGTGATTGTGCCTCAGTTGGGTTTGGGCTGAAATGTGACGTCACCGCAGCCATTTTTTCGTCCTTGTGTTACACCAGCTTCTCTCCTGTTCGTTTGCCTCTTGCCTTTCAACTTTGAAAAATGTATAATTCTCCATGTACCTGCCTTTTTTCTCTTGTCCGCGACGTCGCGATCTGTTGTGGCGATCACCTATATCGCACAACCTTGTAACATAAAGTGCTAGCGCTAGCTTTCCGTATTTATCGTGTGATTCGTATCTCACCGCTCATGGCATGCTCTACACCGGCTTTGGCACCCGGTTTTTCTGAAGCTTATCACCTGGATGGGCACTCTGCTCCTGCTGTTGGATCCCACATCATACTCAATCTCCGTCTTGGTATGCAAACTGTCATCAGGTACTCACGCCCTTCTGAGATCACCTGTAAGTTGGGTAATTAAATACCTATAATTTTGCATGACCCGCACCCCCCCTCTTCATCACTGCAACCTGTTGCTATCTTTGGATCTGGAACACGCACCTACGCACGTATCTACACGTCAAGGAACTTCTTCTGTAAACCCTTTCATCTTATAAACTTTCACCTTCCCCAGTATAAATAAGAACAGCAACTTTCATTGTAATAACAACATTTGAACACCCAAGTGGGTGAGACATGCATGCATAACAACAACCTTGCAATTTCTCTTCATCTTTCTACAGTGGCCACTTTTAAGAGTAGGTAGATAGGAATAGGTAGCACCAATCTCTTATCCATTTCTACCTGTTATTTGCACCTTCTTCAGCACGTAGTGTTTCTGAATATATTACCTATTTTTCTAAGTCTAACTCTTTTCTGGCTCTTATCACCTTATCACCCTTCACATCTAATCTCTCTTATCACTTTTCACATAGGTATCTGTTCTCCCTAGATTCAAAAGGGGGTGGTCCTTCGAATTATCTATCAATATCATCTAATTCAGATCACCTAGGATAACCAGTAATAGGTACATGTAGGTAGGGCTTCCTGAGTACCTACTTACAATCAGTTACCCCACTGGCTCCAACAAATGGTCTTTTAACGAATTTTTGGAAAAAAAATTATTGCAATCAACAACAACTTTTAGCGCGAAATTTTTAAAAATTTTCTCCACTAATATTGATAAAAATTGTAATTAAAAGTTGTTTTCTAACAATTCTCTCTCCAATCATTTTCAAACCCCAAAATTCAGCCGAGAATCACCCTAAAAAAAGGTGGATTAACGAATATTTGAGAAAAAAATTAAATAATAGCAATAAACAAGTTTTTAGCACGAAAAGTTTTGAAAATAAATTGTCTCTACTAAATAAGTTGAAAATTGTAAATATAAGTTATAAAATTAGTTCTTCCCTAAGAATTCGCTCCTCAATCATTTCAGCCAAATATCACCCTAAAAATAATCTTTTAAAGAATTTTTGAAAAAAAATTGCAATAATCAACAATTTTTGAAGCGAAATTTTTAAAAATTTTCTCCACTAATGTTGTTAAAAATTGTAATTAAAAGTTGTTTCCTAACTATTCTCTCTCCAATCATTTTCAAATCCCAAAATTCAGCCAACAATCACCCTAAAAAAGGTGGAGGGGGGAGTTAAAGAATATTTGAAAAAAATTAAATAATTGCAATGAAAAGTTTTTAGCTCGAAATTTTTTGAAAAATCTCCATTAAAATCGTTAAAAATCGTAAATATTAGTTCTTTCTTAAGAATTCTCTCCTTAATTATTTTCATTACTCAAAATGTAATCAAAAATCAACCTAAAAAATCGTTTTTTAAACGAATTATTGAAAAAAATGAAGATAATTGAAACAACAATAAAATTTTTAGCATGAGGAACTGATACATTAAGATACCTGCTTACAATATAATGAAAATCGACAAAAATAAAAATTTTTGCTCGAGTACTTTATGAGTTCGGGGTGACGAGGGGATATTTTATTTATTTTTTTAAGTTATTTTGAATTCGTATAATGGAAACTACGAACATTTATTTACCCTACTTTTGAACATTTTACACAATTCTGTTTGGCGAATTTGAGCAATTTCGAGGACGATGTTTTCAGAAGACGCGATAATGGACAAACCCATCAAGGAGGATCCTGACGCTGTCAAAGAAAAACCGAGATGTTCCACAGGTAAGAAACTACTTTTCGTGAGAAAAAAATTGTTTGAGAAAAATTCGCTGTTCACGCTTTATTTTAGGAAAGTTAACTTCGGACCACGTCAAAAAGGAAGAGAATTATATTTCTCTAGCATGTTATTGCTGGTGGTGTTAATGGAAAATTCGTGTTCTTGGCAAACTTTATATAGCATTTATTCAAGGTTTAATTCAACCTTTTCCAGATTTATTTCAACCTTTTACAAATACCCTTAAACCTTTTACAGATTATAATATAATCTTGAAGTTGAATATTATTCATCTCTCCACGAGAGGGGATGGATATGGAAAGTAGCTAAAGATTTTGGTTGAAATAGGACACTTCTAAGGGTCGAAAAATGAATTTTGAAATTTTGCCCTAACTCAAAAAATTTTGATATAAAGGTATTGTTTTTCCATCAATTTAAGATAGTATGGAATTTTTAGGATTTTTTGAGATCCTGTAGGACAAACCGTTCGCTCCCTACGAGAATTCAAGGGTTGGACGTACGATCAGAAACACGAGTGTGAATCGCGAAAGAGGCTAATCTCCGTTCAAATTATAGCTGACCGAAATGCGATCGATGTTTTTCTTCATGTAGGATGGTTGGTGGCTTTGTAGAAGAGTGATCTATATATAGCATTTCCAAGCCATATGAAACCTTTTCCAAGTCAAATGAAACTTTTTCCAAGACAAACGAAACCTTTTCCAAGCCAAATGAAACCTTTTCCAAGCCATATGAAACCTTTTCCAAGTCAAATGAAACCTTTTCCAAACCAAATGAAACTTTTTCCAAACCAAATGAAACTTTTTCCGATTCAAATGAAACCTTTTCCAAGTCAAATGAAACCTTTTCCAAACCAAATGAAAATTTGTCCAAACCAAATGAAACCTATTGAGAAAATGAGTGAAATGAGGTACCTAGATAGGTAATTAGGTAATAGGTAATAGGCAAATTTCAGATCGATGCAATTGTACCTATCGAACAAAGAAGTTGCCAAAATGAAAATTCAATGAATTTTAGGCATAGGATCATCGAAGTAGATCTCACCTTAGTAGAATAGGAAACTAAGTAAGTTTGACATCATGGACATGATGATGCAGTTGCCTTGAGCCGCCACTGGTAGTGACTTACATTGACTGATTGAACCTCTAAGACTGAATTTCTGAAATTTTGTAATATATTATTCATCTACGATTGTTTACTTGACAGAAATACACTATGTTTGGAAAAAGTTTCATTTGATTTGGAAAAAGTTTCATTTGATTTGGAAAAAGTTTCATTTGGTTTGGAAAAGGTTTCATTTGACTTGTAAAAGGTTTCATTTGACTTGTAAAAGGTTTCATTTGACTTGGAAAAGGTTTCATTTGACTTGTAAAAGGTTTCACTTGACTTGGAAAAGGTTTCATTTGACTTGGAAAAGGTTTCATTTGGTTTGGAAAAAGTTCCATTTGGTTTGGAAAAGGTTTCGTTTGGTTTGGAAAAGGTTTCATTTGACTTGGAAAAGGTTTCATTTGGTTTGGAAAAAGTTTCATTTGACTTGGAAAAGGTTTCACTTGGTTTGGAAAAGGTTTCATTTGACTTGGAAAAGGTTTCATTTGATTTGGAAAAAGTTCCATTTGGTTTGGAAAAGGTTTCATTTGGTTTGGAAAAGGTTTCATTTGACTTGGAAAAGGTTTCATTTGGTTTGGAAAAGGTTTCATTTGACTTGGAAAAGGTTTCATTTGGTTTGGAAAAAGTTTAATTTGACTTGGAAAAGGTTTCATTTGACTTGGAAAAGGTTTCATTTGGTTTGGAAAAGGTTTCATTTGGCTTGGAAAAGGTTTCATTTGGTTTGGAAAAGGTTTCATTTGGCTTGGAAAAGGTTTCATTTGGCTTGGAAAAGGTTTCATTTGACTTGGAAAAGGTTTCATTTGGTTTGGAAAAGGTTTCATTTGGTTTGGAAAAGGTTTCATTTGACTTGGAAAAGGTTTCATTTGACTTGGAAAAGGTTTCATTTGGTTTGGAAAAGGTTTCATTTGACTTGGAAAAGGTTTCATTTGATTTGGAAAAAGTTCCATTTGGTTTGGAAAAGGTTTCATTTGGTTTGGAAAAGGTTTCATTTGACTTGGAAAAGGTTTCATTTGGTTTGGAAAAGGTTTCATTTGACTTGGAAAAGGTTTCATTTGGTTTGGAAAAAGTTTCATTTGACTTGGAAAAGGTTTCATTTGACTTGGAAAAGGTTTCATTTGGTTTGGAAAAGGTTTCATTTGGCTTGGAAAAGGTTTCATTTGGCTTGGAAAAGGTTTCATTTGGTTTGGAAAAGGTTTCATTTGGCTTGGAAAAGGTTTCATTTGGCTTGGAAAAGGTTTCATTTGGTTTGGAAAAGGTTTCATTTGACTTGGAAAAGGTTTCATTTGGCTTGGAAAAGGTTTCATTTGGCTTGGAAAAGGTTTCATTTGGTTTGGAAAAGGTTTCATTTGACTTGGAAAAGGTTTCATTTGACTTGGAAAAGGTTTCATTTGACTTGGAAAAGGTTTCATTTGGTTTGGAAAAAGTTTCATTTGACTTGGAAAAGGTTTCATTTGGCATGGAAAAGGTTTCATTTGGCTTGGAAATGCTATATGTAGAAAAAAATAAACCGTTGTGTAATAAGTTGCAGCGTTTTTTCATGTGATCAGTTGATGGGTTGGGATGTGGAGAATTGAATATTATTTGTTAAAAGTGGAATAAAATTTGAATAAGGTTTTATAATTTGTAAAAAAGTTGGATTGAATTTGTAAAAGGTTGAAATAAATTTGTAAATGCTATAGTGAAATAGTAACTATTGTGTAATAATTTGCTGCGTTTATTTCTTTTTAAATATTCGTGACTGATTTTCTTTTGACAGACATGAAATGGTTGAATTTCCCAACACCGAAGGAGGGGAGTTGAGAGCAAAGAGCGAAGTTTTCCAGCTGTGGGGGGGGGGGGGGAGTTGTGGAAGTGACAGTCGAGCTTGGTAGCGACAGGCCATGATTAAAACCCCCTCCCCTTCACTTCAAGCGGGATTTTGGCCCCGTCTCGGGGAGGGAAGCGGATTGGTCGAGGAAGGGGGGGTTCCTTTCACCCCAATCTTTCACCTTTCACGTGCAGGTTTCGTCTCGTTTTCCCTGGGCATTCCGTCGTGCAACCCCCCCCCCCCCCCCCCGCATCACCGCTTCGATTAACTTTTTTTCTTGTCAGGCGTTTTTACCAAGTTGTTTTAGGAAAGTGAAGAGCTACATGTGAGAGACAGGTTCAAACACGAATCCAAAGTTCATCTCGCTCGTGTCAATCGCCAAGCAGTAGATTGTCAAGTCGACATTCAAAGACTAGGGTGAAACCACCAATAGTCGGCACTGTTAAGCCCGATCTTCAACTTCAAAACGCAGTTATAAATCAGTTTTGAGTGCTAATCCATTATTTTTTGCTTCCGAGTCTACCAAGTTTTTCTTTACGTAGATAAACATCTGTACTTTATTGGAAAAATACTTGGAAACTTCATAACAACTTTTGAATCGAGTTGTTCGGCAATGGGGGGTGCGCCTTGATTTTTTTTAGATTTTTAATCAAAAGTAGACTACAGCCTGAGAATTTTGGCACCAACCGCGACCTTCTAGCGTGAGTAGATCTGTTTCTATGATTTTTCAAAGTTTCGACCGTTTATGACGTCACGCGCCCCTCTCTCCTGGGCGGGAACCCCCAGCCCACTGTGACGTCATAAACGGTCGAAGCTTTAAAAATTCATAGGAAAGGATTTACACACGCTAGAAGGTCGCGGTTGGTACCAAAATTCTCAGAATGAGGTCTACTTTAGATTAAAAATAACAATAAACAGTTTTTCCTACCCAGGCGCACACCCTATTCTACACAATCAACAGGTTTCCTAGTAGCCGGCACCCATTTTGCCATCAATCGGCACGGCTTTTAACCAATAGTGGGCACCAGTCCACCATTGATGGGCACTGCTCTCTACTAATAGTTGGCACCTGCCAACTACCAATTCAGCTAGTATAGTATCATTCTATCCCTCAGCAGGTTCTAAACTAAAAAACGTTATTTTACCTTTCGTTACCATTTTACGTTTTTTTATCCCTCACCAGGTTCTAAACCTGTTCCTACTATAATAGTTGGAACAGGTTTAGAACCTGGTGAGGGATAAAAAAACGTAAAATGGTAACGAAAGGTAAAATAACGTTTTTTATTTAAACCAGTCTTTAAGGTTAACAGTGAGTTACGAGGTACCCACCTACTGTGCAGTGAAATACCAGGTTTTCCTCGACAAAATTTGGTGTTGAACACTAATTATTTTGAAATATCACATAAATTAAGTCTCAAACGATAGAGGTGAATGGATGAGACAAAAATATCACATAACTTTGAATAGGTAAATAAGGAAATCAAACGTTGGTTTCAAACTATATGGTTCAAATTTAATATTTTATATTAAATGCCAAGTGGGTGTGGCACATAGCTTCCTCGTATCCATAACCCGATTATATAGATGATCCGATGCATAGTAGTTAATCTCAAAACACCAATCTCTAAGTACCTTTCACTATCCTCATAGGGGACCATCTACACGCTAATCTGGACAATCCTGGAACATTTCATCAAATTCGGAAGAAAAATGTAAGTGTTACAAGGCTGTTACAAGGATTTTACGTTTGCGCATGCGCAGAGGCTTCTGTGAATTTTAAGACCTTGATTTTCATTGGGGACCATCTACAACCTAATACGCGTAATCCCTGAAAATGTCATCGAAATCGGGTAGAAAATGTTACGAGGAAATTTACATTTGCGCATGCACAGTGGCTACTATCAGTAACCACCCGATAGAATTCGGAAAACGGAATTTTGGTTCCGTGTCTGTCTGTACGTGTGTGTGTGGCTGTCGTGAATTCCTTGTAACGCGCATAACTATACGAAGTTATTGTCCGATTTCTATGAAATTTTCAGGGATTGTGCGGGTTGGTGTGTAGATGGTCCCTTATGAAAATCATCATCCCCGGACTGATAGAAGCGACTGCGCATGTGCAAACGTGAATTCCTTGTAACGGCCATAACTTCCACATTTTTCATCCGATTTCAATGAAATTTTCAGGGATGTTACAGGGTAGTGTTTAGATGGTACCCTATGAAAATCACCACCTTCGGACTGATAGTAGCCACTGCGCATGCACAAACGTTAATTTTCCTTTATCCTGGCAAATAGCAGTGGGGCTTCTCCCGCATCTCCTATTGCTGATGTGGAGCAGCAGCCTGCCATTCAGTATCCCTCCCCCGGGACCTCCGGTCTTCTTGCCGATTTGAAGACCGAAGTCTTGAGGCTCGGGGGGCAGGTAGGTCGTATTGAAGGCTATGAAAGCACCTACCTGCGGGATCTGGCGAGGCGGGCTGCTGAAGGGCTGGACAACCTGGAGGACGAGGTTGCAGCCTATCTAGGGAGAATCTTCCCGCGGGTTGGGGATGCGACCGTGACGCAGCACCAGGGGGGACCTCCTCCCAGAATGGTGTTGCGTGGAGGTCGCAGAGCAGCTAAGCAAGCAAGACGGCAGGAGTACCACCGGGTTCAGAGTTTGTGGAGGAAGCATCCGGCACGTGTAGCTGCGGAGGTACTGGAGGAGCCTGGGGAAGATCAAGTTCAGCCCCCTCTTAAGGAGTTTGTGGATTTCTGGGAGCCACTTCTAAGTGCTCCCAGCCACAACCCTGGGGAGCGAGTGGTTCCCCCAGTCTCCACCAGGGATTCCTTACGCAGCATCTTGTGTTCGCCAGTGCTACTTGACGAGGCACACAAGTGCCGTGTCAAGAACTCCACATCCGCTGGACCGGATGGTGTTTCTGCCCGTCGCTGGAATAAAGCACCAAATACGATTAAGCTGCTCATCCTCAACCTGCTCATGCTTGCGGGAAGACCCCCGAAAGCGTTAACCCGTACCCGAACCGTATTTATTCCCAAAAAAGGGGGAAGTGGGCCTGGAGGCTATCGACCGATTTCAGTGTCCTCGGTAGTCTTCCGCCACTTCCAAAAAGTACTGGCATCTCGCCTCCAGGTGGCTGGTGTCATTGGTGACGTCCAGAGAGCGTTTCGGCCAGCGGATGGCACAGCGGAGAACCTTACAGTTCTCCAAACTGTCATCTCGCTGGCCCGTATTAAACGCCGGCAACTCCACCTCGCCGCTCTGGACGTCGCTAAGGCCTTTGACACGGTCAGTCACCTTGCCCTGACCGATTGCCTTCGTGGTGTCGGGGCCCCATCTCGATTAATCGAGTATGTGGCCTGTCTGTACCATGAAGGCGTGATGGTCCTCGAGGCAGGAGGTGAGGTGTCAGGGGATGTACGGATAGGGCGTGGGGTACGCCAGGGGGATCCCCTATCACCACTCCTCTTTAACCTGGTCGTGGATACGGCCTTGGGTAAGCTGCCCACAGAAGTAGGGTTTGATCTCGCCCCTGGGGTGCGAGTAGGAGCATTGGCCTTTGCCGATGATGTTATCCTACTCGCAGAAACCCGTGAGGGCTTGCAGATTGCCCTCAATGCATTTGCTAAGCAGCTATCCAGGTGTGGACTTGTGGTCAACCCCGATAAATGTGGGTCGGTCTCCTTGGTCCCGTCGGGTCGCCAACATAAAGTGAAGGTTGTGGATGGGGGTTTTGTCATAGGACAAGCCCCCATTCCTTCTCGATCTGTGTTGGAGGTCTGGCGGTACCTTGGAGTCGACTTCATGGGAGTGGCCACCATTACTGCCAGCCGTGTGGACCTTGGTAGGGCGCTAGCCCGCATCACCAAGGCTCCATTGAAGCCACAGCAGAGGCTGCGCCTCCTCCGCACGTACTTACTGCCGAAGCTAACCTACGGGTTAGTCTTTGGTAGGCTTACGGTGGGGAGGCTGCAGGAATTAGATCGAGAAGTCCGCTCTGCTGTGCGCTCTTGGCTGAGGTTCCCACCTGGTGTCCCAAGTGCCTATATCCATGCACCGGTCAAATCCGGTGGGCTTGGCATTGTGTCTCTCTCCGCATGTATCCCTTCTCTGCGCCGCCAGCGCCTGCTAGCCCTTCAGGGGTCGAGCTGGGAGGTCGCCCGTGTTGCTGCTGGTCTTGATTTTGTCAGGCAGCAGTTAGCATGGTGCGACCGAGCAACACCATCTGCTCCAAAACCCAGTTCGTCTGCTGAGTTCGCTGCTGCCCTGCATGAGTCGGTAGATGGTAAAGAACTCCGACAGTGCTCCGAAAGCCTTATCTCATCCCAATGGGTGGATTGGGCTTCGGAGGGCATTGGGGCCCGCGACTACCGGAACTTCCACGCCGTCCGCGTGGCAACACTGCCAACAGCGGTACGGTGTTCTAGGGGTAGTCGTGGGATGACAGATACCCTTTGCCGTGCCTGTCGGAGTGGAAATGAACACCTGTACCATGTAGTGCAGCAGTGTCCACGAACTCATGGGGGCCGCATCCTACGTCATGATGCGGTCGCCAAGCAGATAGCAGGTGCCTTGTCATCCAGCGGCTGGGATGTTGAAAGGGAGAGATTATACCACATGCCAAGTGACCAGGGCAAGAAGCCTGACATTGTTGCCGTCAAGCCCGACAGGTCTTGCATTATCCTGGATGTCCAGGTTGTTAATGGCAGCATGGACATGGAGCAGACCTGGCGGGCTAAGATAAGAAAGTATGATAGAGATGATTTGCGGCAAGCAGTGTCAGAGCTAAAAGGAGTGGAACCCAACAACATCAGGGTGATGGCTGCGACCTTGTCGTGGCGCGGAGTGTGGTGCGGGAAAAGTGCCACGGAGTTGCGCGAGTTGGGCATCTCGGTGGGCGTACTCCGTGGTGTCACCAGACGCGTCCTGCTCGGCTCATATCTGAACTGGTGGTCTTTTTATAGAGGCACTTCCCTTCATCCCTCTCTCCCACCTCCACCTTCCTCATCTTCCCTCATCCCTAGAGCCGGCGTCGGGTGAGTCCTGGGCGTCCTCCCCATTATTTTATTTATTTTGTTTTATGGCGTGCCCCCTCCGTCAGAAAGACCTTTAGTCTTTGAGGGGAGATTGTTAAAAAAAAAAAAAAAAAAAATAACAGTCATAACTTCTACATTTTCCACCCGATTCAGATGAAATCTTCAGGTATTATGCAGATTAGGTTGTAGACAGTCCCCTATGAAAATCATCACCCCCGGACTAATTGAAGCGACTGCGCATGCGCAAACGTGAATTCCTTGTAACCGCCATAACTTCTACATTTTCCATCCGATTTCAATAAAATTTTATGGGATGTTGAAGATTGGAATTTATATGGTCCCCTATGAAAATCATCATCTTCAGACTGATAGTAGCTGCTGCGCATGCGCAAACGTGAATTCCTTGTAACGGCCATAACTTCAACTGTCCCACAGGGGTCGCGGGTTCGAACCCCAGCCAAGGCTAAGTATTTTTTTGATCCAATCACATACATCTACTCACCTAACGTTTCATCCGAATTTGATGAAATTTTCTAGGATTGTCCAGATTAGCGTGTAGATGGTCCCCTATGAGAGAAGTGGAAGGTACTTGGAGATTGTTTTTTTGAGATTAACTACTATGCATCGGATCATCTATACAATCGGGTTATGGATACGAGGAAGCTATGTGCCACACTCACTTGGCAGACGTTTTTTTATAGTCAACTTACTTCCTTCGCCAAACTAATCAGCGAAAGTGTGAAGAACCATCAAAATCTCCACGCATGGGTCGCATGAATATGAAGAAAAGTTGTCTCTGGTAGTCTCTTGTCTTGTGAACACTTTAACTTGTATAACTTTTCTTTAACTTTTGTAACTACCTACACTTTAACTTTATACTTTACGCAGTATGTATACACCTTTTTCGTGACATAAATCGTCAAAAAAAAACATAAAGTTTCAAATCCTACTACCTGAATCTTTCATATAGAAGTAAACTTTGTATAGGTACATAGGGATCAAAAGTTAGCTCCAGCTTTTGCTTGAAAAGTATCGATTCTTGAAAAAATCGATACTTCAAAAAAAATCGAAAATTATAGATTTTAAAAATTTTTAAAGATTTTTTTCTAAAAGATCGATTCGATTTAAATCTATTCATTTTGAAGAATCTGTAATGGTGAATTTTTAACACAGCGATGGCCAAGAGAGCTTTGATTGAGAATTTAAATTCGCCACTACAATGCCCCTGCACTTATACTAGGAGTATCCAAAATCTACTTACCGTGATTTTCTACGAGTAGCGGAACGAGTCAGCAGGAACCGACGAGGATGGCGTTGACTAGGTATCCCTTCGGGGATTACCGAAAAATGCCTATCTTTGTCCAACTTGAGATTTAGTAAGTATTTTTCCTCTACGACCTTCTTTACTTTTCCCGTTATTGTGTAATAATTTGTACCTTTATGTTTACTAACTTTTCTTTCTGTTTCAGGTTCTTCGAGATTTTCAGCAAGTCTAAGGTAAGTACTTTCAAGTTGGTTTCTACGTTAATGACTCTACTCTGGTTCTCACTACGATTCTCAAGGTAAGTATTCTCAGGTAAGTATTTACTGTCACTCTACTTTGCACCAGGAAATTGATCGGGAACGTACCAATAATAACCACAGTTTAAGCAACAAAAAGGAATCCTGTTTAATAATTCAGGTAAGTATTTCAATCTTATAAAACAAAATAATTAAAGGAACAATTCACTCGGGACTAAGATACCCTTAATATTATTTAATTATTGACTCGTATTACTGAGGGCCCTGATGGGGATAACCTCCTAACTCATAAACCACGTGGTGTTTCGGAACGTAGAAAATGGGAACATGAACATGAGCACGTGGTGTTTCGTAACATTAACTTGAACACGTGGTGTTTCGGAACATAAGAATACAAAATCAATAGGAAGCTAATTTACCTAGGAGGAACGTTTAAAAAGGAGAATTTACAAAGGTTTGAAATTTACCAGTACTGGTTTTGAGAGAGAGATCCGATGGTCTTGGTCCTTTGGAATGCAGGGGTCGGCCGTTGGTTGTGTCAAGACTTCAGGAGGGCGTATCGTTCACCGAATGTTCTTGGGGGTTCAACTTCTGGCTAGCAAAATGTTCGATCGATGATTCTAAGAGTTCAAAATAGTTAGGGTCACACAGACTCCTCCACACAGATTTACCACACAGATTTCCACACAGATTTCCACACAGACTTGTCACACAGACTACTTGTTGAGTGCTCTATCCAGACGCGACTGAGGGTGGTGGTCGCGTCGCTCCCCTTGGCTGCGCCCCTCCCTCTCACGTGACCTCCCCACTCCCTCATTTCGCCGTGCCAGTCCGTCCTGTGCTGCTTCCTGGCGGGGCGCCTGCAACCTCCACTTCCATGCCCTCCGTCTCGTATGGAAGGCCCCTTTTTAGTCTCAACTTCGGGATGGGTGGAGGTGGCAACTCTTGTGACGGCCCGTCACATTCCTCCCTTCTCTGAAGGCCGATGTCCTCATCGGCTTTACGTCGTCCTCCGGGGGTCACTGGTGGCAACGGCAGTGGAAGTTCCGGTCTTGACTCGACCAAGGGGCACTCATACCGCCAACGGCGGCATCCCGTACATTCGGCTGGGCGCGTCTTCCGATGTTCCTTCAGCTTACATGGCATTGGGTGGTCTGGGTGGCCCATTGGGAACTTCCGACATTTGGCGATGAGACGGTTCCAAAATGTTTTACAGCTTTGGCATCTAAAGCCTGTAATGACCCGTTCCGGTTTCCCACAGATTGGACAGTCCGCGAGGAGTAGCTTCGGCATTGCTGCTGGCGTTACTTCTGGCGTGGCTGCGTTGTTCTTTTGCGACAGTGGAGAGAATGGAGGAGCCATCTCACTTTCAGCGTCGGCGTACCCCTTGTCCGTGTCTCCGCAATCCATCTCCGACTCAGATTGCTCCGGTGTCGTAACGGCGGTCTTTGTCGGCGGCAGCTTCGCGATAAAGTGAGACTCGTCGAGGTCTCCAGTCTCGTTCCCATCTCCCTCCGTACTCAGTCTGTCCTGCAAGGCTTGCACCTGGTATCTCAACATCGCCACATCTCGTGCTACCGTCTGTGAATGGGGGTCCGGTGGTGGCGTTATGGTCTTTAGACAACTAGCCAGTTGTGTCAAGCAGCTGGTAACGATTGCCAATTGTCGCGGTCTTCCCTCCATTGATTTTGCGGCTTCCCCGATGGTGACCATGAGGTCTATGGTCTGGCGGTGCTCTTCCATCCAGTCTCCTACTTGCCCTATTCGTTCCTCTTGGCCTGGCGAAGCCATGGCAGCCTAACCTGGTTCCTCCTTCTGAAACAGAACATGGCCGTAGTCACCACCTTGGTCATATATTGGTTAAACTCTCTCTCTCTCCTCCCTTCTCAGATTGTTCCCTGGCCCACCCGGAAATCCTCGGCTGGGTTTATCGCCCAGAGTATGGCGGTCACCGTCCGAACCCGGATATTCCCCCTCTACTCGGCCCGAAACGGCCCAACCACCATCGCGGCTCCCCTCTCCCGGCATGGATCACAGGTACTCAGTCAACTCTCCCAGGTAAGTTTACTTTTTAGGACGTCCCACAGTAAGACTTGGGCGTCCTTATGCGATCGATCTGGGGTGAAGTTGGACAACACTCAACAGAAAAAAAAAATAACCACACTGTAATCCGTTTTAGACCATTCTGAATCCAAATCCGCGAAAAAAACCATAGGTGTATGTCTGTGTGTGTGTGTGTGTGTATGTGTGTATGTGTGTATGTGTGTATGTGTGTGTGTAACAAAATCTTGTGTACTCTGCCCAGGCCTTAGTTCTCAACCGATTTTCCTGGTTCTTTTTTTTTTCGTCGCGGAAAACTATCTAGTTGTGCACTACGTCGCCGGAATTTCGAATTTTGCTTTTTAAGGGGAGGAAAGGGGGGGTTAATGCTCGAAAAACGTGCGTTTTTGGGCATATGCTTGTGTCGTCTGCCCAGGCCTTAGTTCTCAAACGATTTTCGTGGTTCTTTTTTCGTTTGACGCGGAATACTATCTAGTTGTGCACTACGGCGCCGGAATTTTGGATTTTGCTTTTTAAGAGGGGGAAAGGGGGGGTTAATGCTTAAAAAACGTGCGTTTGCGTGCATAACTTGTAAACTCTGCCCAGGCCTCAATTTCCAACCGATTTGCGTGTTTCTTTTTTTGTTTGACTCAAATAACTTCCGAGTTGTACATGATTTTACCAGAGTACCAAAATTCGCAAGGGGAGGGGGTGAGTGGGGGGATAATATTCACAAAATATCCGATTTTTCAATATTTTGGTTCCTTTACTGCTTACTAATGGTACCCAAGCTTTGAAATTGAGGAAAAATTCTCATTATACCTCCGGATTTTCATGAATTATTCTCTGTACCACCATGGTGCCAGGACATGGTGCCATGATGCCATAAACCGCTTATTTCGTTTTTTTTTTTTGTTTTTTTGTGTTTCACCTTGAATACGGATGTGAATTTCGACGGTCTGCCAACCAAAACTAACAGATGAAAGTTCAATGTTACGACGTATTTCCGAATTGTTGCCAGACCGGCACCATTGGTGGACGGGGGGGGGGGGGGGGGTAAACTCGAATTCGCATGTTGGGTATCGTAGATCATGGATTTTAAAATGCTCTTCAGATTCGAGGCTCTCATGATGCTAGAAATGTTATGGTGGATAATGGTGGGGGGGGGGGGTTTAGTATTTCTTGCCTAAAGTAATAAATAAATTACATCGAGTGAAACAGTTTTATCACTTAACAACTGATTAAACTGATCTAATGCTTATCCAATGGGACGTCCCCTGGAATGCATGCATTACTAAACAATATGTTTCTTTATTAACATTTATTTTTATTATCTAACAACATTTATTTTAATAACTCAAACAAAATTTTCTATTTACAGGTGAAATTCACAGCTTTGGACCTACACCGACTGGCGATGCACTGGCGCGCAGTTCACTCGTGGTTCTCGTTGCGGGTCGTGTCCAGGT
Organism: Apolygus lucorum; assembly: GCA_009739505.2. Classification (NCBI taxonomy): domain Eukaryota; kingdom Metazoa; phylum Arthropoda; class Insecta; order Hemiptera; family Miridae; genus Apolygus; species Apolygus lucorum. Next base: position 8,613,574 of record CM019175.2, read on the forward strand.
TTGGCCGGCCGGATCGAGACCCGGGGTTCGCTGGGTTCAGCTTCGGCTTGACTCGCCACCCCCGGTTTCAGTCCTCCCCGCGGTCGCATGGTTGCTCCCGGATCCGCTTCGAGAAGTGTCCCCTCGTCTTCCCAGTCCATCCGCTCCGGTTGGTCTTGCGTCCTTATCCTCTGACTTGCTTCGTCCGCAGCGGTCAGTCTCTCAGTCACGGCGTCGAGGGTCGTGCCCTCATTCGGGGTATCGCCAGGGAACGCAGGCTTCATCCTGCTCCGGTGGTAACGCGTTGCCGTTCTCAGCGAGTTTCCGGCCCCACCATCGGTGTCCGTGGCGTTCCCCTCCCCAGTCTGGGGTCCCCTCCAAAATCCTTTGTCTCTGTCCGGCGGGACCGCCGCCCGACTCTCGTATACCCTCTGCCCACTCCAGGGCCGCAAACGGCGCCGTCGTCGGCCAATCAGCCGTCCGCGCGAGAGCCAGAGTCGCCGCAACGTCTCCGCCCACCGGCGGACGACGATCCATGGGACCGTGCCGGTCCCAACCCCTGTCGTGTCGTCACTCCCAACCGCCCCACCGGCTGACGTCCCGCAGGTCGGGTTTCCCTCGACGTGCTGTAGTCTATGGGATACAGGGCTCAACGGCCTGGCCCCCGGTTGCACCGCTTCATCATTGGTGCGGCGTGAAACCCGCAAGACGTGTGCATCACTCTCCGGCTTACTGGACGGACGGCGTTCCGTCTCTCGATGTTCTCGAGGTGGCGCCTGTTCGGGGTCCACCGAAGGTGCTGTCTGGTAGTGCCCCGTCTGCTGCGGGTCCTCAGGATCCGCGTCCTCGGCCCGTTCCTCGACCGGAAGGCACTCCTGGTTGTCCTCGTGAATGGGTCCCTCGCCCTTGACGGGGCGTTCGTCTACCGGCGTCCCTGGGGTCCCCAAGGGAACTTCCTCCGGTTCCTGTGTCGATCGTCGCTGGTTTCCGTTGGTTTCCTCCCCCAGGCTCCCCGCCCGCCAGTCGGTTGACAACCGTTCAAGGCTCTTCAGGGTGTCGGGGTCCTGGATCATTGTCCCGACAATTAAGCTTTCCCCATTTCCGGGGTGATCCATCATTACTGCCCCTGTGTCGGTCCGAATGCGAATTGGGAACTTCTGGAGAAGGTCCAGCCCTAACAAATTCAGGCCGGAATCTGGTTTGTCGAAAATGAAGAATTCGTGGGTGGCTCGTACCGGTCCAATTTCCACCGAGACTCTCTGCTTCCCACGGAGCAACAGCCGTTGTCCGTCAGCCCCCCACAATTCGGCAGAGGTGGGCTGGAGTCTCACACCGGGGATGGGTTCCGACAACGCTGATACCGCGGCGCCGGTATCCAGCACCATCCTGCAGTCCATGCCCGCCAACTTCACTGGAACCAGAATCGTTGGTCTAGCGGCGGACATCACCGTTGTCTGGAACGCGACCAGCTCGTCACCTCTCGCGTCCTCCTCTTGTACGTTGGGTATTGGGGCGGAAATCGCCGCTGCGGGTGCTGAGGCCATCGTTCGGTAGGGGGCATTTGCCATCACCCTCTTCATCGTGAGGCATTCGGCCTCAACGTGCCCCCAAATACCGCAGAAGTCACAGTAGTCGTCGCAGACGGGTCCACGAGGGCAATCCACCGGGTAGTGGTTCATGTCGCCGCAGTAACAGCAGGGCAACCGCGGCTTCGATGTAGGTAGGCTTCGAAATGGGGGCCTCCTTGGTGGTCCTCCTCCCTGCGTCGGGCCTCTCGGCAACGCTCGGTTTCCATTTGGACTGCCACGGTTCGGACACCTGGCTGCGAAATGCCCTGCCTCTCCACATCCGTAGCATTTCCTGGGCTCCTGGTTTAGAATCCCGGCCACGTCCCATCTGAGTTCCGGTTCACGATCTTCCCGGTCAGTCTCCTCCCACTCCCCGGCCTTCTCGACTGCTTCCTCTAACGTTTCGAGGGTTCCCCCCCTCAGGAACAGGCTGATCTCCTTATCCACCCCTCGGATGAATGCTCGTAGCGTCTTTTGACGTATCCACTCCGGTCGCTGCTCCAGAGGAAGGTTTTCCTCCGCTTCGACCGCGCACGTCGCCAGCGTCATCAACCGTTCCGCGTACTTCCGAAGGGGCTCCCCCGCTTGTCTCTTGGTGGTCCATAGTTTGATGTTCGCCTGTTCGGGATTGTCCTTCCCGTACCACCGAAGGATTCGGGCTTTCAGACGGTCGTATGGCTCCTCGCCCGTGGCTTCCGCCAAGAACCGCTTAACACCTCCCCTTAGTCGTGCTCTCAGGAACTGAACTTTTTGTGCCTGGGATAGGGTGGTGGTGGCCTGCTCCACCTCGGAAAAGAACTGTTGCGCCGAAATGCATCCTGTTTCGTCGGGATTCCATATGTCCACTTCCATGAATAGTGACCTCGGAAGTCCGGCACCCTGCTCTTCGGGTTTTGGGACTCCCTTTTGTGAGGCAAAGAAGTTTCCCATCTGCGCCATTGCAGCGGTAACTGCCTCCATCATCTCGAACGAAATCGTGGCAGCGTCTCCTCCCTCGGCCATGGTAGACGATTTTCAATGGATGTGAATCAACGAAGAAAGTTATTTAGATATGAAAAAAAAATAATTCACTTGTCACAGGTCGGTATTTGTGAAACGTTTTGTTTCGTTATTGGTCTGGGGTATGCAATTGTGCGAGAACGAATGTTTCGTAACAGTTCACGGACCCGGAACGGTGGCTCCGAACCGATACGAAGACCCGGGGCGGGGCTGCTCCGACCCAGGAACAAGTTTCTGTACTTGTCCGAGTTTCGGTAACAGTTCGGTTCGAGTCGTTCCTTTGACTCAGGAACGGCGGTTCTCGTAACGTGTTAACGCTCCGAAACCCGCTGACTCGAAACTGGTGCTACGGATCGCTGACCCGAAACCCGGCGACCCGCCCGAGAGTTGTTCTGAAACGGTCTGGTCCAGAACTTCCGGAACCTACGAGAAGATCGACCCGGATCGTCCGAACAGTGAGGACCCGGAACGCGACGGTTCGCCCAAAAGTTTCGTGGGAGAATGCCGCGGGAACAATCTGATTTCTCGCTCGCTCACTCACACTCTTGTTACTCCGCTCACGGGTGGTTTTATGTCTACGGCCGTGTTCCTTGTTTTTACAGAAAAACAGCGTCCTAGGCTCGTAATTTTCTCTCAATATATACAAACAACTGTAACCGCCCTTCCCTGAAGCTGCGGTTTAAACTTCCCGCCGCCTCAAATGCACAACAACACACTCTGGCGGAAAAGCGCGCGCGACATCATGCAGAGATACCAACAGCTGATAACCCGAACGAGCCACAGCCACCTGCACCTACCGCGCATGCGCGCCGCTCCGCCCCACCACCGACTGGAGTGGGGGAGACTTCGAGATCGCCTCCCTCCGCATGACCCACCGGTCATTCTACGGTTGCCACTGTTGGTGGAGAGAGAGTGAGTCAAGGTGTATACGGCCCCCCCGATCCTGCAGTCGTACACCGTATTTTCGCCCGTGAGCTGCCCTGCTGCCTGAGGATAACTCCGCAACTCTGCACCTCACACCGGACTCTTTGGATATCCGGCCCCTTCTTCTACACCGCCCTCGGGATCCACGGTAGGCTTTTGCCATTCCCTATAAACTTTCCTTCTTCGTGAAGACCTTTACTTCGAGCAATAGACAAGAGACTGAGAATTTAATGCTCATCATATAAACCATTTTTGCACTGTGCTTAATCATATTTAATATTGTAAATTGTAACTTTTATATTTGTAACTTGTAAAGAAACTTACCTTGTTTGAAGAACTCATGGTGTACGCCCTCAGCGTCCACCATCTAATATCGTACACCAAGTCGTAACGTAACACAAAGATAATAATCTATTTTCTATAAAAGTACACATATACTTACCATATACTTACCATTGCATTTCAAGAGTCCAATTGATATTATTTTCGTTGTTGAAGTAACTTGTACCTACTTGGCTAGAAATACATCTAAGAGTCGTGACGAAAAGCTGTCTTCTCAGTTAAAGCTTCCCTCAAATCTCACTGCAATTCAGTTCATTCTTTGGGTCATTTCACTTAAATTGCCTATTAGGATCATTTAGCATTCAGCTTCATAATTCACAATAATCTTTCAAATATTCATTTAACTTCATTATATTCATAAGTCTTCGAGACGTCCTACAAACGTAGGTGGTGGCAGCTATCAACAGAAGGAACTACAAAGGTAAGAGAGATATATTTATTTGAGTGTTTAACCGACTCGATATCCCCCTCGGTTGCATCCTTCAGAAGTAACCGAGAGTGATAAAAACGGGTTACATATTTGGTGAACAGCGGTGGCGATTCTGAGTCAGTTCACTTAATTGTGTTTGATACATAATTGGTGAACAGTCATAAATTCCTTTGACACTAAACGCCTAGACTGTCTAAAATCAGTAACTACCACGCATATCTCTCGAACCAACCTATTTTCTTCTGTTTAATAATAATTTTCTTGTTAGTAAAATCAATTTTTGAAAAGCAGTGAAGAGTTGAGGTTAGTTTTACTACAGCTCACGATTTTGACTTGTGCATGTGCATGTTACTAATAAGGGTGTCAACTACACAATTTTAGTAGGTACACGAAATTGCACCAAACACATAATTTTGACTTGAACCGTACTTTACTGCTTCACAGTACACCGTTCACTTGAACGGCAATTTCAACATATTTCTGAGCAAGCTAAAGTTCGTTCATTCCCCGATTTTCGTACATGGTTAACGGTCCGAGACCGTACACCATATTTTGAGACCAAGTATTTTGTGGAGAAAGGTGTACGTAGGCTGATCCTACGTGCAGGAATTTCGTACCAGGTACCAGAAGGTCGAACCCTTCTGACCAAGCGGATTTTAGGTCTGCGACCCCGACTATAACAAAGGCGGACTGTTGAAACTCGAAGTTTCCCAAATCCGACCCCTTTTTACCTGACTTAGACAAATTGCACCTCTTGGTACAATAATTCCCGATTTTGACTAGTAGGAACTTCACTCTAAATTTCTAAGTACATATTTGGTACCTATAAGTAAAAGTAATTATTACATATTTGGTTCATATAAGTAATACATAATTGAGCGCATAATTACATAATTGGTTGCATTATCCCGACAAATTTTATTTCCGTAAAAATTGTAAATTTTGTTGAGTTTAACCCACGTGCAGGTTTACTAAGCGTTCACCCTGAAAATCGTTCACCTTCAGTGATTGTGTCTGCACGTTACATATTGATAACGATATTTGGTTAGTTACCCAATATACGTACATAATTGGTAGCAACTTTATAGGTTTACATATTTAGTATTTTTTTTTTGATATCTTGCATATTTGGTATCTGATAATTTTGAAAAGTAAAATCAAGAAAACACATTTTCCTAAACCTGTCCTTGACAAATTTTATTTTGGTATATAAAAACTTGTAAAAATTTCAGGAAAATCCAGTAAACTTGTTGAAATCCCCGTAGGAATAAAACTCCGGGTCGTACACCATCAGTGTACGTTCACCCAACACATTCCCTTGTTTACTAGTTGAAAGTTAACTTTGAAGAATAAGGTCCAGTACCCTTGAACCCCAATCTTAACTTTACAAATTTGCTTTGGTGTACGCCTTCAGCCATACACCAACCACCGTTCACCATCGTGGTGTACGCGTATAGATTTTAGCTACCCCCTCTTTTTCGGAGTTTATTCCGAGGCCGTACACCATCAGTGTACGTTCACCTCATACACCCAAAAACAATCCCGTGTTTATAATTGAAAGTTAACTTTTGGAGATAAGGTTCAATACCTTTGAACCTCAATCTTAACTTTACAATTTGTTGTTGGTGTACGCCTTCAGCTGTACACCCTGAAATCGTTCACTATTGTGGTGTACCCGTGGAAAACCGTCCACCATACACCATATCGAGTAATTTTAATTGTAAGCCCCATTCATTTCTTTTGGTGTATCAACCGTACACCCGCGATTTCTCCTTACCTTCCGAGTCAACCTCCGTTCGCGATCGCGCGTGTGGTTCGGTGAATCGCGAGTGATATATTTGATCAATTTTATTTTAGTAAATTCAAATTCTATTTTCTTTGTGACGTTTCTACTCCACCATCATGACTGATGACTACGATCCTCAGACGTTGGCTTTTGAAGCTATGGCTAGTGCCATGGGTAAGTTGCAGTTGTTCTTGGAGGGAAAGCCGAACGACAAGGTCGGTGAACCCGCTATTGAACAAATTCCCCGAACGATGTTGCTTGAGGTTGACAACTGGGACCCAGACGACCTTGATCATGTTCCGATCGGAACCTACTTCGACATCTTCGACGGTATCACCAGTGATCTGACCGATGAACTACGCATCCGACTGCTGCGGATTAAACTCCGAGGTTCCGCCAAGTCATTTTTGTATGAAAATCGACACCTGTTGGAAGGACCGCAGCCGTATAATGAAATACGGAAAGCTATGGTGCGTTGGTACAGCCGCGACGATCCGGAAAAGGCAGCTGCGCGTTTATGGACCATTCAGAAGAATGCGGGCGAATCCCTTCGTCAATTCGCCGACCGAGTACGTCATACCGCACTCCAGGCTTCCCGAGTCGATGGATTGGACTTGACTGCCGGACAGCTACGGACCTGGATAACAACTCGATCCGTGAAAGCATTCTTGAAGGGGCTCCCAACACAGTTCGCCGGTTATTTTGTAAATAACTCTCCCGCAAACCTGGAGGATGCTTTGAAGATGGCTGAGGAACTTGAGGAAACCCTCAAACCTCAACAGGTGGACCATTGGAATATTGCTCGGGTCCAGGCTCAGGACGGAATGAGGCGATGTTATCGATGTCGACAACAAGGACACTTCGTAGCCCGTTGTCCGAACCCGCCTCGACCTCCGACTCCACCCATGCAGCGACGAAACATCGTCGGAATTCCGCGGATTCCTTGTTCTTATTGCGGAGGAAAAGACCACTTCCCGGCCCATTGCGATTCGAACCCTCGTCACTACCCTTGCGACTACTGTGGTTTGCCAGGCCACTCTGAATCAGATTGTCAGACCAAGAAGAACCAGATGAACGACGAGACGAACCCTATGTGCGACTACTGTGGGTACTACGGACACTTGGAAGCGGATTGTCCGCAAAAGACTGAATCCTATGTGAAGCCGGAGCCGCGCCAAGTGATGGCTATCACCAGCAAACCGCACGAAGCCCATCCCTATCAAGCCGTAGCCCTTGCGAATCCAGAACCGAAGTCATCAGCAGCAGCTGACGCAGAGAAACCCGACGTGTGTTTGCCCGCAATCGACTCACCTTTCAGGCAGACGATGAGAATGAGCGTGGATCTCAGTGGTCATCCTCGAACTTTGATCGTGGATACCGGAGCGCAGATTTCGGTGCTGACAACTCCAGTACCGGGTGTTCCCATCACGCCGACTAAGACTCTCGCCTGGGGAGCCGACGGACAACCCTTGCCCTTTCTTGGCCAACAACAACTGGTGGTCACGATCGGCCCGATCAAGCTCACACACGTATTCCGGATCTTCTCGCGGGACCATTCAGGATTGGACCTGTTGGGTTTGGATTTGCTCCGACGAATTCCGGCATCCATACATATGGACACGTGCGAGGTACGGATGAGGCACCCCCAAACGGGCCTTTCCATCGTGCTGAGCGAGTTGGTTGATGGATACCTCAGCCCTGCTCGCCCTGCTCCCAGACCAGATGTGCCGCAGCCAACAAGACCACGAGTAGCAGCCATTGGGACAAAAACCATATTCGACACCACAGCGATAACCCCTGATGCAACGATGCCTGATGATTGCCCTGTTCTGGACGCTTCGGAAGAGTTCCCTATTGAGGACCTGGACGCGCCCATCCCTGGGTTAGTCAGTGTTCTCCAATCTCAACTGGGTCACCTTCCGAATGCCGACAAGGATTACGTCGTTGATGTTCTTTCCGGTTATCAAGATCTGTTTCAGCGTCCCGACGCTCGGGGATGTTCGATGGCCGTTGTCCACGACATCGAAACAGGTCAACATCCACCGATACAACAACCGGAACTGCCAACTCGTCCGGGAGAGATTGTTGGCATCGACCACGTCGGTCCCCTCGCTACGCCTAATGGTTCCAAGTACCTATTAACAGTCGTGGACCATTTCATCGCGAAACTCACAACCAAGACAACCGACTGGCAGAAGGTGTTGCCAATGGCTATGGCTGTGTATCGCAACGCGCCACACAGTAGCACTGGCTACACGCCGAACCTGCTACATCTAGGACGAGAACTTCGTTTGCCTGTTGCCGCCGCCCTGGATGTAGGCATCGCGCCGAGTCAAGGCCATGCGTTGAAGAACGTCAAGCGAGCCTACCAGGTGGCGACACAAGCAATGCAGAAGGCTTGGGAGAAGAGAACCAAGGTAGTCAACACCCGTCGAACACCTCGCTTCTTCGGAGTGGGAGATCGAGTGTACCTTCGTCAGATGGTACCCCCACCAGGGATATCCGCCAAGTTTTGGAGCCCTTGGATTGGCCCCATGAAGATCACCCGGAGAATCAACGAGGTTACTTACGAAATCGTCGACGTGGCAGACAAGTACCAGGTTGTCCACTTAAGCCGACTGAAACCCGCATACGAGCGTGGCGTGCCAGACGACGCTTGCGTAACGCCCCCGATTGCACCAGTCCCAGATCGACCCCCTGAGCCGATACCGAATTCCAATGGAATGGAGGAGCACGCAGACATGGAAGACAGCGAACTGCCGGTTGCTAGAATCGTAACTCCAGTGGACCTAACGTCACCCCTGGATGAAGAGGAGCAATCCGATCGCTCTAGTAGCTGTACGCCATCGTGCTCCACCGCCACAGAAGAAATGGAGACTGACAACATACCACCTTCGTCGCCAACAGCAACGGATGCACCAAGCACACCCGCCACCATACCGGTCGACACAGAAACTGCAAACAACACCAATGGCAGTATACCGACGCGTAAACTTAGGAACTTACCGAGAGTAGACTACCAGCAGCTACACACCGGAGCAGCCAAGAAGTCCTGAGGCGCCGGATGAACGTGACCAATTGAAACCTGAAACAAAAACATACTAATTAAATAAATGGTTATGTATAGAAAAGTATTATGTTGAAAAAAAAAAAAAAAAAAAAAAAAATCGTTTACACACTTACCTGTATTTCTGTCGAAGAATCCCTGTCACCCGATTCGTCCAATCGCCGTTGCGACCGAACGCGAGGTTGACACCTGTAGAGTCATTCCCGAAATTTAGTAAAATCTTAATATTATCTTAGTAAAATCCGAAACAGCCTGCACCTGGAATACTTATGGTCTAGCCGAATAGAGTCCCCTATCGCATTGAAACGAACAGAGCTTTACCATCAACGCTCAGTATAACACATAACACACTCACTAACATCTTTGTAGATTGACGCCCTAATGTAACTGTACATATAGGAACTTACTTTGTCATTAGTCGTAATAACTAGACTAAGAAGTGCAGTGATGTGTTTTACAGACAATGCCGAAAGGGAAGGACTTAACTCACTTGGGCCGTGAGATGGAGAGAGCTTGGGATGAGAGGCGAAGCCGAAGCAGTAGTCCGGTGTCACGACCAGCTTTGCCGAGAGGAAGATCCAGATCCCCAGTAGCGACGCGATTCACGAGGGTGAGACAGAGCATAGACGTTGAATATGAGTGGAGTGTCTTGTGGAGTGGCGCAGAGAAAATGTACCATGCAACCAGCGCAACAAACAGAAACGCCGGATGGCAACGATTCGAAAGTGCAGCCGAGATCCTGCGACGACACATGGCGGATCTCACAACCGCAGCTCAAGCAGTGCCAAAGACCGAAGACATTGCAGCCGAACTGGTGAGGCAGCTGAACCAGTCCCAGTCACCACCATGCGACCCTGTGGAGATCGCAAGGACTGTCGCGGGCATGATGACAGCACGTCCACGAACACCACCAGTAATCAACATGGCAGAATTGGCACGCTTGATATCGGAAAACTTGAAGATCGAGAGAGCACCACCATACTCTCCCATCGTGGACGTCACCAGAATCACCAACCTGGTTGAAGAACGCCTGGAAGCAAAACAAAAAGCAGCAGCGCAACACCCCACCAGCCTCAGCGAAACAGCAGAAGTTTCGGAACTCACAGCCGACTTGCCACCATTGCGACTTAGCACATCATCCACATCTGAAGACGAATCAACAACAGTTGTCCAGCCAGCAACCATAACTCCCATCGAGCAGAGCGCAAGCACCTCAACCACCAGACCAGCAGCAACAGCCAAAGCCAGCCGCAAGTCCGACAGGAGATGCCTAGCCTGTGGAAAAGCCAGAGCACACAACTCCAGACTTTGGTGCGAAGCATGCAGGATGTTCCTGGTCAGAGCAAAGAAGGCAGCAGAAACCGACAAACCCTACACCTGCGTTGTCACAAGCCACAACAACAAGCCTGATACCACCAATTGCAGAGGTTGCCGACTACGTCAGTTGCAAGAGATTGAGGAGACATTGGAGGCGGCTGAAAATCCAGAAGTTGCCAATGAGGGCATTGGCCTCGTGAGAAAGGGGGAGTGTAACCGCCCTTCCCTGAAGCTGCGGTTTAAACTTCCCGCCGCCTCAAATGCACAACAACACACTCTGGCGGAAAAGCGCGCGCGACATCATGCAGAGATACCAACAGCTGATAACCCGAACGAGCCACAGCCACCTGCACCTACCGCGCATGCGCGCCGCTCCGCCCCACCACCGACTGGAGTGGGGGAGACTTCGAGATCGCCTCCCTCCGCATGACCCACCGGTCATTCTACGGTTGCCACTGTTGGTGGAGAGAGAGTGAGTCAAGGTGTATATGGCCCCCCCGATCCTGCAGTCGTACACCGTATTTTCGCCCGTGAGCTGCCCTGCTGCCTGAGGATAACTCCGCAACTCTGCACCTCACACCGGACTCTTTGGATATCCGGCCCCTTCTTCTACACCGCCCTCGGGATCCACGGTAGGCTTTTGCCATTCCCTATAAACTTTCCTTCTTCGTGAAGACCTTTACTTCGAGCAATAGACAAGAGACTGAGAATTTAATGCTCATCATATAAACCATTTTTGCACTGTGCTTAATCATATTTAATATTGTAAATTGTAACTTTTATATTTGTAACTTGTAAAGAAACTTACCTTGTTTGAAGAACTCATGGTGTACGCCCTCAGCGTCCACCATCTAATATCGTACACCAAGTCGTAACGTAACACAAAGATAATAATCTATTTTCTATAAAAGTACACATATACTTACCATATACTTACCATTGCATTTCAAGAGTCCAATTGATATTATTTTCGTTGTTGAAGTAACTTGTACCTACTTGGCTAGAAATACATCTAAGAGTCGTGACGAAAAGCTGTCTTCTCAGTTAAAGCTTCCCTCAAATCTCACTGCAATTCAGTTCATTCTTTGGGTCATTTCACTTAAATTGCCTATTAGGATCATTTAGCATTCAGCTTCATAATTCACAATAATCTTTCAAATATTCATTTAACTTCATTATATTCATAAGTCTTCGAGACGTCCTACAAACGTAGGTGGTGGCAGCTATCAACAGAAGGAACTACAAAGGTAAGAGAGATATATTTATTTGAGTGTTTAACCGACTCGATGTCCCCCTCGGTTGCATCCTTCAGAAGTAACCGAGAGTGATAAAAACGGGTTACACAGTTCTAGCGATCATCACTACAAAAAGTGCTAAAAAGTAGTTATTTCTGGTATTTTCCCGTTGGTACCTACCCTCTTTTCTCTTATTCTAGACTTTTTTTGAATCAGTCCAATCAACGAAAAATTATTCTTTTGTAGATACACAATCTGAACAATGTCCGAAAACCACAAACCTGGCCCATCATCAGAGGAACCTGCTACAAATCTAGGTAAATGACTGGTTCATGCTCGTAAATTTGTTGCTGTAGATTCGTAGCTCTATATATATTTTTACGTCAAAAATAATTATGTGTAAGTTTCTTTATCTAGAGAGTGTATATGTGGTGTAATGTAAGTGATATTTACCTACATTAGTTATTTGTACATTCAGTTATGAGGATTTTTGGTCAATTTTTTGTGTGAATAAAGTACTTATCAACTTTTTTTTGTGTTTGTACATGCCTACCTTATACCTTCCCACACATTTTTAGTGTATTTCAGAACCATATATATATCATCGACGGAAAATAGTAACAACTTCCGAAATTTCGGAACAAGGCAGTAGGGAAAAAAATGGGTTGTTGTGGGTTTGCATACCTTGGTATATAACCCCTGACGGGCGTCTCCATATGGAGACTTTACCAAAAAACGGTAAAAATGAGTTTTTCTCATGAGTAAATGCTTTTACATACCATTTTCAGTCAAAATTGGGTCAATAATGCAAGAAGCTCAATTTCGAAAATTTCCGTCAGAGGCGATTGTCTATGATTTGGCTCCCGCACTGAGAGTGTTAACTTGAACACGTGGTGTTTCGGAACATAAGAATACAAAATCAATAGGAAGCTAATTTACCTAGGAGGAACGTTTAAAAAGGAGAATTTACAAAGGTTTGAAATTTACCAGTACTGGTTTTGAGAGAGAGATCCGATGGTCTTGGTCCTTTGGAATGCAGGGGTCGGCCGTTGGTTGTGTCAAGACTTCAGGAGGGCGTATCGTTCACCGAATGTTCTTGGGGGTTCAACTTCTGGCTAGCAAAATGTTCGATCGATGATTCTAAGAGTTCAAAATAGTTAGGGTCACACAGACTCCTCCACACAGATTTACCACACAGATTTCCACACAGATTTCCACACAGACTTGTCACACAGACTACTTGTTGAGTGCTCTATCCAGACGCGACTGAGGGTGGTGGTCGCGTCGCTCCCCTTGGCTGCGCCCCTCCCTCTCACGTGACCTCCCCACTCCCTCATTTCGCCGTGCCAGTCCGTCCTGTGCTGCTTCCTGGCGGGGCGCCTGCAACCTCCACTTCCATGCCCTCCGTCTCGTATGGAAGGCCCCTTTTTAGTCTCAACTTCGGGATGGGTGGAGGTGGCAACTCTTGTGACGGCCCGTCACAAATCTGACATCCCTACTCTGTGGTGACTTCTGCCGCCGAAATTGAAAAGAAAAATACTCAATCTTGATTCGGGTCCCCCCCCCCCCCGTTTTAAGGAGTTTTTCAGAAGTCAGTTGGCAACACTGAACCCATGTAACCCATCTTCTGAGACAAGTGACGTAGTTCGAAACTTTCCTTCAATGTTCAATTCAAACCAATACTTCTGATTTTTATTTTTCTTATTGATTTTTCTTTTTAGGGACCTATCAAATCAGTCTCTAGTTTGAAGGAACGTTTTCAACATAAAATTACCATGATTTGAACTTGATTGTATTTTGTTGAGTCTTGCTCTCTTCTTCGTATCTCTTCTTCATGTTCTGCTATTACAAGTAAGTAACTGCAAAAGTTCATCTTTGCAGTTTTCATCTTTGTTGGAACTTTCGAAACTGTAGTTCTCAATCAATTCTCTTTCTCGCTAGAAAACGCAATTTTTTGAAAGTCTGGATTTGTCACGTTTTTCCCTTGTTTTCAACTAGAAGAATCGTTTATCATTTTGTTTTCATGAACATTTTGAAAGTGACATCACCTGGAACCTAGGGAGTCTGGCATACTGGTGAAACCTAGATTCAAAGGATATTCAAAAAATAAGGTTTACAACTAACTGTTGCCAAAAATCGAAAATTACCTACATTTCAACCAAATTTTCATGGTATGTTCCAAAATATGGATTACTTTTGTACTTAAACACCATCTAGCTCTTCAGGCAGGGCATCAATTTTTTAAATTAATCGTCGGCCCACCTCTGGAAGCCACTTCACTGTCTCCTTCACATCCTCATCGTTGGAAAAAAAACTTTTTCCACCCAAGAATGGGGTATTTCGGTGGGTCGGAAATTCAGGTTTTTGACCTCAAATTTGGATTCAGCACCCTTTAAAACCTATATACTCCAACTTTTAGCCCAATGATACTATAAAATGTGGTAGAAAAATTAATTAAAGAGATCACACGTTTGAAAAAGGCGGGCCGCTATAAATGCACACACACTAGGCAAGTACTACGCCACAGACTACGCCGCGCGCCTGTGTGAGTGGTGTTTTGTAGTATCCAAGAGGTCCCCCAAGGGTTTCTGTGCATGGATACTTTTTTCAAAGACAGTTGGCTAGCTACTTCACGATTGGCTATATATATATGGCTATATATATATATATATGATATAGGTATATATACCTAATGGTCCAACACATTTGGTGCCAGTCGCCCACAATTTTTAATTTTGTCACTTTTTTTCACTCTTCCAGTTCGAGATGGGAGCCCTCAGGGTACGAGAGCCGAAAGCCCCGCTCTGACAACTTCATGTAAGTTCTGCTTTTTATAACCAGGGTATTTGTATACTTTTGAGAGAGAGTGAAAAACATCGATTGAACGTTATATGAATGAAAAAGTCAGACAAAGACTCGTAGTTGTCAAAGCATAAGGGTTTTGCAAAAAGTATTAATTTACTTGCCTAATGTAGGCAATAAATTGTTTTTTCAAAAGTTCAAATTATTTCATGGCAAAGGGGATTTATTATGTCAAGATTACAAATACATTACTGCGACGTGCGACTTCGGGATTGTTCTACTGTAGGTAGTAAGTATTACTTCTCTATGGAACTGCTACTAGGGTTACCTTGATTCATCTTTGAAAAAAGCTGGGTATTCTTCGCGTTTCTCTGCGATATCTACCTCTTGTCTGAAGTATCCCTGTATTATAAGTAGTAAGTTATAAGTAGGTAGATTAACCTAACAGTATAAGGTAAGATACAAATTTGTATCTTACCTTATACTGTTAGGTTATTCTACCCCACCTAAGATACTTGTATCTTAGGTGGGGTAGATTAACCTAACAGTAGAACTTACCTTTCACTAGTATGGGAAATCCTCTGCTTTCTCAATAAATTAGGTAAGTATTTTTTTAATTAACTCCCCTCAAAGACAAAATGTCTTTTGTGACGGAGGGGGCACGCCATAAATGAAAATAAATAAATAAATCAAATATTATTGGGAGGACGCCCAGGACTCACCCAATGCCGGCCCTAGGGATGAAGGAAGATGAGGAAGGTGGGGGTGGGAGAAAGGGATGAAGGGAAGTGCCTCTATAGAAAGACCACCAATTGAGATATGAGCCTAGCAGGACGCGGGTGGTGATACCACGGAGTATGCCTACCGAGATGCCCAACTCAAGCAACACCGTGGCACTTTTCCCGCACCACACCCTGCGCCACGACAATGTTGCAGCCATCACCCTGATGTTGTTGGGCGCCACTCCTTTTAGCTCCGACATTGCTTGCCGTAAATCATTTGTATCATACTTCCTCATCTGGGCCCGCCAGGTCTGCTCCATGTCCAAGCTGCCATTGACAAGTTGGACAGTCAGGATAATGCAAGACTGGTCGGGCTTGACGGCAATGATGTCGGGCTTCCTACCCTGGTCACTCGGCATGTGATGCAATCTCTCCCTCTCAACATTCCAGCCACTAGATGTCAAAGCACCTGCTATCTGCTTGGCGGCCGCATCATGACGTAGAATGCGGCCCCCATGAGTCCGAAGACACTGCTGCACCACTTGATACAGGTGTTCATTTCCACTCCGACAGGCTCGGCAAAGGGTATCTGTCATCCCACGACTACCCCTTGAACACCGTACTGCTGTTGGCAGTGTTGCCACGCGGATGGCGTGGAAGTTCCGGTAGTCGCGGGCCCCAATGCCCTCCGAAGCCCAATCTACCCACTGGGAAGAGATAAGGCTTTTGGAGCACTGTCGGAGTTCTTTACCATCTACTGACTCTTGTAGCGCAGCAGCGAACTCAGCAGATGAACTGGGTTTTGGTGCAGATGGTGTTGCTCGGTCGCACCATGCTAACTGCTGCCTGACAAAATCAAGATCAGCAGCAGCACGGGCGACCTGCCAGCTCGACCCTTGAAGGGCTAGCAGGTGCTGGCGGCGCAGAGAAGTGATGCTTGCTGAGAGAGTCACAATGCCGAGCCCACCAGATTTGACTGGTGCATGAATATAGGCACTTGGGACACCAGGTGGGAACCTCAGCCAAGAGCGCACAGCAGAGCGTACTTTGCGATCTTATTCCTGCAGTCTCCCCGCCGTAAGCCTGCCAAAGACTAACCCGTAAGTTAGGTTTGGCAGTAAGCACGTGCGGAGGAGGCGCAGCCTCTGCTGTGGCTTCAATGGAGCCTTGGTAACGCGAGCTAGCGCTCTACCAAGGTCCACGCGGCTGGCAGTAATGGTGGCCACCCCATAAAGTCGACTCCAAGGTACCGCCAAACCTCCAACACAGATTGGGAAGGAATGGGGGATAACTTACATTTCACTTGTATAGGAAATCCTCTGCTTTCTCAATAAATTAGGTACCAACCTACCAGTTAACAAGGTTCCCTGCCTATCACAAGTATGTAGGTACCTGTTACCTGATTTTGATTCACTTATTTAACTCATATTTTCTAGATTAGTGAAATCCTTAGATTTCTCATAAATGCAAGTGCGAGTTACCTACCTAACTCAATAACCTACCTCGTACTACCACTAGATATGCTCCCTGTAGGAATGGGTATCGTTATAAAAGTATCGATATTTTGAAATATCGAGTATCGATACCCATCCCTAGTTCCCTGCCAATCACAATTCTGTACCTGTTACCTGATTTAATTTCACCAGGCGAAGATTCGGAACCGCTAATCAAACTCAAACGCCTCCTCATCACCATGGTCAGCTTCTGCAGAGAGTTGAGCCCTGAAAGAGGAGACAAACTCTCCAAAGCCGTCTTACAATTGGTCGTGAGTGTTTAAAGCTCATTAATCATCATCAGTTAATTTAGCATTATTAATCATTATCACCAAGAACCACTTTTATACTTTTACCTACTTCAATACAAATCCTGACAGTGGCGCAGTTTTTTGAGACTAGAAAATTTTTCAAATTAAATTACTACTTACAAAATGCAATGAATTCCTACCCAAAAGTATGAAAATATAAACTTCGTGTTCAAATTAGTTAGTTTATTATTTGTTTAAATAAATGAGATGTGTGTTGTTCTTTACACTCTCGTACATGTATTCATATTCAAAACAGGGAGGAACGTTAAATTTGGAGGATTTTTTGAAAACGCTCCACGACGCCACAAAAGCACAACCAAAACCGTACGTCCACACATACCTCAGGTGAGCGCCAAATTGTGAATTAACTTATTATTATTAAGTGGATAGTTCATCTTCGTAAATATTTGTTATCCAGAATTATGTCAAAATCGTGTCGCAAATTTATAAATTACTTTGAACTCGACGTAGAATTTATTCTTATGAAAAATGAGGGGAAGGAAATGGAATATGTGAAGTAGATTGTTGTCCGGCCCAAAACCATTAATAGACGTTGGCGGGGGTGAGGGTTAAGCAGCTCAACACCGTTGAATGATGTGGGTTTGGTAGGTAGCATAATTGTTTGGCCCGAAACCATTTAATGATGTGGGTTTGGTAGGTAGCATAATTGCTTGGTCTGAAACCATTAAATGATGTGGGTTTAGTAGGTAGCATAATTGCTTGGTCTGAAACCATTTAATGATGTGGGTTTGGTAGGTAGCATAATTGCTTGGTCTGAAACCATTAAATGGTGTGGGTTTGGTAGGTAGCATAATTGCTTGGTCTGAAACCATTAAATGATGTGGGTTTGGTAGGTAGCATAATTGCTTGGTCTGAAACCATTAAATGGTATGGGTTTGGTAGGTAGCATAATTGCTTGGCCTGAAACCATTTAATGATGTGGGTTTGGTAGGTAGCATGATTGCTTGGCCTGAAACCATTTAATGATCTGGGTTTGGTAGGTAGCATAATTGCTTGGTCTGAAACCATTAAATGATGTGGGTTTGGTAGGTAGCATAATTGCTTGGTCTGAAACCATTAAATGGTGTGGGTTTAGTAGGTAGCATAATTGCTTGGTCTGAAACCATTTAATGATGTGGGTTTGGTGGGTAGCATAATTGCCTGGCCCGAAACCATTAAATGATGTGGGTTTGGTAGGTAGCATAATTGTTTGGCCCGAAACCATTTAATGATGTGGGTTTGGTAGGTAGCATAATTGCTTGGTCTGAAACCATTAAATGATGTGGGTTTAGTAGGTAGCATAATTGCTTGGTCTGAAACCATTTAATGATGTGGGTTTGGTAGGTAGCATAATTGCTTGGTCTGAAACCATTAAATGATGTGGGTTTAGTAGGTAGCATAATTGCTTGGTCTGAAACCATTTAATGATGTGGGTTTGGTAGGTAGCATAATTGCTTGGTCTGAAACCATTAAATGGTGTGGGTTTGGTAGGTAGCATAATTGCTTGGTCTGAAACCATTAAATGATGTGGGTTTGGTAGGTAGCATAATTGCTTGGTCTGAAACCATTAAATGGTATGGGTTTGGTAGGTAGCATAATTGCTTGGCCTGAAACCATTTAATGATGTGGGTTTGGTAGGTAGCATGATTGCTTGGCCTGAAACCATTTAATGATCTGGGTTTGGTAGGTAGCATAATTGCTTGGTCTGAAACCATTAAATGATGTGGGTTTGGTAGGTAGCATAATTGCTTGGTCTGAAACCATTAAATGGTGTGGGTTTAGTAGGTAGCATAATTGCTTGGTCTGAAACCATTTAATGATGTGGGTTTGGTGGGTAGCATAATTGCCTGGCCCGAAACCATTAAATGATGTGGGTTTGGTAGGTAGCATAATTGTTTGGCCCGAAACCATTTAATGATGTGGGTTTGGTAGGTAGCATAATTGCTTGGTCTGAAACCATTAAATGATGTGGGTTTAGTAGGTAGCATAATTGCTTGGTCTGAAACCATTTAATGATGTGGGTTTGGTAGGTAGCATAATTGCTTGGTCTGAAACCATTAAATGATGTGGGTTTAGTAGGTAGCATAATTGCTTGGTCTGAAACCATTTAATGATGTGGGTTTGGTAGGTAGCATAATTGCTTGGTCTGAAACCATTTAATGATGTGGGTTTGGTAGGTAGCATAATTGCTTGGTCTGAAACCATTTAATGATGTGGGTTTGGTAGGTAGCATAATTGCTTGGTCTGAAACCATTTAATGATGTGGGTTTAGTAGGTAGCATAATTGCTTGGTCTGAAACCATTTAATGATGTGGGTTTGGTAGGTAGCATAATTGCTTGGTCTGAAACCATTAAATGGTGTGGGTTTGGTAGGTAGCATAATTGCTTGGTCTGAAACCATTAAATGATGTGGGTTTGGTAGGTAGCATAATTGCTTGGTCTGAAACCATTAAATGGTATGGGTTTGGTAGGTAGCATAATTGCTTGGCCTGAAACCATTTAATGATGTGGGTTTGGTAGGTAGCATGATTGCTTGGCCTGAAACCATTTAATGGTGTGGGTTTGGTAGGTAGCATAATTGCTTGGTCTGAAACCATTAAATGATGTGGGTTTGGTAGGTAGCATAATTGCTTGGTCTGAAACCATTAAATGGTATGGGTTTGGTAGGTAGCATAATTGCTTGGTCTGAAACCATTAAATGATGTGGGTTTGGTAGGTAGCATAATTGCTTGGTCTGAAACCATTAAATGATGTGGGTTTGGTAGGTAGCATAATTGCTTGGTCTGAAACCATTAAATGATGTGGGTTTAGTAGGTAGCATAATTGCTTGGTCTGAAACCATTTAATGATGTGGGTTTGGTAGGTAGCATAATTGCTTGGTCTGAAACCATTAAATGATGTGGGTTTAGTAGGTAGCATAATTGCTTGGTCTGAAACCATTTAATGATGTGGGTTTGGTAGGTAGCATAATTGCTTGGTCTGAAACCATTTAATGATGTGGGTTTGGTAGGTAGCATAATTGCTTGGTCTGAAACCATTTAATGATGTGGGTTTGGTAGGTAGCATAATTGCTTGGTCTGAAACCATTTAATGATGTGGGTTTAGTAGGTAGCATAATTGCTTGGTCTGAAACCATTTAATGATGTGGGTTTGGTAGGTAGCATAATTGCTTGGTCTGAAACCATTAAATGGTGTGGGTTTGGTAGGTAGCATAATTGCTTGGTCTGAAACCATTAAATGATGTGGGTTTGGTAGGTAGCATAATTGCTTGGTCTGAAACCATTAAATGGTATGGGTTTGGTAGGTAGCATAATTGCTTGGCCTGAAACCATTTAATGATGTGGGTTTGGTAGGTAGCATGATTGCTTGGCCTGAAACCATTTAATGGTGTGGGTTTGGTAGGTAGCATAATTGCTTGGTCTGAAACCATTAAATGATGTGGGTTTGGTAGGTAGCATAATTGCTTGGTCTGAAACCATTAAATGGTATGGGTTTGGTAGGTAGCATAATTGCTTGGTCTGAAACCATTAAATGATGTGGGTTTGGTAGGTAGCATAATTGCTTGGTCTGAAACCATTAAATGATGTGGGTTTGGTAGGTAGCATAATTGCTTGGTCTGAAACCATTAAATGGTATGGGTTTGGTAGGTAGCATAATTGCTTGGCCTGAAACCATTTAATGATGTGGGTTTGGTAGGTAGCATGATTGCTTGGCCTGAAACCATTTAATGATCTGGGTTTGGTAGGTAGCATAATTGCTTGGTCTGAAACCATTAAATGGTATGGGTTTGGTAGGTAGCATAATTGCTTGGCCTGAAACCATTTAATGATGTGGGTTTGGTAGGTAGCATGATTGCTTGGCCTGAAACCATTTAATGGTGTGGGTTTGGTAGGTAGCA
Source organism: Apolygus lucorum (assembly GCA_009739505.2). Taxonomy (NCBI): domain Eukaryota; kingdom Metazoa; phylum Arthropoda; class Insecta; order Hemiptera; family Miridae; genus Apolygus; species Apolygus lucorum. The sequence goes on from CM019175.2 coordinate 8,634,447, forward strand.
TAATTGCTTGGTCTGAAACCATTAAATGATGTGGGTTTGGTAGGTAGCATAATTGCTTGGCCTGAAACCATTTAATGATGTGGGTTTGGTAGGTAGCATGATTGCTTGGCCTGAAACCATTTAATGATGTGGGTTTGGTAGGTAGCATAATTGCTTGGTCTGAAACCATTAAATGGTATGGGTTTGGTAGGTAGCATAATTGCTTGGCCTGAAACCATTTAATGATGTGGGTTTGGTAGGTAGCATGATTGCTTGGCCTGAAACCATTTAATGATGTGGGTTTGGTAGGTAGCATAATTGCTTGGTCTGAAACCATTAAATGGTATGGGTTTGGTAGGTAGCATAATTGCTTGGCCTGAAACCATTTAATGATGTGGGTTTGGTAGGTAGCATGATTGCTTGGCCTGAAACCATTTAATGGTGTGGGTTTGGTAGGTAGCATAATTGCTTGGTCTGAAACCATTAAATGATGTGGGTTTGGTAGGTAGCATAATTGCTTGGTCTGAAACCATTAAATGGTATGGGTTTGGTAGGTAGCATAATTGCTTGGTCTGAAACCATTAAATGATGTGGGTTTGGTAGGTAGCATAATTGCTTGGTCTGAAACCATTAAATGATGTGGGTTTGGTAGGTAGCATAATTGCTTGGTCTGAAACCATTAAATGGTATGGGTTTGGTAGGTAGCATAATTGCTTGGCCTGAAACCATTTAATGATGTGGGTTTGGTAGGTAGCATGATTGCTTGGCCTGAAACCATTTAATGGTGTGGGTTTGGTAGGTAGCATAATTGCTTGGTCTGAAACCATTAAATGATGTGGGTTTGGTAGGTAGCATAATTGCTTGGTCTGAAACCATTAAATGATGTGGGTTTGGTAGGTAGCATAATTGCTTGGTCTGAAACCATTAAATGATGTGGGTTTGGTAGGTAGCATAATTGCTTGGCCTGAAACCATTTAATGATGTGGGTTTGGTAGGTAGCATGATTGCTTGGCCTGAAACCATTTAATGATCTGGGTTTGGTAGGTAGCATAATTGCTTGGTCTGAAACCATTAAATGATGTGGGTTTGGTAGGTAGCATAATTGCTTGGCCTGAAACCATTTAATGATCTGGGTTTGGTAGGTAGCATAATTGCTTGGTCTGAAACCATTAAATGGTGTGGGTTTGGTAGGTAGCATAATTGCTTGGTCTGAAACCATTAAATGATGTGGGTTTGGTAGGTAGCATGATTGCTTGGTCTGAAACCATTAAATGATGTGGGTTTGGTAGGTAGCATAATTGCTTGGTCTGAAACCATTAAATGATGTGGGTTTGGTAGGTAGCATGATTGCTTGGTCTGAAACCATTAAATGATGTGGGTTTGGTAGGTAGCATAATTGCTTGGTCTGAAACCATTAAATGATGTGGGTTTGGTAGGTAGCATAATTGCTTGGTCTGAAACCATTAAATGATGTGGGTTTGGTAGGTAGCATGATTGCTTGGTCTGAAACCATTTAATGATGTGGGTTTGGTAGGTAGCATAATTGCTTGGCCTGAAACCATTTAATGATCTGGGTTTGGTAGGTAGCATAATTGCTTGGTCTGAAACCATTAAATGGTGTGGGTTTGGTAGGTAGCATACTTGCTTGGTCTGAAACCATTAAATGATGTGGGTTTGGTAGGTAGCATGATTGCTTGGTCTGAAACCATTAAATGATGTGGGTTTGGTAGGTAGCATAATTGCTTGGTCTGAAACCATTAAATGATGTGGGTTTGGTAGGTAGCATGATTGCTTGGTCTGAAACCATTAAATGATGTGGGTTTGGTAGGTAGCATAATTGCTTGGTCTGAAACCATTAAATGATGTGGGTTTGGTAGGTAGCATAATTGCTTGGTCTGAAACCATTAAATGATGTGGGTTTGGTAGGTAGCATGATTGCTTGGTCTGAAACCATTTAATGATGTGGGTTTGGTAGGTAGCATAATTGCTTGGTCTGAAACCATTAAATGATGTGGGTTTGGTAGGTAGCATGATTGCTTGGTCTGAAACCATTAAATGATGTGGGTTTGGTAGGTAGCATGATTGCTTGGTCTGAAACCATTAAATGATGTGGGTTTAGTAGGTAGCATAATTGCTTGGTCTGAAACCATTTAATGATGTGGGTTTGGTAGGTAGCAGGGGCGGCTACTGATAGGAGCATAGGCGCATGTGCACCCCCAGCCAATTAAAAAAGAAAAAAAATTCAAAGTTCGTTCCTCTTCGTTTCAAGAGTAAGTTGGCTAGTGACAGAAGACTCGATCGCAGGTACTGTGCTAGTTGAATCTACGCGCGAAAACTGGCGGGAGCTCCCTCTTTTCTGACCAATCACACCCGTTTGGAGCATCACTTTCCTTTGCACCATTTCTGGGGAGGGTGACGTCATTCGAGGGAGGCAGGCACGTGAGATTGACCAACCAGAGAGCAGGACATTTTGTCGTCTTGAGCAGCATTGGTTCGTTGCTCCCCCGTCAGAGAGCTCTGCAATCCGGATTTCCTTGTAGAGTAATAAGTAAACAAACAAACTAATGGGACTCCCCCCTCTCGTTATTGCCTATCACGGAATTCCTTGTGAACCTAAATAGAGCATCCGTCCATCCATAAACAAACAAACCTGATAAGGGAATCCCGTTTTACGTTTTCGGTTTACTACCGTTTCAGTAGGTACACACCGTTTTGTTCAAAGTATTGTGAGTACTTAGAGTGTTGTAGCTACGATGAGCAGTTTACATTAAAATAAAGTAAACTATTTGCGTTTGTCGATTGTGGAAAAGTGCAACATTCCAGAAACTGGCCGCCCCTTGCCGTCTCTACCTGGATTCCAGCAGACGTTGGAATTTAAAAACCGTGCAGATTCGTACCGTAAGTTTTAATGTCGACTATTATATGAAGGTAGAAGTGGGTGTGAAGTGACTAACTGACAATTTCGCCTACTTTGTTCTCCAACCGAAATGAGGCTCGAGTTAAAGACGGCATAAGTGATCTCCCATTTAGCCAAAAAATTGAAAAACGCATTGGCTGTCTCCCTTAAGAACGCTCTGGTAGATTTGCGTATAGTGTGTCGTCAAAATATAATGCAACAACTCGACAGTGCACATCGTCATAAGATCGAAAAATAGGTACATTTTTTTATCCCGAATCATTTATTGTACCTATCAAGTTCTGTGGTGTTTTCGAGCTAGCCGTGCGTGGGCATGATGAGAGGGAAGATTCTTCGAATCTCGGAGTTTTCAAGGGGCTCGTTAATTGTGTTTTGAATTGTCACGGGCAAATATACATTTCAGCTATTGCAATTAGATGGATGATTTTCTTGAGTTTCGACCTTTGATGATTAAGTATTTCAGAATTTCAGTTAACCACTAGAGAACCTGTTTCGTGTCTATTGCACCTAAGTATTTAGTACCGTTTGCAATTTTAAGATGAAAAAGTTACCAAGATTTATTCCATTTGCATATCGTTGAAATTTCTATTTGGCAGAGAAAATCACTTATTCTGTCCCTTCTCCATAGCCTCTCCTGATCTCTGTGCACCCCCTGAGTTTCGGGGCGGGAACCGCCACTGGTAGGTAGCATAATTGCTTGGTCTGAAACCATTAAATGGTGTGGGTTTGGTAGGTAGCATAATTGCTTGGTCTGAAACCATTAAATGATGTGGGTTTGGTAGGTAGCATAATTGCTTGGTCTGAAACCATTAAATGGTGTGGGTTTGGTAGGTAGCATAATTGCTTGGCCTGAAACCATTTAATGATGTGGGTTTGGTAGGTAGCATGATTGCTTGGCCTGAAACCATTTAATGATCTGGGTTTGGTAGGTAGCATAATTGCTTGGTCTGAAACCATTAAATGATGTGGGTTTGGTAGGTAGCATAATTGCCTGGCCTGAAACCATTTAATGATGTGGGTTTGGTAGGTAGCATGATTGCTTGGCCTGAAACCATTTAATGATGTGGGTTTGGTAGGTAGCATGATTGCTTGGCCTGAAACCATTTAATGATCTGGGTTTGGTAGGTAGCATAATTGCCTGGCCTGAAACCATTTAATGATGTGGGTTTGGTAGGTAGCATAATTGCTTGGTCTGAAACCATTAAATGGTGTGGGTTTGGTAGGTAGCATAATTGCTTGGCCTGAAACCATTTAATGATCTGGGTTTGGTAGGTAGCATAATTGCTTGGTCTGAAACCATTTAATGATGTGGGTTTGGTAGGTAGCATGATTGCTTGGCCTGAAACCATTTAATGATGTGGGTTTGGTAGGTAGCATGATTGCTTGGCCTGAAACCATTTAATGATGTGGGTTTGGTAGGTAGCATAATTGCTTGGTCTGAAACCATTAAATGGTGTGGGTTTGGTAGGTAGCATAATTGCTTGGCCTGAAACCATTTAATGATCTGGGTTTGGTAGGTAGCATAATTGCTTGGTCTGAAACCATTAAATGGTGTGGGTTTGGTAGGTAGCATAATTGCTTGGCCTGAAACCATTTAATGATCTGGGTTTGGTAGGTAGCATAATTGCCTGGCCTGAAACCATTTAATGATGTGGGTTTGGTAGGTAGCATAATTGCTTGGTCTGAAACCATTAAATGGTGTGGGTTTGGTAGGTAGCATAATTGCTTGGCCTGAAACCATTTAATGATGTGGGTTTGGTAGGTAGCATAATTGCTTGGTCTGAAACCATTAAATGGTGTGGGTTTGGTAGGTAGCATGATTGCTTGGCCTGAAACCATTTAATGATGTGGGTTTGGTAGGTAGCATGATTGCTTGGCCTGAAACCATTTAATGATGTGGGTTTGGTAGGTAGCATAATTGCTTGGTCTGAAACCATTAAATGGTGTGGGTTTGGTAGGTAGCATAATTGCTTGGCCTGAAACCATTTAATGATCTGGGTTTGGTAGGTAGCATAATTGCTTGGCCTGAAACCATTTAATGATGTGGGTTTGGTAGGTAGCATAATTGCTTGGTCTGAAACCATTAAATGGTGTGGGTTTGGTAGGTAGCATAATTGCTTGGCCTGAAACCATTTAATGATCTGGGTTTGGTAGGTAGCATAATTGCCTGGCCTGAAACCATTTAATGATGTGGGTTTGGTAGGTAGCATGATTGCTTGGCCTGAAACCATTTAATGATCTGGGTTTGGTAGGTAGCATAATTGCTTGGCCTGAAACCATTTAATGATCTGGGTTTGGTAGGTAGCATAATTGCCTGGCCTGAAACCATTTAATGATGTGGGTTTGGTAGGTAGCATAATTGCTTGGTCTGAAACCATTAAATGGTGTGGGTTTGGTAGGTAGCATAATTGCTTGGCCTGAAACCATTTAATGATGTGGGTTTGGTAGGTAGCATAATTGCTTGGTCTGAAACCATTAAATGGTGTGGGTTTGGTAGGTAGCATGATTGCTTGGCCTGAAACCATTTAATGATGTGGGTTTGGTAGGTAGCATGATTGCTTGGCCTGAAACCATTTAATGATGTGGGTTTGGTAGGTAGCATAATTGCTTGGTCTGAAACCATTAAATGGTGTGGGTTTGGTAGGTAGCATAATTGCTTGGCCTGAAACCATTTAATGATCTGGGTTTGGTAGGTAGCATAATTGCTTGGCCTGAAACCATTTAATGATGTGGGTTTGGTAGGTAGCATAATTGCTTGGTCTGAAACCATTAAATGGTGTGGGTTTGGTAGGTAGCATAATTGCTTGGCCTGAAACCATTTAATGATGTGGGTTTGGTAGGTAGCATAATTGCTTGGTCTGAAACCATTAAATGGTGTGGGTTTGGTAGGTAGCATAATTGCTTGGCCTGAAACCATTTAATGATCTGGGTTTGGTAGGTAGCATAATTGCCTGGCCTGAAACCATTTAATGATGTGGGTTTGGTAGGTAGCATAATTGCTTGGTCTGAAACCATTAAATGGTGTGGGTTTGGTAGGTAGCATAATTGCTTGGCCTGAAACCATTTAATGATCTGGGTTTGGTAGGTAGCATAATTGCTTGGTCTGAAACCATTTAATGATGTGGGTTTGGTAGGTAGCATGATTGCTTGGCCTGAAACCATTTAATGATGTGGGTTTGGTAGGTAGCATGATTGCTTGGCCTGAAACCATTTAATGATCTGGGTTTGGTAGGTAGCATAATTGCCTGGCCTGAAACCATTTAATGATGTGGGTTTGGTAGGTAGCATAATTGCTTGGTCTGAAACCATTAAATGGTGTGGGTTTGGTAGGTAGCATAATTGCTTGGCCTGAAACCATTTAATGATCTGGGTTTGGTAGGTAGCATAATTGCTTGGTCTGAAACCATTTAATGATGTGGGTTTGGTAGGTAGCATGATTGCTTGGCCTGAAACCATTTAATGATCTGGGTTTGGTAGGTAGCATGATTGCTTGGCCTGAAACCATTAAATGATGTGGGTTTGGTAGGTAGCATGATTGCTTGGCCTGAAACCATTTAATGATGTGGGTTTGGTAGGTAGCATGATTGCTTGGCCTGAAACCATTTAATGATGTGGGTTTGGTAGGTAGCATAATTGCCTGGCCTGAAACCATTTAATGATGTGGGTTTGGTAGGTAGCATGATTGCTTGGCCTGAAACCATTTAATGATCTGGGTTTGGTAGGTAGCATGATTGCTTGGCCTGAAACCATTAAATGATGTGGGTTTGGTAGGTAGCATGATTGCTTGGCCTGAAACCATTTAATGATGTGGGTTTGGTAGGTAGCATGATTGCTTGGCCTGAAACCATTTAATGATCTGGGTTTGGTAGGTAGCATAATTGCTTGGCCTGAAACCATTTAATGATCTGGGTTTGGTAGGTAGCATAATTGCTTGGTCTGAAACCATTAAATGATGTGGGTTTGGTAGGTAGCATAATTGCTTGGCCTGAAACCATTTAATGATCTGGGTTTGGTAGGTAGCATAATTGCTTGGCCTGAAACCATTTAATGATCTGGGTTTGGTAGGTAGCATAATTGCTTGGTCTGAAACCATTAAATGATGTGGGTTTGGTAGGTAGCATAATTGCTTGGCCTGAAACCATTTAATGATGTGGGTTTGGTAGGTAGCATGATTGCTTGGCCTGAAACCATTTAATGATCTGGGTTTGGTAGGTAGCATAATTGCTTGGCCTGAAACCATTTAATGATCTGGGTTTGGTAGGTAGCATAATTGCTTGGTCTGAAACCATTAAATGATGTGGGTTTGGTAGGTAGCATAATTGCTTGGTCTGAAACCATTAAATGGTGTGGGTTTAGTAGGTAGCATAATTGCTTGGTCTGAAACCATTTAATGATGTGGGTTTGGTGGGTAGCATAATTGCCTGGCCCGAAACCATTAAATGATGTGGGTTTGGTAGGTAGCATAATTGCCTGGCCTGAAACCATTAAATGATGTGGGTTTGGTAGGTAGCATAATTGCCTGGCCCGAAACCATTTAATGATCTGGGTTTGGTAGGTAGCATAATTGCTTGGTCTGAAACCATTAAATGATGTGGGTTTGGTAGGTAGCATAATTGCTTGGTCTGAAACCATTAAATGGTGTGGGTTTAGTAGGTAGCATAATTGCTTGGTCTGAAACCATTTAATGATGTGGGTTTGGTGGGTAGCATAATTGCCTGGCCCGAAACCATTAAATGATGTGGGTTTGGTAGGTAGCATAATTGCTTGGTCTGAAACCATTAAATGGTGTGGGTTTAGTAGGTAGCATAATTGCTTGGTCTGAAACCATTTAATGATGTGGGTTTGGTGGGTAGCATAATCGCCTGGCCCGAAACCGTTAAATGGTCTTTTTAAGGAAGTTTGAAGGTGTGCTTATTACCCCCCCCCCTTAAGCTCATTCACATCTCAAATTGTAACAAAATTATTCTTCTTTTAAACTGAATATAACCTTCCTATTCGCCAGTCCCTTTCTTTACTGATATTTTGATTTAAATTGCGATATAAAATGTTGCATGAATAGAATTTTTCTCAGAGAAAGAAAATTTTTGCAATTTATTTGTATTTCCCTTGTATTGTCGATTCGTCTGATAGAATATATCTAATTTTCAAACGTTTTTAGACGACTTTTGTGACAATTGGAAAAAAATTGTTTTTTTTCGCTGTCTCGGCTGGTCACTTTTGAAGGCTGTATTTGCCTTTTCTCCATAAGGAAATGACTCTAATGGCGAGAAACTCGAAATTGGTGAGCACAAAACGTACAAGTTGAATATTTTACTTTATTTACTTATGTCTTGGTGTAGGGATGGTCAAAAATCGAGTTGACATGCCTTGCGGCTCTCGGCTGAACTTGAATCAAAGTTGTATTTTGAAAGTTTTTCGGTTTCAAATTGCTCTTTACTCGTTGTAAGACCTGCGAAATAGGAAGAGGATGTTTGAAAATTAATGTTTGTGATGTTTTGTTTGTTAGTCGGTGCAGGACTACCTCACAGCTCACCCTAGCGTCGTTTTAGACCCTGAATTCTCGCCGTGTCAACATTCGGAAGTCTTCAATTTGGACGTCAAACGAAGATATCAAGAATGGCAAGTAAAAGCTTGGTAACTTGAAAACAAATAATTTTGTACCTATCTTAGGAGCTTGAATTCAGATTGGGAACTGGGAGGTATTTTTGATTCAGAATCGAATGAGACCACTTGTGAGGTAGTAGAAACAATTGACGAACGGTGGGTGTGCGCTGTGTCATTGGGAAAAGTGCCACGGAGTTATTCGAGTTGGGCATCTCGGCAGGTGTACTCCGTAGTGCCACCATAGGATCATACTCGAACTGGTGGTCGTCTCACAGAGGGCACTTCCTTCTGTCCTTCTCTCACACCGTCCATATCATCACTTATCCCAGCTGTTGGGACAGCGGTGTGGCCGCGGTCGTTTGGCGGTGGACATCGGACCGACCTTTGCGGGGATCGTGGGTTCGTTGCGTTTTTCAGCGGCCGGGACTCTCATCGCCCCCCTCGTCACAACCCAGGGCGGTGAGGCAATGGGAAACCGTGAGCTGAATCATCAGAACTAATTCTGATCTTCCCTTTGAAAGACAGCTGATGACGTCCGCAACGCCAAGAATGGCATTTGGACGAAAATGCAACCTGAAATTGTTGTTTACTTTACTTACTTACTTCACTCATCACTTAAACCTAGGGCCGTCGTCGGTTAAGTCCTGGGTGCCCTTCCCATCATTAAAATTTGATTTATTTACTTATTTTTCCGTCTTTAGAGACATTTAATAAAAAAATGAAATAAAAAAAAGCTCTTGTTGGCAGTTCAAATGGAGACTTAACGGTTGCATTGAATGAAACCAAATTAGAAATAGGTTCAAAATAGCTTCATTTTCCTTGAAAATTCGCTAGAATTCACAAATGAATCGGCGCTGAATCGAATGAAGCCAACTGATGAAAGATGATTTCGGCTTTCAGGGGGGGGGGGTCTCATTCCTCGTCCTGAATAAGTATTTCCCTAAATTACAGGCGCTCAAACTTGAGCTTGTTTGTATCTATTTTTGAAATTTCCAAGGATTTTCGAAATTCATTAGTGCAGCGGTCTGAGGGATTGAAAAACTAAACGATTGCTGCTAGAATCATCAAAATCGAACGAAAATTGCCAAAGAAAAATGGGAAAAACTGTTTATTCAGATAAGTTTTTTCCGTTTTTCTCTGGCGATTATATTTCGATTTTGATGATTCCAGCAGCAATATTTTAGTTTTTCAATTCCCTAGACTGGTACACTAATGAATTTCAAAAATCCTTGAAAATTTAAAATTTAGTTACATTTTGGTTTATTATTTTCAATAATGAACCTTTGGAATCGACCAAGAAAAAAAAAATTTTAACACCCCCTCAAAATTTGATGGTTTACGTTTCAAGGTACGTAGAATCCAAAAATCGAATAAAAATTTGGCCGTCCGTCCGCCGTACGCGGCACTTTTGCCACTTAGCATTGACCGATTTTGATGAAATTTGGTATGTAGGCTCCATTTGGGATCTAGTTGTGCCCCGAAGCTTTTGGTTTAGGTAGGTCACTTCTAAGGGTTCCAAAATTAATTTTGAAATTTTGAAAACGCCCTAACTCAAAAAATTTTGATGTAAAGGTATTGTTTTTCCTTCAATTTAAGATTCTATAGAATTTTTAGAATTTTTTGAGACCACGCGGAGCTCTGTAGGACAAACCGTTCGCTCCCTACGAAAATTTAAGTTTTATTTTGAAATATATATATATATATATAAATCAAAACACGAGTGTGAATCGCAAAAGAGGCCTAATCTCCGTTCAAATTAGAGCTGATCGAAATGTAATCGATAGTTGGTGATTTTGATTTTTTTTTTAAATTTTTTTTTTTTTGATTTTTTTTTTCTTTCATATTGGATGGTTGGTGATTTTGTAGACGAGTGATCTATATAGAAAAATAATAAACCATTGTGTAATAATTTGCAGCGTTTTTTAATGTTTGAGCGCCAGCAATTTAGGGGATTAGTAACCCGTAACTAGGAACAAACAGCGACCGACTGAGACCCCCTTAAGAGAAAATGTAGGTATGAATTTATTGTTTCGCTGAAAATACAAACAATATGCGACAAAATTAGAGGTTCGTAAATCGAAAAGACCATCTACACGTTTTTTCACAAATTTTGTGAAAATCTGCCAGGTGAATGAAGTTTTTGTAAAATATTTCAGCAGAAAAGGGCAATAAATCCGTTTTGTAGAAGGAAGATGGATAATCTGGAGTACTGGGGACGCAGGTGTTGGAGGAATGACGCTTTTAATTTCCCCTCGTCCCTCCTAGAAACGGCCCTTTACCCTCCCCTCCTTCCTGTGGATAGCAAACACCCTTTTGGGCGACAGGTGGCGCCCTTTAGAAGCAGGTGCGGGTTATCGGCGCACCCTCCCCCACCTTGCCGGCCCTTCCTCGACAGAATCACTTCCCTCCCGGATTGGTCCCCGTCTGGAAGAATTTTTCAACCCTTGAGGTTCGAATTGGCCACGTGGTAGAAGTCATACACGAGGTCAATGTGGGTTGTTTGAAACTGTATGGAAACGAAAATGACGTCAGTGGCAACTACTGTGTCAATATTCGTTCAAAGTGATTGAGTTTTGAAATACAAAACTTACAAAACAAGTGTCCTCCTCGCCAATGAACCATCAAGTTTCGAAGATTTCAGCCTTCATTTTCGACTTTTTGGTGTATCGAAGGTGAAAATTAGCCTTTGAAGATGTCTTGTTTCTCGAGTGAACCGACATATTTCTGTGTTTTCAACCTTCTTTCACGACTTTTGGTTTATTATTTCTAATAATAATGTAAGCTCCAGGTTCTAATTTAAACAAAGTTGATTGATGTGTAAGCTGAGGGCTCTAACTGATTATCTGAATATTAAATTAGAAGTTCTGTTGGAAACCAACCCAAATATAGGTTGAGAAGCTATACTGACATAAGTAAGGTAATGTTCTAATGAAAATGAAATGAAGTTAAATTTAGATAATTACCTGGTAGGTGGTTGTAGCGGCTCGAAGGTACGTGATATTTTCTAAGATCAAAATAAAACCTGAAGGGCCTAACTACTATGAGATCACTGAGTGTGTCTCGGTCTGAAGGACTTATGATGTTTTTCCTGAAGGGAATGCTAAGTGCACGAAAAAGGTAACTGTGCACGAAAATGAACAGTGCACGAAATATGTAACGGTGCACGAGGTGAAGCCAAGTGCACGAAATTTGTAGCTGTGCACGAACTCTATAGTTGTGCACGTTCAACCTGTCTGTTACGGAATTTAGGTAGTTTAACACTTTCAGTGCGGGCGTCTACCCAGGTAGACGGAGAGTCTTCCCCAGCCCACTGCCGTCTACTGGGGTAGACTGAGCCCGTTGCATTGACTCATCGCATTCCAAGGTTAGTAAGTTACCGAAATAACCGTTACAAGCGCCAGTTGGGCGGAAAATTCCTTCAATGCCTTCCTGGCTTCACACTAGATAGCGTCAGAAGCAGATTGGAAGGTTTGAACACAAGTTTCAGTCGTACCTTCGAGGCAACCCTTGTACGTTGACGCTCGGTCGGGCAGGTAGCGTGCAGTGGGTGCCGTTGGACGGCTAGAGGCTCCCGCATTGAAAGTGTTAAAAGAGAAATGCAATTTTACAAATAATAGGAATTTTTAATGAGATTAAATTGTTGCAAGGTTGACTCGACGCAAAACATGTACATGTGAAAAAATACAAATGAAATAAAATGTTGTAACAAACAGGACGTTATCTTTCTCCTCCTTTCCTGCTTTTAGTTTAGACAATTTGGTTGACGAATTTACAATACAAAATAGTTTTACTTTACTTTACTGACTGACTCGACTCGAAAATGTTTATACTTTCTCAAACTGACGGTTAATTCTACACAATTTGAACACCTAACAAATTGGCCAATTGTATAGGTTTAGTTTATAACACTCACATCGTCGGGGCCCGAAGGAAATCCTGGATGGTGTTTGTAGAGAGAAGTTCAGGGGTTCGTTCAACTGGATATCTCGGTGGTTTTCCAGCTGAAGACGACGGGGAATGGACTCGAACCAAGACTCGTGGGTATGACTCGCTGCGGACTTGATTGAGGGGGAAATTTCCGATTGATAGCTTCAAGGGGGGGAACCGATAAACGTTCAACTGGGCAGGGGGAGTGGATGATAGCTTCAAAGAGACGCGTCAAAGACAGACAGGGGAATGGCGGCCCCACGCCGTTACAATAGGATTTCATTAGAGGCGCCCCCACCCTCCTACTCAAGGCGTCCAGGTCGGGTGTCCAGGGCCGGCCGTCATTGGTGGAAAGTGACGTCAGTGCAGCGTGCGCCTCTGGTGGCGGGCGTCGCAGTTGGTGCTTGGTCGACTGGGAGTGGGGATGGTATTCCACCCGGCCTCCTCTCTGTTGTGTTACTTTAGTGATTTGGGGCTCACAATAAGCCTATGTGATCGTATCGTAAAAAATTGTTATAACCCCCCCTCAAACTTTGTCACTTTACGTTTTAAGGTGCGTAGAATCCAAATCTGCAATGTCCGTCCGCCGTCCGGGTCATAAAAGGCCTTAGAATCGGTCTAAAAAACCCGTTCTTTCGCACATAGACTCCATTTGGGGTCTAGTTGGTCCTAACGTCGAATTCATATAGAAGTTATGGGCAAATAACTGGCCAAAAAAGAGGTTTTTGCTTACATATGCGTGGGGGTGACATTTTCCAAGTATTTTTTGACTCAAAATCGACTGGGATAGAGTTCAGATCCGCAGAAATTTAGCCCTAGCAACTAATCGCCCTACACGTATGGGTGATGAGCCAAACAACGGTTTCAAACAAATTCGACAGCCGTGTTCTTTGCAGACGAGTGAAATAATAAACCTTTCTGTAATAATTTGCAGCGTTTTCGACATATTGGAGGTTCAAACAAGCCTTTGAAGATGTCAGGTTTCTCGAGTAAACCAACAAGTTTTTGTGTTTTCCACCTTCTTTCACGACATTTTCGACATATTGGAGGTTCAAACAAGCCTTTGATGATGTCAGGTTTCTCGAGTAAACCAATATCAATATGGGTTTCAAACGCCTGGCAAATGTGGTCTCCAGTAGGTCCCTAAACTCTTTTGGCAGTTTATTGAAAAAATGGATCCCATTCTGCAATGGATCCATCGTAAGACGAGCAAAAGAGGGACACAAGTCTCTACAAAACCGGTAAACCGCTTCATTTTTATAACGCGTTAGTTTTTATTACCAGATTTATTGTATTAAAACTGTATTTTCAGGTATTTACTGCGTGATCACTCTTTCCCTCTCGAGTTAACCACTAGGAAATCAATATTTGGATTAATTCAATAACATCCAATTTTTGTCGCCGAGTTTGAGGTTGAATTCCAACGTTGTTGCTTGTTTAGTTCTCTGTACGAGGAAGAATACAGCGCGCCTCCTCCCAAACGGCCGATGTTGGTACCCGTGCATCCGCTAGCCTCGCAGTCGACGAGCCTCCAACCCTCGACCCGGACTTCTGACGAAGAGCAATGGAGGAACATCCACGTGGTAAGGGCTCTTTTGAAAAAGTTTCTGTAATGAGGAATTTCACCGAATTCTGTTTGCATTTTTCCTGAATAGCTAATGGTGTGGGATGGATGAAAATCGGGCTGATTTCGGAAAATAAGTCTCCTGTTATTTTTGGGAGACAATCAAAATTTTTGATTTCAAAAGTAACCGGGAAAACAGAAGTGAAGCGGGAACACTCGCTGATTGGGCTGTTTGGATTGCCGTCTCCTCCCAGTGTTGCCCATTGGGATGACGAAATCGTGTTTTCTAAGAGAAAAGTTAAGTAGGTACTAAAAGAAATAGGGAAAACTAGAAGGAAAATTAAATTATAAAATTACAAACTCGGGTGAGACGACCGTTTTTGGTGGGATCCATTTTCATAATCCCCCCCGAACCCGTTTCTACGCTCAACCCAGCTTGCTGCTAACTTAGGACGAACGGAAATGGCGTCATGACAACACTTACCCATGTCCTTATTCTTTTCACTATCTTACACGGCCAATTCTGACAGAAGCTTCGCTCTCGAAGCTATAGTATATAATCGACCACACAATAGAAGGTCCAAATGCCAGGCTTACCAACCCAGCCGTTGAAGCCTAATGACGTCAATAAGTCACACTACAATGAAACTAGCACACTGCTTCCTTAGATTCAACCAGTAACATATATTGAAGTTCAACCATATTATGACAAGCAAAGTTCAGCCAAAAATAATAAAGTAAACCTCGGCACAAAGTTCACCTGAAAATAAATAAAATCTGCAAAGGTCAGCCAAAATAAATAAAGTAAACCTCGGCACTAAGTTCAGCCGGAAATAAACAAAAACGGCAAAGTTCAGCCAAAAATAAATAAAGTAAACCTCGGCACAAAGTTCAGCCAGAAATAAATAAAACGGCAAAGTTCAGCCAAAATAAATAAAGTAAAACTCGGCACAAAGTTCAGCCGGAAATAAACAAAAACGGCAAAGTTCAGCCAAAAATAAATAAAGTAAACCTCGGCACAAAGTTCAGCCAGAAATAAATAAAACGGCAAAGTTCAGCCAAAATAAATAAAGTAAACCTCGGCACAAAGTTCAGCCGGAAATAAACAAAAACGGCAAAGTTCAGCCAAAAATAAATAAAGTAAACCTCGGCACAAAGTTCAGCCAGAAATAAATAAAACGGCAAAGTTCAGCCAAAAATAAATAAAGTAAAACTCGGCACAAAGTTCAGCCGGAAATAAACAAAAACGGCAAAGTTCAGCCAAAAATAAATAAAGTAAACCTCGGCACAAAGTTCAGCCGGAAATAAACAAAAACGGCAAAGTTCAGCCAAAAATAAATAGAGTAAACCTCGGCACAAAGTTCAGCCGGAAATAAATAAAACGGCAAAGTTCAGCCAAAAATAAATAAATTAAACCTCGGCACAAAGTTCAGCCGGAAATAAATAAAACGGCAAAGTTCAGCCAAAAATAAATAAAGTAAAACTCGGCAAAAAGTTCAGCCGGAAATAAATAAAACGGCAAAGTTCAGCCAAAAATAAATAAAGTAAAACTCGGCACAAAGTTCAGCCGGAAATAAACAAAAACGGCAAAGTTCAGCCAAAAATAAATAAAGTAAACCTCGGCACAAAGTTCAGCCGGAAATAAACAAAAACGGCAAAGTTCAGCCAAAAATAAATAGAGTAAACCTCGGCACAAAGTTCAGCCGGAAATAAATAAAACGGCAAAGTTCAGCCAAAAATAAATAAATTAAACCTCGGCACAAAGTTCAGCCGGAAATAAATAAAACGGCAAAGTATAGTAAGATAGTGAAAAGAATAAGGACATGGGTAAGTGTTGTCATGACGCCATGTCCTTATTCTTTTCACTATCTTACAGTACCTATCTAACAAAAACAGGGGAAACCTAATTTTCCACATCTTGTTTTTTCTATTTTTTTCGATTTCAAACTATACTGTTTCGTGAAATTTTGCATCTGGGGACTATAGATTTCTCGATCCCAGCGCTTCAAGCGGCCATAAATGAACTATTCCAGGATGACGTCATTTTCCCCATTTTTTTAAACATTCGTATTTTCTACACTGTTTTGTTTATTCGTAAATTAGGAAATTCGGGCTGAAAGTTTGCCTTAGGAGGTTTTTCGAGGTGCTGAATCTTATTTTGGGGTCAAAAATAGGAAATTCCGACATGGTGAAATTCCTCATTGTTATGTCTGGGTGTCGTCGTGTGAAGATGACCTTTTCGATGCGGCGTTTTGTGTTTTCTTTAACCCCTACTCAACGAAGAGAGAAAAGTCCCTATCCTAGCGATCGCACTTTCGCACCGGCGGCTTTCAGCCCGACCGACGTGCGTAGTGCAGGGAAATCAGGCTAGCCTGGCAACGCCGGCGTTTCATCAGAAACTGACTGTCAGGAGGCGGGAGATTTACCTAGTGAGCCTAGTACTTTGAGGAGATCCCTTATCGGAGGAGAAGGTAGAGAGTGAAATGAGTAAGACGACTGACTGGACTAGATTGCATACTGGAGTATCCCAGAGTGAGCTTATATACTCGGAGAGTTTTCTCGGGGGAGAGAGAGGTGGAAGGGTGACGTCATGTTGACGTGTTTCCCCATACCTTGTCTCCTCCTGTGAGTAGTGACTCACTCAGGTATCACTTGTTGCTTCTTTATTTAAGAACTAATTGCTACCTACCTAAACTGTGGGTCATAACAGTAATGCTTCCAAATTTGGTGAATTTCTTGTCAGATTGGAGGAAGGTGATCGGAGCAGTAGCTGGTTTTATTCATATCCCAGTTCAATGCACGGGTTACATTTGATTCTGTTGGCAGAATTCACTATATTGTGACGAGCATGATGGAAAGGAACCGCAAATGAAGGTTACATCGTTTAAAAGTTTATTAAATAATTCGACTTTGAACCATTATGTCTGTGTGTTTGTGTCTGGCAGACATATAAACTTGGCCGTTGCCCATTTGGGTATACAGTCTGGGAGCCACCAGGGTGGGTGGGTCCGGGCCCTGCTGCTTTTGTGGTTTGCAGGCTTCTTCTGGCGAATTTTCAAGGAAAATGAAGCTATTTCAATGGCCTCAAAATTTTTTTCCCGTTGTTTCGAAAAATTTATCTCAATTGTCGTTTTTCCAGATGCTGAACTGCATATTGTCGATGGTAGAAAAGACCAAAGCCGCCATCAGCATCCTCCAAGGCCGATCTCAGGACGAGGCGAAAGAGGAAGTCCGGCGATCCCCCGCCGAGGTGATCACAATATTTTCACTTTCATATTCTTCGTGCCCACAATCCTGCTAAATCGTTTAAAAAAATCCGGAAAATAACGTAGTTTTTCGTTTTTCTGTGATTGAACAGGTTATGGCTCAAACTATAAGAATGACTGAAGACAGGGTTGCACAGGTTAAGAAAAAAGCGGGTGAGTCGACAAATTTTTCAATAAAATAAAATCAATTGTATTTATAGAAGTTTATGAGGAAACAACCTTGAAGTTATTCAATGATTTTTAAAAATTCATTAATGCAGAAGAAGCGGTGGCTGAAATCAAACGTAAAGCGATGGCTGAACTTCAAAGAGCGGTTTCGGCTGCGGAAATCAAGGCGACGCAGTTGGTGACAGCGGAGAAGTTGAAGCTGGATAAAGTGAGTTTTTTTTTCAAAAATCTCCACTACTTTGGGGTTGTCTAATCGACAATTCAATGTTTCGGTCGTTACTTATGTTTTTCCAAAATATAATTCAGATTTTCCACCAGGTTCTTACCGATGCTCGGAGAGCTGACGAAACTTTGGCCGTTGAACCTCAAAACGTGAGTATTGTTAGGGATTTAGACACGTGTTGTGTTACTTAGTAATGATTTGGATAACAATGAATAAAAAGTCAGTATAGGTTTTGACATCGAAGAGTGTAATTTGTCTCTAAAATGTAGAATCATAACAGTATGAAATAGTTGATGTTTTTCTAAGTAAAATATGTGTATTTGTAGCAATTGTCATGGGAAGGACGCCCTGAAGTACATCACAATGTTGGGGTGTGGGTGGTGGCGCCACAGGTGACGCCGATCAAGTCTCCTCCTAACCCTTGCCTGCTAGGTAGGACTCGATATTACGGCCGCAGAACCCAGGACTCTGATCAAAACTCTATTCCCACATATCTGTAGCCAATAAAACTACCTTTCTGGATGGATGTTGGTTCTGAGATCAGTGGAAAGCAATGGTTTGGAACTGGTCCTTGATTGTAGGAGGGTTTTGGTTCTGAGATCAGTCGAGAGCTTCGGTTTGGAACTGGCTTCTGAACGTGGATAGCAGTTGGTCTGACCTTGAGGTGGAAGGGCAGTTGCAAGCCATGGTTTGGAGCTGGCTTCTGAACGTGGATAGCAGTTGGTTGACAGAGCAGTTGGTCTGACCTTGAGGTGGAAGGGCAGTTGAGAGCCTCAGTTTGGAACTGGCTTCTGAACGTGGATAGCAGTTGGTTGACAGAGCAGTTGGTCTGACCTTGAGGTGGTCTGCAAGGGCAATTGCAAGCCATGGTTTGGAACTGGCTTCTGAACGTGGATAGCAGTTGGTTGACAGAGCAGTTGGTCTGACCTTGAGGTGGAAGGGCAATTGCAAGCCATGGTTTGGAGCTGGCTTCTGAACGTGGATAGCAGTTGGTTGACAGGGCAGTTGGTCTGACCTTGAGGTGGAAGGGCAATTGCAAGCCATGGTTTGGAGCTGGCTTCTGAACGTGGATAGCAGTTGGTTGACAGGGCAGTTGGTCTGACCTTGAGGTGGAAGGGCAATTGCAAGCCATGGTTTGGAGCTGGCTTCTGAACGTGGATAGCAGTTGGTTGACAGAGCAGTTGGTCTGACCTTGAGGTGGAAGGGCAATTGCAAGCCATGGTTTGGAACTGGCTTCTGAACGTGGATAGCAGTTGGTTGACAGAGCAGTTGGTCTGACCTTGAGGTGGTCTGGGAGGGCAATTGCAAGTCATGGTTTGGAACTGGCTTCTGAACGTGGATAGCAGTTGGTTGGCAGAGCAGTTGGTCTGACCTTGAGGTGGAAGGGCAGTTGCAAGCCATGGTTTGGAACTGGCTTCTGAACGTGGATAGCAGTTGGTTGACAGAGCAGTTGGTCTGACCTTGAGGTGGTCTGCAAGGGCAATTGCAAGCCATGGTTCCTTGAACTGGTCCTTGAACGTAGGATTGCGGTTGGTTCTGAGAGCAGTTGATGGTCTGTTCGGAGAGGCAGCCCTGAATGGTTCGGAGGGGTTTGTAGGAGCCCGGAGGAGTCCATTCGCCTCTATCCCTCCGCTTTCCAGTTCTGGTTTGGTTCCGAACTGGTTCTGGACTGCCTCTCTCTCTCTCTCTCTCTCTCTCTCTCTCTCTCTGAACAGACTCAGAGAGTCTGTTTTGGAACCGACGCTTAAACGTAGGATGGATGTTGGTTCTAAGCTCAGTTGAGAGCCTCAGTTTGGAACTGGCTTCTGAACGTGGATAGCAGGTGGTTGACAGAGCAGTTGGTCTGACCTTGAGATGGTCTGCAAGGGCAATTGCAAGCCATGGTTTGGAACTGGCCCTAATACATTGTTTACATTCAGGCAGAATGAGCAGGGAAGTGAGAAACGGCTGTACGTGAATCCCTCAGCCCCACTGCCCCTGCTTACTTCCCTGCTACTGCCCGTTGCTCCCTTCTGGAGCGGTTTTTGGCGCTGAACTCAAAGGACAGGCATCACAAACCTCTAAATACTTGTAAGCTGGTGGCCTTTCGGGACTCTTTATGCTGAATCTATGTTTTGGTTAAAGGTACCTGAAAGGACTTACGTTAGACACCGTTTTTTGCTGAAATAATTAAGAAAGACAAGTAACTCTAGGGTAGCCTGATTTACTTGCCTGGTTGCGTGGTGAATTTGCTACTCATTATGATGGTGGCTCGAAGCTTCCTCCCTCCCCTCTGACGTCAGAGTGCCTCACCCTTTCTCGTCCTCGATGGATGCTTTCGTCCATGAATGCTATGGCGTTGGTTTGTTCCTTGGTCTGCAGCACCAGGGCGAGTGTGGATGCTTGGTGTGGAACCCCTTGGGGACGTCTATGGTGGAAGTCGACGTCCCAGCAGTGTGCAGACCCGTGCCTATTTGGAACTTGCCCAGACCTCAGGACTCTGCAATGCTCGCCGCAGGTGGCTATGTGAGTCCTGTGTCTTGGGGGGTGTTGGATATACATCCACAAATTATTCAATGTCCCGTAGTTACTACGTTTAATATGTTAATATACGAACCATCACAGTTCACCAAAAACCACGAAGCGAATAATTCTTTCTATAAATTACAATTGGCTTACAAACCTTTCCCAGCTTTTCTTGGTCTACCGATTGGATAGGGAGGCTTAGTTGACACACGGTCCTGGTATTGAGCATTACGTGGTGTTTCGCATCCTTTTGTCGTCCTGAAATCCGCAGATTCACTGAGCAGGAGTCC
Source organism: Apolygus lucorum (assembly GCA_009739505.2). Classification (NCBI taxonomy): domain Eukaryota; kingdom Metazoa; phylum Arthropoda; class Insecta; order Hemiptera; family Miridae; genus Apolygus; species Apolygus lucorum. Next base: position 8,654,890 of record CM019175.2, read on the forward strand.
TCCTCTTCCCTTATTGTAGAGTCCGACCACTTCAGCCTAAGTGGGCGTTTGTTTCCCATGACCCCTATCTCTCTTGCTACATCTTCTTGAATCATGGTCACCGTAGATCCACTATCAAGGAATGCATAAGTTTCCATTCTTTTCTTAGGCCCGTATATTATTACTGGAACTAATCGCAGTTGAATCTTCCCCCCACCCATGGTTAGGTTTACTGCGGAAGTAGCTGTCTCCTCTCCTTCATCCGCATTCTGAATTTCTTCTTCCTCTCTTTCCTCAGTCTTCTTTCCTTCGTGAATAGCCATACTTTGCTCCTTTGTAGAATGCAACAGCGTATTATGTCTTCTTCCACATCTTTGGCATTTTATTTTGGAGTGTCTCTCCTCTAGTTCCATCTTCGCTTCAAGTGCTAATTCCCTCCTAAACCTTTCATTTTCTCTTCTATCCATCATTCTTTCATGTTCAATCATTCTTTTGCTTTACTCCAGCCCCGTCACTGTAGGGTGGAATCAGTGAGCCGGGGCTCACATACTGTAAATTCAACTAAAGTACAAATACCTATGAAAGAGAAGCCTGTCAATGTCCTGACAAAGGGAATGCCAGGCATCAGAACAGTAGGAAAAGCTTTGGTGGAGTCCACAACCAAGTTTGAGATGGTTGTCGAGTAACTAAGGATTCCTTCCATCCGCTTTTCCTGAATATCTTACTGATTGTTGCAGAGTTGTTGGAACTGCGGGCGGAAAGCGGAAGAGACCTGTTCGGGCTGCAACGTTGCCAAATACTGCGGCAGCTTCTGCCAGAGGAAGGACTGGGACTCCCACCACACGTCCTGCCGCCCCAAAGACAAACCAAAAGGAGCCAATCGTTGACGACGAAATACTTCGATTCTGTTAATCTAAAAGACAAAAAACCGCGTCGAGCTTCAGTTTTTATCCGGTAGGGCTCGTTCGTGCAGGCCGATTTGGTTCACCAACACGGTCCAGTTGAGGGGGAAACAAAATGAAAACTTGATGAAACTTTGAGGAATAGTTACCTCTCAAAAACCTTTGGAGACGGCAAAAAACCCGAAATATTCATATTGAAAATCAAAAAAGTTTTATTTTTAGCAGTTTTTCGGTTTTGGTGGTAAATTTTCTTTCCCGCTCGTAAAAATCTGGGGTGTTTGTTTTTTGAAATCCCGCAAGTTTCATGTTTAAAATCATAAAAGTTTTATTTTTCGCAGTTTTGGTTCTGACGGTAAATTTTCTTATCTACACTCAAATGCAAATTTTTGGACCTTTTTGAGGTAAATCCTCTTTATGCAGTCGAGGTTATGAGTGGATACCATTAATTCGGGTAGACGCCCATAGTGGGAGAAAAGAGCTCCTGTCTACACCTGTCTGGGAGGAAGGAGTTGCACTTTCAACGCAGGCGTCTACCGGGGTAGACGACAGCTCCTTTAACCCTGGTGATGTCTACCCCCGTAGACGCCTGCGTTGAAACTGTTGAGGCCTCTATTTGACAATGTTTTCTCCCTACTGTATGTCCTGAGGTAGAGCCAGGCAGGCGTCTACTGGAGCAGACGGTAGCTCCTATCACCTTGACGGGGGTCTATTTGGGTAGACGACTTCGTTGAAACTATTGAGGCCTCTTTTTTTCAATGTTTTCTTCCTACGGGCGTCTACTGGAGTAGACAGCAGCTCCTTTCATCTTGACGAGCGTCTACCCGGGTAGACGACTGCGTTGAAACTGTTGAGGCCTCTATTTGACAATGTTTTCTCCCTACACTATGTCCCACAGTTCTAAGTGTTGTGAATCCTGCACAAATCTTTTCTTTCAAACTTTGGAAATAACTAGGTCTTATAAAGGTTTACATGAAATACACATTTGGAGACGAATCGGGTTTTATTACGTCCTGGCATTTGTTCTCAACCGCATTTTTCACCCCACCAGACGCATTTGGAGGACGTCTCGTCGAATTTCTTCAGCCAAAAGCAAGATTGTTCTTGTCGTCGGCCGCTCGTACAGGTCAAGTAGTCTCTGCAGTTTCCCATCACTGGGCTGATCGAACCTTCGGTGCAGTTGGCCGGATCGTACCTGTAAGGTTCGTAATAACGAATTTAGTTAATCAATTATTTCGATGTCTTAAAGCACAAAGGTGCTGTGTCCATCCATCTTCCTCATTTTAAATTTTTTCAACTTCAGAAAACTCAAATTTAACAAAACTATTATTGACCTTCTTCACGATTATAGCTCGAAAATTTCTTGAAGAAATGAAAGAGTTTAGTGTAATAAGCCATTATTTTAGGAATTGTGCACTGGTGAGAACTTCTTTTGCGTATTTCTCAAAACTCCGTTTTTGGACATAGCGCCTTTGTGCTTTAAAGCATCGATATGACCCCCACCACCACCACCAGGAAGCACGGAGAACCCTCGGCTGAAAGAGTTGGAAAAGATATCAGCAGAAATGCCGGGGATTCTGTACCTGACGTTCGGAAAATCCTGAAATAAGGGTTAACTAAGATAAGTGGTCAATCATGGTTGACCTTTGAGGGAAGGTGGGAGTAGTACTAGATGGTATCCATCGAGCTAGGGGCGCTGGTGGTGAAAGTAGTTACGCATAATATGCATAACTACTTTCACCACCAGCGCCCCTAGCTCGATGGATACCATCTAGTACTACTCCCACCTATTATTTCCAATATCTTCCTAGGTTTGGATCGGCTTAGATACGGAGTGACCTCACGACGTGAAGGTCACGCTGTATCTAAGCTGAACCAAACCTACTAGGAACTCTCTAATGACTGATACTGGTAATCAATCAGTTATTACTTGCTGAGCACTCTACTGGGCTTACGAGAAACTACTTTTACCACCAGTGCCCCTAGCGGGAGTTGGAGCCTCCTCGATGGATACCATCCTGTGTATTCAAGCTTGTGTTTCTGAATACCCATAAAGCAGGTTTCAGCAACATGAATGTGAAGTACCAAGTGAGCAAGATTCAAGCTTGTGTTTCTGAATAGGTACCCATAAAGCAGGTGCCAGCAACAGGAATGTGAAGTGCCAAGTGAGCAGGATTAAAGTTAGTGTTTTTGACTACCCATATGGCAGGTGTCAGCAACATGAATGTGAAGTGCCAAGTGAGCAAGATTCAAGCTTGTGTTTCTGACTACCCATATGGCAGGTGCCAGCAACATGAGTGGGAAGTGCCAATGGGGTATTTCGGTGGGTCGGAAATTCAGGTTTTGACCTCAAATTTGGATTCAGCACCCTTGAAAACCTATATACCCCACCTTTTAGCCCAATAATACTATAACATGTGGTAGAAAAATTAATTAAAGAGATCACACGTTTGAAAAAGGCGGGCCACTATAAATGCACACACACTAGGCAAGGACTACGCCACAGATTATGCCGCGCGCCTGTGTGAGTGGTGTTTTGTAGTATCCAAGAGGTCCCCCAAGGGTTTCTGTGCATGGATACTTTTTTCAAAGACAGTTGGCTAGCTACGTCACGATTGGCTAGCTACCTACGTCACACCATTCAAATCTTCAACTTTCCTTAGCTTCTCTGATTTTTTAAAAACATTTTTTCGACGAACAGACCCAATTACCGTCATTCCAGAGAAAAATTGACTGAAATACCCCATTGAGCAAGATTCAAGTTTGTGCTTCTGAGCCAGTGTCAGCAACATGAATGTGAAGTGTCAAGTGAGCGAGATTCAAGCGTGTGTTTCTGACTACCCATAAAGCAGGTGTCAGCAACATGAGTGGAAAGTGCCAATTGAGCAAGATTCAAGTTTGTGCTTCTGAGCCAGTGTCAGCAACATGAATGTGAAGTGTCAAGTGAGCGAGATTCAAGCGTGTGTTTCTGACTACCCATAAAGCAGGTGTCAGCAACATGAATGTGAAGTGTCAAGTGAGCAAGATTCAAGCGTGTGTTTCTGACTACCCATAAAGCAGGTGTCAGCAACATGAGTGGGAAGTGCCAATTGAGCAAGATTCAAGTTTGTGCTTCTGAGCCAGTGTCAGCAACATGAATGTGAAGTGTCAAGTGAGCAAGATTCAAGCGTGTGTTTCTGACTACCCATAAAGCAGGTGTCAGCAACATGAGTGGGAAGTGCCAATTGAGCAAGATTCAAGTTTGTGCTTCTGAGCCAGTGTCAGCAACATGAATGTGAAGTGTCAAGTGAGCGAGATTCAAGCGTGTGTTTCTGACTACCCATAAAGCAGGTGTCAGCAACATGAGTGGAAAGTGCCAATTGAGCAAGATTCAAGTTTGTGCTTCTGAGCCAGTGTCAGCAACATGAATGTGAAGTGTCAAGTGAGCGAGATTCAAGCGTGTGTTTCTGACTACCCATAAAGCAGGTGTCAGCAACATGAATGTGAAGTGTCAAGTGAGCAAGATTCAAGCGTGTGTTTCTGACTACCCATAAAGCAGGTGTCAGCAACATGAGTGGGAAGTGCCAATTGAGCAAGATTCAAGTTTGTGCTTCTGAGCCAGTGTCAGCAACATGAATGTGAAGTGTCAAGTGAGCAAGATTCAAGCGTGTGTTTCTGACTACCCATAAAGCAGGTGTCAGCAACATGAGTGGGAAGTGCCAATTGAGCAAGATTCAAGTTTGTGCTTCTGAGCCAGTGTCAGCAACATGAATGTGAAGTGTCAATGAGTGAGTGAGCGACATTCAAGTTACTAGACGGTGTTCGTCGAGGAGGCCTCAAGTCCCGCTAGGGGCGCTGGTGGTAAAAGTAGTCACTCATATGTCCAATAGAGTGCTCCGATTGATATTAGCTTGGAGAGATTTCATCAACTTTTTACGAGTGCCAACATTTCTCCAATTTTCTTCTGTTGGTGGGAGAAATGACTCTGGGGTTTTTAAGTCCTTTTTGTAATGGAAAAGGGGTATTTCGACATTATCTCATACACGTATCAGACAGAAGACAACAACATATTAAATTTTGAAAGTTATTAATCACGTGGCAATATTACTTGCTGAGCACTCTACTGGGCGTATGAGAAACTACTTTGCTACCAGCGCCCCTAGCGGGAGTTGAGGCCTCCTTCACGAATAGTTTATTATTCAAAGCCTATCTATCTGTCCTATAATACCACCAAAAACTCCAAAAATTGAACATTGTTTAAAAATGGATTTATAAAATTGTTCTTTTCGAATCATCAGCTCCATTTCAAACTGTAAAAAAACCAATAATGAACCTGATATGTAATTCAAAAATACTGAAATACGTTTTTTTCAAAATTATTAACATCTACTAGCCTTTTTCCATGTCTGAAAAAAAACGGGTTAATTGAGAGGCTGCACGCAGTGAGAAAAGTGGTCAATCATGGCCGACATTCCCAGAAAGGCTGATATAGTTGATTTTTCGAGCCTATCTACAGTCCATAGTGGTGCCATAATACCACCAAAAACTCAACAATTGAATAATATTCAAGAAGATCCATTTTTAAACAATATTATTGTTTAAAAATGGATCTTCTTGAATCATCAGCAACATTTTTGAGTCAACTTTTTTTGTAGTCAAGTTGGCAACATTGCATTGTCAACATTTTTCTCTTTTCAGGTTAGGGCTCGTCGGTTGTAAAAAAAAATAAGTGCATTTTCTCTTTTGCTTTCATTTACTCAAAATTCAACGGATTATCACGTACCGGCACGTCGCTTTGTCACCCCACCAGCCGAAAACGCACTCCCTGCTCGTCATGTCGAACTTGTTGTGGAACCAGCTACAACCTCTCACCTCCCATTGCTCTGTAAATGAAAAAAAAAGTATATTAATTTTCGTATGACAAGTCATCCTCCCTCCTGGCTGGTCCGTTCAGAACAAAGAGAATTCCACGAATTCAGTTAAAAAAATTCACGCTTTTTCTCTTGGAAACAAAACTTTTTCGAAAAGCAAAACATTTAAAGGTGAGCTTTTGGACCAACTTTTAGAACTACTGCGGGAAAAAACCCGTACATTCAGTTGGGCTAGAAACGATTGAAAAAGCTGAAAATGTTCAATAATTTACAAATTTTTTTCTCCGAGTTTTTTTGTTCAAATCTCTACAAAAAATTTAACTTGCGCTATTTAAACAGGAAATTTAATGCTCTTTCCAATGGTATAATCAAATTTGAATTTACTTCATCAATTAACGGAGCTATGACAGTTTTAGTGAACAAGGTCGAAAACACGAAAAAAAAATCTTAAAAGTGAAATAACTAGCAAACGAAGCTTCTAAAAAAATTGCTAAGAGACATTTTTTGTTGGAAATTAGTTGTAGAATCGATCCCTAACCGATGGTGCGCCCTTGAGGCTAAATGTCACGATGTTTTAGTGTGATTCTGAAATAAGAGATGGCAGCACCATCGGGGCCAAATTTCGTTTACTCCTCAGTTGAGAACGGACCGAGATATTTTAATTCCGCAAACGGATTTTCTCTTCAAGATCACCGTAGAATTCCGGGTAATTGGTTTAGAAAGTGTGCAAACATGTTTTCAACACAGTTCCAACAAAAATGTGTTCAAATTTTGAACATTTTCAAAAAGTGGCCTTATAGCCACTTGCGGAACTTTCATCAGAATACGAATCCGTTTGCGGAATTTTTCTAACTTGATCATAGCCGTCGGATTCTCGATTCTACAATATGGAGTGGGGGTGAATGCCCCGCTGCCCGCCCAACCTTCACATTCATGTTTTGCTAGTATCCACCCTTTGGTCACTGTTCTTTTTCCCGGCCACCTCATAGGTACCATCAACCTTCCCATTTCCAACTTCTCTGTCTTGAGGTTGATCGAATTGGGCGAAATTTCCATAAAAAGCAAGACACATAGACAAACAACTTATGAAAAAGATTCTGATAATGGTTAGGTATCATAATTATGGTAGCATGTTAGACATATTATTGATTGATACTGGGGCGATGATTTTCATAGGGGATCGTCTACACGTCAACACCCTGTATACATGGTAAAATAAATATGATACAATTATATGTATAAGTAGGTATAAGAATAAGCTATAGGTAAATAAACAGGAAGTATCTTACCAAACACAAATTAATTAAATACTAAACTATTATAACATTATGAGGGAAATTTTGCGAGAAGTGTTCCTTTTGCACTTACGGTTGTGGCATTCGAGGTATTGATTGCAGGAGGTGGGGTGGTTTTTCCTCTCTGTTCCCTCGCACTCAATCGCGAGGCATTTCGCTTGGGCGAATGGAACGCACTGCTTCGTTGCGCTGTCAAACCTGCGACAAGAAACAGCTGATTTCACGTTATGCAGTACAGAAGTTGGCTCGCAGGATTGAATGTCTTTCTTCCTTTCAAAGAAAGTCGGTTCGCATGAGCTGTGTTGGGTTTTTACTCAAGGAATATTTTCATAATGACGACTGAATCACTGACACTTCGTTTTTTTTTTTGGTTTTATTAAAGATTTTACTCAGGCAGGGCGAACTGAAACACGAATGACTACCAGAGGTACAGATGGCTGGAGCCTGCACTTGCGCAGAAGGCTTCAGTGCTTACTAGATAAATATTAGGTAGGTACAATTAATTTTAGGCCTCCAACAAGCTGCACCAGCAACTTTGTCGTAGATTTAACCCTGTACTTGGCAAAAGTACCCCAAGGCGATTCTACCAAAATTTCCCCCTTCAAGTTGTGAGCTCCCGCTCACTGGTGGTCTCTTCCCAGTGACGGAGCTAAATTGATTTATCAATTTCCTTCTGACCCGGAACTGGCATAGTCACACGCGACTATGATTGTCCAGTTTTGCAGTCCGTGGTCAGCTCGGTAGATGACGTCACCCCCCCCCCCTCGCGTCCCTCCGTAGGAGATGGCGAGCTACATGCTTCCAGTGGGGTGGAACCACCTGAACAAAACCAGCGAGCAGACCCCCCACTCGGCAGTCCCCTTCAGATATTCAGTACACTAATCACTGCGAGCCTTGCCCTTGATTCAGTTAAGCTGCTAAATTCATCCCGCCACAAGTCACCCTGTTGTAAGACCCTGCTGCCATCACGGAACAACCTGTCGCCACATCCTGCCATACTCCGCCACACACGCCAGAAGGATACCTCAAGGTCCTGACAAGCGTGAGTGACTATAACTTTAATATACATTGGCCACTGATATATCGTCGCGAGTGTAGAAGTAAAGTAACACATGCAAACACATATAGACATATTCTCAGAAACATTAACCAAAGTTGGGTAATTCTGAGCAATTATCCGGTCAACTCCGATATTTCTCAAACTTAACCATGATATATGTAGAGTAGTAAATATCAATATTCAGACCGAAATAACTGTCGGAAAAGGAAAATATTGTGAAACTTACCTTAGTAGTCATCTGACTCGCTATCTGTATCAGCTTCACGAGTGATGTTAGGGTGTTCATTTTCACCGTTATACAGATGGCCAATTGCTCTGAATAGATGATGCACTCTTGTTTTGTAATCAGAGTACTTTCTTTTAAACATAAACTCTGCTAAATGGCCGATAAAATGTTGTTTTCGGTTTCCGTATCGAGGCACGCTTCCCCGCACCTCCCTCCACAAACGTTCAAAGTGTTGCGTATGCGCACCAGTCTCGGGGTCGACAAAGTTGTAGCTGTGATTAACTGTCAAATGGGTATATCCTTCAAACTGTGGACAGTTGTATGTTTTCCAGCAATCACTGATGACGGTCTGTAATGTATCTAAACGATCGGAATCATCTGACAACACAGCAAAACTCAAAATAGTATTTTCACATTCAACACATAGAAACGGGTTCGCACTACTAGTACTAGCCGACATCACGCACAGAACTGACCTGCAGCAACAGCGTTCAGAGTCACTAGGCTCGGCTTGGACTTCGACCCCGTTATCGCTTATTGTTATTGCTTCCTGCCTTATCGCATTACGTTTGCGACGTCTAATTTTGCATTCTATTATTGTCTTTCCTTGTCTATAACATTATACGAAAGTTTGAGAAATATCGGAGTTGACTGGATAATTGCTCAGAATTACTCCCTTGCAAAGGCCGCCAGAATTCGTGTCCAGTGGACGGGCGGCCTGAGCCAACCCACTCACATAGGGGTTGATTTCCCATTCAAACTGGAGCAACTTGACACCACCGCTGGCCGCGTCACGTTGACGCCGAGAATAAATTCTCAAAATTCTCAACTTTTTTTTATGTCAAATTTTTTGGAAAAATGTACTTTTTAATATATGTTGCTGCTATAGCGTTTCGGCGAAAAAAATTTCTCCGCCACAGGGGATCAACGCGTTTTTTTCCCCGCGTGCAAGGTGTTAAGTGAAATTGTATTTGTTTTCTTAACTCCAAATTGCGAAAATTTATCACAAACTTTCTTATCCCACTTAGTGGAAGCTTACAGTTATTATTGGTTACATGTTTCATGGATATTATACACTATGTGAAATATCCATGCTTGTTCCCTGCGCCAGGGAGCCGTACTGGAAAGGGAACTGAACCTTTAAGGGTCGCGGTTTTGTCACTGCGTGGAACCGTTACAAGTTGATACTCAGTTCCACAGTCCCGCTACAGCTGTACCGACACACCTCTATCACAGGTATCGCCTTACCTGAATCCAAACTCGCACTTTTCTACCATTCCGCTCGCCATGACGAAGGATTCGCAGTCGCCAGGAACTGGAGCGTAGGGGCAGAGCTCCTTCCCGCACCCGCTGAACACGAAAAAACAATCATTTTAAATACGTCGTAAGAGATGGGTTTGGAAAGTAGGAAAGGAAAGTTTACTCAATATCAGGTCGTATTTTCACCTTAAATTAAATTTTTTCCAACATCCGTTTAGAAGTAAATTATTTCGACTTCAAATTAAAAATTGAACATTTGTTAAATTAATAAATACATTTAATTATTTAAATTAATTATACATTTAATTAAATAAAAGTTGACGCATGAAGACTTCATTTACACAAAAATAATTTATACGGAAGGATTCCGTAGGACTCTGAAGGACCAAAGTCGTATTTAAAAGGGACCCTTCATAAGATGGTCCCTTATGAATTGGAACGTGGCCCCCTATGGATGGGTGTAATAAAGCGAGATAAAATACCTTCTGAAATGAGGCTTTATTCAGCGAGAATTACGCAATGAACAAATTATAAAAGAAGAACACGTAGTTTAAGGGGTTCATGACAACATAATAACAGGTGATTATAATAGTGGTGATGTAGTGCATCATCACATTCTCCCCCTCTTCATAAAACATAGTCCTGTAGATGAGCAGGTAGTTTCCGGTTGCGGCCACTTCGTCTCAGGGGTGTTGACTAGTCAGCTCCAGGCTGCTCGTGGGAGTGATTAGGTGGATCATTATTTGAAGGTTCCAGTTGAATCCCTGGATTATCTGGTTCCAACTGGAGGTGGGGTTCGTCAACGGGATCATGGTGAATTCCTGGCTTCCCCGATTCAAACTGAAGGTGATGACTTTCATGACCAGGATCCAACTCTAGAGATTCATTGTGAGTCCCACCACTAGGAGCTAAGTGTCTGGTTGATACCGTTGTTTCTCTTCCATCTGGTAGTCGGATTTGGGCATAATCGGCGTTCGCTTTTATTAGATCCACTTCCTCAACTAGTGGGTCATACTTGCTGCGTCGTTGAAACTTCCTCAACAGTACTGGCCCCGGATGGAGCAACCATGCAGGTAGTGACGTACCACTAGAGGATCTTCTCGAGTGGAGAAACATGCGCTCGTGTGGGGTTGTATTCGTTGCTGTACATAGTAAGGATCTCATGCTATGTAATGCATCGTTTAGAACGAGTTCCCACATGTTGGTTTCCATTTTGTGCGATCGAAGTGCCAATTTGATTGTATCCCAAATTACTCCATTATACCTCTCACATTGGCCATTTCCTCTTGGGTTATAGGGGGTAGTTCGGCTTGTGGCCACTCCTCTAGTGTGTAAGAATTGCTTTAGTTCTTCAGACATGAACGCGGAACCCTGATCCGAGTGTATAAAAGCTGGTAGGCCAAATAACGAGAAAAGATTAGTAAGATGATTCCGTATAGTAGCTGCTGATATGTCAGTGCAAGGAAACGCAAACGGGAAGCGGCTGTATTCGTCGATAACTGTCAGGATATAGCGGTTGTTGCTAGATGAAGGAAGAGGCCCCTTGAAGTCTAAGTTCAGACGTTCCCAGGGTGAAGTAGCTTTTATTAAATGAGTCTGCTGCTTGTTGTGAAACCGGGGTTTGATCTCAGCACAGACCTTGCACGATGAAGTCATTGTTCTAATTTCGTCTAATGTATACGGCAAGTTCTTAGATCTCACCCAATGATACATTCTTGTAATACCCGGATGACACATTTTCTCGTGCCAGTCAAGTAAAGTTGTGGAATTTATGGGGGCACATACTCGTGATAAAGTGTCAGCTGCAACGTTTTCTTTTCCAGGTCTGTACACTATATCATATTCATATGGAGCTAATTCAACCCTCCAGCGCATAATTTTCTCGTTTTTAATTTTGGATGTTCGGTGGTTGTCAAACATGAACGCTACGCTCTTCTGGTCGGTTATTAGACGGAAATGTCTTGAAATTAGGAATTGTCGCCATTTCCTCAATGCTTCCACTACAGCATAGGCTTCCTTTTCAATAATGGCATGCTTCTGCTCAGATGGAGAGAGCGTTCGAGAAAAAAAGGCTACAGGACGTCCTTGCTGTGAAAGTGTAGCAGAAATAGCAAACTCTGAAGCGTCAGTTTCGACGGTAAAAGGTAGTTTGTCGTCAACAGCAGACACGACAGATTGAGCTATGTTTTGTTTGAGTTGTTCAAAAGCAGAAACAGCAGCAGAGCTCAAAGGAAATGTTTTGGATTGAACCAATGGTCTAATTTTTAATGAATAATTTTGGACCCATTTGGAGTAATGAGAGAAGAAGCCAAGCACTCGCTGGAGTGATACGCTGTCTTTAGGAATAGGGAGGTCAACTAAAGCTTTGATTCGATCAGGATCAGGTTTGATTGCTTTGTTCGAAATTTCGTAGCCAAGAATTTTGATAGAGGAAGTGCGGTAATGGCATTTGTCTTCATTTAATGTCAAATTATATTTGTTAGCTGCTTTGAGAAAATCGGATAGGTTTTGGTCATGCTCTTCATTATTCCTACCACATATAGTCACATCGTCTAGGTACGCATAAGTTCCAACAAGATTCTCATTCCGGATCACATCGTCCATTACCCGCTGAAAGGCAGCAACCCCATTAGTGACTCCGAAAGGGATTCTTGTGAATTGGTATAATTGATTATTCGCCTGAAATGCTGTTAATGGTTTATCCTCTGACCTAATGGGTATTTGGTGGTAGGCACTACGCAGATCAATGCTACTGAACAAGGAGTATTGTGAGACATTATGTACAATGGTTTCAATACGTGGAAGTGGATCTGCATCAAGGAGCGTGAAGCGGTTAATAGTTTGAGAATAGTCAATCACCATTCTCTTTTTGTGATTAGCATTCGACGTAACAAGAGCTTGTGCTCTCCATGGTGATTGGCTAGGTTCAATTATCCCTTCTTGCAGCATTCGGTCAGTCTCAGTTTGAATGAATTTGAGGTCATCAGCCGAGTAAGTGTGTTGTCTCGATTTGGTTGCAATAGGCTTCCATCCCCCTGTGAGGGAGGAAAACAATGACACGGGGGCTATGGTTGCGATGGCCAGACTACAGATCCTCAGAGTTTCCCTCGGACCACCAAATTGCAACTCCACAGCAGAGTGGTGTTTGAGAATGTCATGGCCCAAGATGAGATCTGCACACAAGTCCTTCATAACAGAGAAAATTACGTTTTTGTAGTGGTAACGGTCGATTTGGAGATCCAACGAGCAATGACCAATTATGTGGGATATAAGTGATGTAGACGCCATTGAAACTTTTCCATGCTGGGGACTGAAGGATAGCTGAAGTTGAAGAGCTTTATTGTAGTTGATAAAGCTCAGAGAACTGCCTGTGTCGATAAGGGCATGGCACGACTTCCCGTTCACCAACACGGATTTTACAGCTTTACTGACGCAAGGAGGAGAAGCTGCTGACAAAATTGAAGCAATGAGGTTGGTTGCAGCTGTAGTTTTATTTGGAATTTCCTTGGACGACCTATACTTGGATTTACAAGCCTTCTCAAAATGACCGACTTTGCCACAACCCTTGCAGGTAGCCTCTACAGCTGGACAAAGAGATCTTGCATGTAGGGAGCCACTACCACAGAAATAGCACCTTCTATTAAACGATCTAGTAAGAGATGCTGTTGTCGGGGATAATTCAGCCTGAGGATCCCTAGCGGGAGTTGAGGCAGCATTAAGATCGGATGGAGGGAAGTCGTAGGTTTGCGAATGTTTCTGAGCTATTTCAAGTGAAAGGGCCTGTTTGTATGCGTCGTCTAATGAAAGAGTAGCATTCTCCAAAAGTCTTTGGCGAATCATTGAAGAAATCAGACCACTAATAAAGGAATCGCGTACGCAGTCTTTGCGGTTCTCCTCGGCGGTAACTGCTGTAAACTGACAGTCTTTGCTTAGTAAGTTAAGCGCTTGCAAGTAAGTATCAATGGACTCGTCAGAACGTTGTTTCCGCGTAGATAGGGAATGCCTAGCATACACTACATTCTTAGGTTTCACGTAGAGATTGTTCAATGTCTCTATAGCAGTAGCAAAAGTAGTACACTCGCTGAAATAAGGAAAAACTGTAGGGGAAACGAAATTAACCAAGAGTCGACGCTTCTTTGCATCGTCCAGCGAGTCATCAGCGGCTAAGAAATTATTGAAAGTTTCATACCAGTGGTTCCAGTGTCTATCCGCGTCTGGGGAGGATGGGTCCACGTCTAGGCGATCAGGCTTCAGGAACTTGTCCATTCTCGCTGAATAAATTGTAATAAAGCGAGAGAAAATACCTTCTGAAATGAGGCTTTATTCAGCGAGAATTACGCAATGAACAAATTATAAAAGAAGAACACATTGTATGACACATTGTATGACACATTGTGTGAAAAGAGGAAACTGGAGAAGAGGATTGGAGGGGGGGGGTTGTTACACAGCCATAAGGAGGGGGTGGGGGGATATTACACAGAATTAGAGGCAGGTGGTGGGGGGGATGGATATTACAGAGTCATCAGCTGGTGTTGGTGAGGGGGGGGGGGGTATAACACAGAAAAACAGGGTGGAGGGGTGTTACACAGAGTCATAAGGTGGCGGTGGGAGGGGGGGGGGATTTTACACAGTGTGGTGGACAACCACCCGAGGGATCGAGGTTCATCTGTTGATATCCGAGGGGTACTTTGTTCCGCGGAGGTTCCCCACCGCAGTTACCCCTTTGGGGGGAAGAGGGGGCTCGATTGGCGCATTTTCCCTGAGACGATCACTTCCTTCCCAGATCCCCTTTCTGGTGAGTTATCTCTTGCTCAATTCATATTATTTTCTCCTCCTCTTTCCGATGGTCTTTTTCCTCGATTAAATTTATATTATTCTTATTATCCCTTTTCCAATGGTATACTTTCCCACCTGTTTTGATTGTCAAAATATAAACTTTTCGTCAATCTCAAATTTTTGAGTTGTTCCTGAACTCAACCCTTTCCCCAATTAATTAAGTAATAATTAATTATGGGCTTCTCCCACTCCACAACAGTCATAAGGTGGAGGGGGGGATACTACACAGAAATAGAGGCAGGTGGTGGTGGCGGGGGGGGGGGGATACTACACAGAATTGCAGGCTAGCGGTGGGTGGGGGGGATATAACACAGAATTAGAGGCAGGTGGTGGGGGGAAGGGTGTTTCAGTCATCAGCTGGTGGTGGTAAGGGGGGGGGGATAACACAGAAAAACAGGGTGGGGAGGGGGGGGGGTGTTACACAGAGTCATAAGGTGGCGGTGGGGGATTTTACACAGTGTGGTGGACGACCACCCGAGGGATCGAGGTTCATCTGTTGATATCCGAGGGGTACTTTGTTCCGTGGAGGTTACCCACCGCAGTTACCCCTTTGGGGGGAAGAGGGGGCTCGATTGGCGCATTTTCCCTGAGACGATCACTTCCTTCCCGGATCCCCTTTCTGGTGATTTATCTCTTCCTCAATTCATATTATTTTCTCCTCCTCTTTCCGATGGTCTTTTTCCTCGATTAAATTTATATTATTCTTATTATCCCTTTTCCAATGGTATACTTTCCCACCTGTTTTGATTGTCAAAAAATAAACTTTTCGTCAATCTCAAATTTTTGAGTTGTTCCTGAACTCAACCCTTTCCCCAATTAATTAAGTAATAATTAATTATGGGCTTCTCCCACTCCACAACAGTCATAAGGTGGAGGGGGGGATACTACACAGAAATAGAGGCAGGTGGTGGTGGCGGGGGGGGGGGGATACTACACAGAATTGCAGGCTAGCGGTGGGTGGGGGGGATATAACACAGAATTCTTCCAGCTCCCTTGACTCCTCCAACACCTCCGACTCATCCAACTCCTCCCGCTCCTGATTACTCCGACTCTTGCCGCCTCCAGCCATTACAGCTTTGGGGAGGCGATGCGGGAAGTTTCAAGCAGTATAGTGGTAAAAGAGCGGCGGCGCCTTCAGCGGGAAACTTCCCTCAGTATACTGCCCTCCTTAGTAAAAACGTCCTATGTCAATTTTTCAAGTTTCGAGAAAATAGCGTTTTAGTTTCGGCTTCTGCGCCACCCAAACCATTGAAGCTTGAGATTTCGTTTTGGTCAGCTTGAGGTGATAGTCAAAAAACGAAATCTCAAGCTTCAATGGTTTGGGTGGCGCAGAAGCCGAAACTAAAACGCGATTTTCTCGAAACTTGAAAAATGGACATAGGACGTTTTTACTAAGGAGGGCAGTATATAGCATTTCCGAATTGAGTTAAACCTTTTCCATTTAGATTTAAACCTTTTCCATTTGGATTTAAACCTTTTCCATTTAGATTTAAACCTTTTCCATTTAGATTTAAACCTTTTCCATTTAGATTTAAACCTTTTCCATTTAGATTTAAACCTTTTCCATTTGGATTTAAACCTTTTCCATTTGGATTTAAACCTTTTCCATTTAGATTTAAACCTTTTCCATTTGGAATCAAAATGGAAAAGGTTTAAATCTAAATGGAAAAGGTTTAAATCCAAATGGAAAAGGTTTAAATCCAAATGGAAAAGGTTTAAATCCAAATGGAAAAGGTTTAAATCTAAATGGAAAAGGTTTAACTCAATTCGGAAATGCTATAGTGGTAAAAGAGCGGCGGCGCCTTCAGCAGGGAATTTCCCGCAGTATAGAGGTAAAAAGGGTGGCGGCGCCGTCAGCGGGAAATTTCCCTCAGTATGGAGGTAAAGGGGGCGCCTAGCCGCCTTCAGCGGGAAATTTCCCGCAGTATGGAGGTAGAAGGGGGCTCAAGGGAGATTCACTCACCTCTGACCGGCGTAGTATTCCCCAGCAGGGCAGGCTCTCCTCGTCCACTTGCCGTCTTCCCCGCAGAACATGAAGGTCGAGCAGACGCCGCTCATCACGTCAGCCCTGGAAAACCCGAGTTCAAATCCTCAAGATCCCAATTTAGGAGACATCTTCAATATTCTACCTTCGGAATCGACCAAGAAATCAAACATTTAACCCCCCCGCAACTCTTCAAATTCGATAATTTCCGATTGAGGGAGGCATCATTGCAAAATTTATATACTGGGTGTTTCACGAAAAGGTTACACCCCCTTCATTTTCGCAAAATACAGCGTAAAAAATTCCGACCAACGCAATACTTCATGATTTTTTGTGAGGATCTCAGGAAAAATACTTTTGCGCAAAAAAGTTTCGCGCAATCGTGCGCAATTGACATTAACTTCATTTTTTAAATGGAACCCCCTCTTTTTTATAACAGATTCGGATTCTACGTCAAATTTCATGAGAAATTCATACCCATATCGATTGGTTTTATTGCGTGCAACCTGGCTTTTTGAACGCCCCAAGTTGCGCAAATCCACAATTGCGCGATAATTAGATTTTGGAGAACCCTTAGTGTGGCACATGTTTTTTCATCATTTTTAACGCTAAATCACATGGCGACATCCGTTTTGCAATTTGACTGGAATTTTTCGAAATAGCGGCCAAAAATTCGGTTATTTTTAATGAAAAAACCGCTCTTTTTAAATCGGTATGAGTTTTTAGGTAATTTTATTCAGTTCAAGCATGATCATGCTGTCAGTTTTTATTTTCAAATCCACCGTAGACGGCCCCAAGCCCGTGGTTCAAAAGGAGGTGAGAAAATAAAAAATAAAGATGATTTCGACCTCAAAACTGATGTTTTCGTGGAAGAAATGTTGATTTTTCGTCTTAAATCTTGGTTTTTCTCAAAACAGATGACACTCTGTGATTCAGCGTTAAAAACGCTGCAAATTATTACACAACGGTTTATTATTTTTATATAGATCACTCGTCTACAAAATCACCAACCATCCAATATGAAGAGAAAAATAAAAAAATTAAAATAAAATCAAAAAATAAAAAAATCCAAAAAAAATCGAAAAAATAAAAAAAAAATCAAAATCACCAACCATCGATTGCATTTCGGTCAGCTCTAATTTGAACGGAGATAAGGCCTCTTTTGCGATTCACACTCGTGTTTTGATTTATATATATATATATTTCAATATAAACCCTTAAATTTTCGTAGGGAGCGAACGGTTTGTCCTACAGAGCTCCGCGTGGTCTCAAAAAATTCTAAAAATTCTATAGAATCTTAATTTGAAGGAAAAACAATACCTTTATATCAAAATTTTTTGAGTTAGGGCGTTTTCAAAATTTCAAAATTGATTTTGGAACCCTTAGGAGTGACCTACATCAACCAAAAGCTTCGGGGCACAACTAGACCCCAAATGGAGCCTACATACCAAATTTCATCAAAATCGGTCAATGCTAAGTGGCAAAAGTGCCGCGTACGGCGGACGGACGGCCAAATTTTTATTCGATTTTTGGATTCTACGTACCTTGAAAGGTAAACCATCAAATTTTGAGGGGGTGTTAAAATTTTTTTTTTCTTGGTCGATTCCAAAGGTTCATTATTGAAAATAATAAACCAAAATGATGAAAAAACATGTGCCACACTTAGGGTTCTCCAAAACCTAATTATCGCGCAATGGGGTATTTCACTCAATTTTTTTTTTTTTTTTTTTTTTTTTCAAAAGAGTAAGGCTCAGGAATAACGGTAATCGGGTCTGTTCGTCCAGAAAATGTTTTTAAAAAATCAGAGAAGCTAAGGAAAGTTGAAGATTTGAACGGTGTGACGTAGCTAGCCAATCGTGACGTAGCTAGCCAACTGTCTTTGAAAAAAGTATCCATGCACAGAAACCCTTGGAGGTCGTCTTGGATACTACAAAATACAACTCACACAGGCGCGCGGCGTAGTCCGCGGCGTAGTCCTTGCCTAGTGTGCATTTATAGCGGCCCGCCTTTTTCAAACGTGTGATCTCTTTGATTAATTTTTCTACCACAAGTTATAGTATCATTGGGCTTAAAGTTGGAGTATATAGGTTTTCAAGGGTGCTGAATCCAAATTTGAGGTCAAAAACCTGAATTTCCGACCCACCGAAATACCCCATTGTGGATTTGCGCAACTTAGAGCGTTCAAAAAGCCAGGTTGCGCGCAGTAAAACCAATCGATGTGGGTATGAATTTCTCATGAAATTTGACGTAGAATCCGAATCTGTAATAAAAAGGGGGGGGGTTCCATTTGAAAAAATGAAGTTAGTGTCAATTGCGCACAATGGGGAATTTGCCTCACATTTTTTTATTTTTTTTTTCGAATGAGGGTTTATTTTTATGGAATAAAACCATAGTGAGCTGCTCGAAAACGCATCCAAAAAATTTAGAGAATTTAAGGAAGATGGAAATTTTAAATGTGGTGGCAATGTGGAAGAGGCAGCCATGTTTGAAACGTGACGAATATTCTACCAATCTGGCTTCAAAGGAGGTTCTGTGGCGCTTACCATAGAAGCGGCACATACGCGAACTTTTACCTTCCGAGTAGTAAGCACAAGAGTGCGCCACGATCTGGCAGGAAGAACCCAGACACAAAATTGACCAAAAGAAACAATATTACTCACTTTTTACAATACGAATCTATCTACTAGTTTATCAAGCATTATTATTCTTCATCTTCTCTTATTTAGTTTCAAGATTTGAATCACATTATTGGAGTAGCCATTTCACTGGATCATTTTGTGTGGCGTGCTAGAACTCTGTCTGTTGTCGTTGCTTTCGCGTCGTTTTTTTTTCTTTTTTTTCGTATGACGTCAACAATACTCCTCGATTTTCGCGGTGTTTTGTAACAGAGGTTCACTTGTTTGGTCATTTTCTCCTACGGTAATTTTTTTCCGTTGGTTATTCCTAGTGTTAAACGTTATTCTAGGGCCCTATAATAGGATTTGCCTTGAAATTCCAGAATCTAAAATTGAGGCAAATTCCCCATTGCGCGCAACTTTTTTGCGCAAAAGTATTTTTCCTGAGATCCTCACAAAAAATCACGAAGAATTGCGTTGGTCGGAATTTTTTACGTTGTATTTTGCGGAAATGAAGGAGGTGTAACCTTTTCGTGAAACATCCTGTATAGCATTGGCAAACTGAATTAATCTTTTCTCAAACTGAATTAAACCTTTCACAATTAGAATTAAACCTTTCGCAAACTGAACTAAACCTTTCACAATTACAAGTGAACCTTTCTTAATATTATTCCTTCGCACCAAACATGATCAGAGGACATAAGAGAGAATGGACTCCCCAAAACAATACCTCATCTGTGGAAGGACAATTCCTTATCTGTGGACGGTCAATATCATCCCTGTGGACTAGCAAACTTTCATTGACCTTCACTGCTTAGTGCCACCCTTCCCTTCCCGTCAACATTTGCTCCTACAGAACATTCACTTTCACGCCCTTACATACGCTACTCGAAATAACGCCCCATGTTATAGCTTTTCCGAGTCGAAATGAGAATTTTCCAAACCAAATTGAGAATTTTCCAAACCAAATTGAGAATTTTCCAAACCAAATTGAGAATTTTCCAAACCAAATTGAGAATTTTTCAAACCAAATTGAGAATTTTCCAAACCAATTTGAGAATTTTCCAAACCAATTTGAGAATTTTCCAAACCAATTTGAGAATCCGAATTAAAATAGACACGACCCGAAAACTTTGCTGTTGTTTGTTTTTTAACCTAGGAAGTAATCAGGTACGTAGACTCATGAACAACAGCTCTCCTACCCAGACCTGTCGCAGCAGCTGGAAACCCTCTACATTGATGTTTCATAATATGAGTTTCATGAATATGAAAATTTGAAATATGAAATTTTACATCATATTTTTCATAATATGATGTTTCAGTAATATTATTACCTAATTTTTCTCAAAAACATGAAAAATGTGATTTCTTTTTTTTTCTCTCATGAAAAAATGCGAATTTCTTTCTTTTAACAATATCGTGCAATTTTATTAAAAATTATAAGTTTTGATTTGCTTTGAAAAATTGGGACTTTGGTTTGGATGATTCCCTTCTTCTTTCTTATTTATAATATTCTTGGTTTGAAAAATTCTCAAATTGGTTTGGAAAATTCTCAATTTGGTTTGGAAAATTCTCAATTCGACTTGGAAAAGCTATATATCCCCTTCACACCAACCAACTGCCTAATAAATAACACAGGTCTCCAACCAAAAAACTGCAAGCGATTTTTTTACTGGTTCCCATAGGTTTTTACATGCTGAAAACGAAAAATACTCAAAAAATTCCATCACGTCTAGTTTTCTTGCAAAACTGGTTTTTTGAATTCCACGTATGGTGTCATTCAGCCTTGAACTTCAATTCTGTAGTTGCTGCCAAGTTGTCAATTTTATGAATGCATGAGTATTTTCACATTCATATTTAGTCATGTCACTCCCAGGAATGATATGTACTGAAATAGAGGAGGTAGGGTAGAAGGTGATGGGATATTTTTGAAGGAGAAGCGTAAGGATGCCCAGAATCTGTCATAACACGTTGTTCATTTGATTCTCTCAAAAGTCAGGATGCCTTGCGGAACATAGTGCACAGGTTGTAACATCAAATCATTGCCAAGAGATGGGGAATGTTTCAAATATGTGTGTTCAAAGTTTCCTAAACTGTCTGAAGCAAAATTGAAAGAGGGAGTTTTTACAGGACCTGACATATGAAAACTTTTGTCCGATCCCTTGTTCTCAGTATCAATGAGCGATAAAGAAAAAGAAGCTTGGGACTCTTTCAAGGATGTAGTGCAAAAGTTTTTAGGCAATACGAAAGACCCTAACTAGGGTAAGTTGGGGTATCTGGGCCATGGGTCGTTTTGGCGCCCTCAAGTTTGAATTTTTAAAGTTTTCAATGTTGGTACCACTGGCAGACAATGGGAAGTGTCTAGAACAATGACCATTTTGAAGCTCAGTTGCAGTAAGTCTGTCGTGGAGGGCTGTTTCTCACTCGTCAATATCACGGTGAGTACAACGTGCTGAACCATGCTTCTTAGTTCAACTCAAAACCTTCAAATCATATAATTGCTTCCGAGTCTACCAAGGTAGCGGAAGCTTTGTTTTCACTTTTCAAGGACGAACAAAAAAGTTCTCCAAAATCAAAATTTTCACTTGCGTTTTGCGTTTTAGACCTTTCTGAACAATTTTGGTTCCTTATCTGTCTGTCTGTCTGTCTGTGTGTCTGTCATGAATTCCTTGTAACGCGCATAACTGTACGAAGTTATTGTCCGATTTCTATGAAATTTTCAGGGATTGTGCGGGTTGGTGTGTAGACGGTCCCCTATGAAAATCATCATCCCCGGACTGATAGAAGCGACTGCGCATGCGCAAACGTGAATTCCTTGTAACAGCCATAACTTCTACATTTTCCATCCTATTTCGATAAAAATTTTCAGGGATGTTACAGATTAGTATTTAGATGGTCCCCTATGAAAATCATCACCTTCGGACTGATAGTAGCCGCTGCGCATGCGCAAACGTGAATTCCTTGTAACAGCCATAACTTCTACATTTTCCATCCTATTTCGATAAAAATTTTCAGGGATGTTACAGATTAGTATTTAGATGGTCCCCTATGAAAATCATCACCTTCGGACTGATAGTAGCCGCTGCGCATGCGCAAACGTGAATTCCTTGTAACAGCCATAACTTCTACATTTTCCATCCTATTTCGATAAAAATTTTCAGGGATGTTACAGATTAGTATTTAGATGGTCCCCTATGAAGATCATCACCCCCGGACTGATAGTAGCCGCTGCGCATGCGCAAACGTGAATTACCTTGTAACGGCCATAACTTCTACATTTTCCATCCGATTTCAATGAAATTTTCAGGGATGTTACAGACTAGTATTTAGATGGTCCCCTATGAAAATCATCACCTTCGGACTGATAGTAGCCGCTGCGCATGCGCAAACGTGAATTCCTTGTAACAGCCATAACTTCTACATTTTCCATCCTATTTCGATAAAAATTTTCAGGGATGTTACAGATTAGTATTTAGATGGTCCCCTATGAAAATCATCACCTTCGGACTGATAGTAGCCGCTGCGCATGCGCAAACGTGAATTCCTTGTAACAGCCATAACTTCTACATTTTCCATCCTATTTCGATAAAAATTTTCAGGGATGTTACAGATTAGTATTTAGATGGTCCCCTATGAAGATCATCACCCCCGGACTGATAGTAGCCGCTGCGCATGCGCAAACGTGAATTCCTTGTAACAGCCATAACTTCTACATTTTCCATCCTATTTCGATAAAAATTTTCAGGGATGTTACAGATTAGTATTTAGATGGTCCCCTATGAAGATCATCACCTTCGGACTGATAGTAGCCGCTGCGCATGCGCAAACGTGAATTACCTTGTAACGGCCATAACTTCTACATTTTCCATCCGATTTCAATGAAATTTTCAGGGATGTTACAGACTAGTATTTAGATGGTCCCCTATGAAAATCATCACCTTCGGACTGATAGTAGCCGCTGCGCATGCGCAAACGTGAATTACCTTGTAACGGCCATAACTTCTACATTTTCCATCCGATTTCAATGAAATTTTATGGGATGTTACAGACTAGTATTTAGATGGTCCCCTATGAAAATCATCACCCCCGGACTGATAGTAGCCGCTGCGCATGCGCAAACGTGAATTACCTTGTAACGGCCATAACTTCTACATTTTCCATCCGATTTCAATGAAATTTTATGGGATGTTACAGACTAGTATTTAGATGGTCCCCTATGAAAATCATCACCTTCGGACTGATAGTAGCCGCTGCGCATGCGCAAACGTGAATTACCTTGTAACGGCCATAACTTCTACATTTTCCATCCGATTTCAATGAAATTTTCAAGGATGTTACAGATTATCTTGTTTTGATGTTCTGATGTTTTGAGATTACCTACTATGCATCGGATCACCTATGCAATCGGGTTATGGATACGAGGAAGGTATGTGCCACACCCACTTGGCAGGCGTTTTTTCATTTGTTTACTATTTGCTGTAGCTTCAGGGACCTCATTGAAGTAAAATAGCTCGTGAAACTCAAATGATTCTGTTCTACTAAGTAAGGGGTGGGGTGGTCCAGTCTTGGGGGGGGGGGGTATCTGGACCATATGTCTGGGGTAACTGGGCCAGCCTATGTTGAACGAGATTCTGTTAATTTTTTTTTTTTTTTTGCTTTATAAAACCACACATGTTTTTTCTTTTTCCTGTGATTCTTTTTCTAAGACTGATACAGTAGGTCCTATTAGGTTCGTAACTACCTGGGTAGGTACCTATGCGTTCTTTATTTAACGAGATTTAGTTCAGTTAGGTATTCAGAGTTCCATTTTTGCTATGATTCATCCCTCAGAGTCAGGGTAATTTAGAGGTTGTAATATAATTAGAATTGAAAGTGCAATTATTAGGCACTTAAAAAAAACGAGACTGCTACCATGTGTTCTAGTTGATATACTATTATTTTTTGATTCCTAGCAATTCTACCAGTTAGTGTTCTTGAAGGTGGTTGTGTTAAACTACTGTTGAAAGCCTACCAAAAGTTGCTAAAGGTAAACAACACTATAAATATGAAATAAAGGAGGATTTTTAAATTTTTTTGTACATTTCTTCACCCACCGGCTTCACACACTTTTGTACTACAGTAGTTACAACGCCCGTTTCCGGAAGCCTTTGAATAGAAAAAAAACTCGGCGCTTTGCGCCTCGGCGGGGGGCTCCGCCCCCCTGCACCCCCGGTTTACTTATTTTTCCATACTCTGTATGAAATCATAGGAACACAGAATGTGTTTTTGCGATGCTAGTCATCCGTTAAATAAAAAACAACAATAATAAATGTGGAGTCTTTGGCAATAATAAAATAAATAATTGTTAGACATTTAATTTGGTCTAAAACCCTATAAATGTTATATAAATAAATATGTAACTACAAGAAAAATACTATATAAATTGAGAGCTTTCCAACGAATAATTTCTGCGTTCAACAGGAGAGAAAATGGCCTTGGAGCTCACTCAGCTGATCAGTGACCACTCAGGCGCCTTCAGCATTCTCCATTGACCCGCCCTCTAAAATTTCAGCTTCCTGCGTTCAAAGGGAGAGAAAATGGCCTTGGAGCACACTCATCTGATCAGTGACCACTCAGGCGCCTTCAGCATTCTCCATTGACCCGCCCTCTAAAATTTCAGCTTCCTGCGTTCAAAGGGAGAGAAAATGGCCTTGGAGCACACTCATCTGATCAGTGACCACTCAGGCGCCTTCAGCATTCTCCATTGACCCGCCCTCTCAAATTTCAGGTTCCTGCGTTCAACAGGAGAGGAAATGGCCTTGGAGCACACTCAGCTGATCAGTGACCACTCAGGCGCCTTCAGCATTCTCCATTGACCCGCCCTCTAAAATTTCAGCTTCCTGCGTTCAAAGGGAGAGAAAATGGCCTTGGAGCACACTCATCTGATCAGTGACCACTCAGGCGCCTTCAGCATTCTCCATTGACCCGCCCTCTCAAATTTCAGGTTCCTGCGTTCAACAGGAGAGGAAATGGCCTTGGAGCACACTCAGCTGATCAGTGACCACTCAGGCGCCTTCAGCATTCTCCATTGACCCGCCCTCTAAAATTTCAGCTTCCTGCGTTCAAAGGGAGAGAAAATGGCCTTGGAGCTCACTCAGCTGATCAGTGACCACTCAGGCGCCTTCAGCATTCTCCATTGACCCGCCCTCTCAAATTTCAGGTTCCTGCGTTCAACAGGAGAGGAAACGGCCTTGGAGCACACTCAGCTGATCAGTGACCACTCAGGCGCCTTCAGCATTCTCCATTGACTTGGTTGCACGTGACCACATTGACCCAGCATTCCATGGCTTGGTTGCACGTGAATCTCATTATAAAATTCGCGTAACGGTTTTTTCTGTCGCTTTTTCGTGACGATTTTTCTTCGGTAGGTCATCGCAAAAACACATTCTGTGTTAAAAATTCCATACAGTTTCAACATCTGCATAAGTACGTGAGTTGGCCAAAATACCCCACTTCCGAATACGGGTGCGCAGCGTGGGAAACAGATAGCGCGGTCACGACTATAAAAAAAATATGTGACAACAAAACTCGGCGCTTTGCGCCTCGGCGGGGGGCTCCGCCCCCCTGCACCCCCCGGTTTATTTCTTTTTCCATACTCTGTATGAAATCATAGGAACACAGAATGTGTTTTTGCGATGCCAGTCATCCGTTGAATAAAAAACAACAATAATAAATGTGGAGTCCTTGGCAATAATAAAATAAATAATTGTTAGACATTTAATTTGGTCTAAAACCCTATAAATGTGCGCATCCACAAAGCAGGATATCCCACGCACCTTAGGAGTAAAGCTCATACAAAACAAACCACCATTCCTTCAAAAGAAAATAAAGAAAATGTAAGTGGGGGAGTAGATATTAAATGTAGGCCAAAAACGTTATGTAGCGTTTGTAACTCATTGGTTGATAAGTCTAACCTTCCACGACATCAGAAAACCTTGAAACATTTAAATAATGAACACGTAAATTAATTGTTTTCTGAACGACTTTCAACGATTGATTAACGATTCGATGGCCTTGGAGCTCACTCAGCTGATCAGTGACCACTCAGGCGCCTTCAGCATTCTCCATTGACCCGCCCTCTAAAATTTCAGCTTCCTGCGTTCAACAGGAGAGAAAATGGCCTTGGAGCTCACTCAGCTGATCAGTGACCACTCAGGCGCCTTCAGCATTCTCCTTTGACCCGCCCTCTCAAATTTCAGGTTCCTGCGTTCAACAGGAGAGGAAACGGCCTTGGAGCTCACTCAACTGATCAGTGACCACTCAGGCGCCTTCAGCATTCTCCATTGACCCGCCCTCTAAAATTTCAGGTTCCTGCGTTCAACAGGAGAGAAAATGGCCTTGGAGCTCACTCAGCTGATCAGTGACCACTCAGGCGCCTTCAGCATTCTCCATTGACCCGCCCTCTAAAATTTCAGCTTCCTGCGTTCAACAGGAGAGAAAATGGCCTTGGAGCTCACTCAGCTGATCAGTGACCACTCAGGCGCCTTCAGCATTCTCCTTTGACCCGCCCTCTCAAATTTCAGGTTCCTGCGTTCAACAGGAGAGGAAACGGCCTTGGAGCTCACTCAACTGATCAGTGACCACTCAGGCGCCTTCAGCATTCTCCATTGACCCGCCCTCTAAAATTTCAGGTTCCTGCGTTCAACAGGAGAGAAAATGGCCTTGGAGCTCACTCAGCTGATCAGTGACCACTCAGGCGCCTTCAGCATTCTCCATTGACCCGCCCTCTCAAATTTCAGCTTCCTGCGTTCAACAGGAGAGAAAATGGCCTTGGAGCTCACTCAGCTGATCAGTGACCACTCAGGCGCCTTCAGCATTCTCCATTGACCCGCCCTCTAAAATTTCAGGTTCCTGCGTTCAACAGGAGAGAAAATGGCCTTGGAGCTCACTCAGCTGATCAGTGACCACTCAGGCGCCTTCAGCATTCTCCATTCACCCGCCCTCTAAAATGTCAGGTTCCTGCGTTCAACAGGAGAGAAAATGGCCTTGGAGCTCACTCAGCTGATCAGTGACCACTCAGGCGCCTTCAGCATTCTCCATTCACCCGCCCTCTAAAATTTCAGGTTCCTGCGTTCAACAGGAGAGAAAATGGCCTTGGAGCTCACTCAGCTGATCAGTGACCACTCAGGCGCCTTCAGCATTCTCCATTCACCCGCCCTCTAAAATTTCAGGTTCCTGCGTTCAACAGGAGAGAAAATGGCCTTGGAGCTCACTCAGCTGATCAGTGACCACTCAGGCGCCTTCAGCATTCTCCATTCACCCGCCCTCTAAAATTTCAGGTTCCTGCGTTCAACAGGAGAGAAAATGGCCTTGGAGCTCACTCAGCTGATCAGTGACCACTCAGGCGCCTTCAGCATTCTCCATTCACCCGCCCTCTAAAATTTCAGGTTCCTGCGTTCAACAGGAGAGAAAATGGCCTTGGAGCTCACTCAGCTGATCAGTGACCACTCAGGCGCCTTCAGCATTCTCCATTCACCCGCCCTCTAAAATTTCAGGTTCCTGCGTTCAACAGGAGAGAAAATGGCCTTGGAGCTCACTCAGCTGATCAGTGACCACTCAGGCGCCTTCAGCATTCTCCATTCACCCGCCCTCTAAAATGTCAGGTTCCTGCGTTCAACAGGAGAGAAAATGGCCTTGGAGCTCACTCAGCTGATCAGTGACCACTCAGGCGCCTTCAGCATTCTCCATTCACCCGCCCTCTAAAATTTCAGGTTCCTGCGTTCAACAGGAGAGAAAATGGCCTTGGAGCTCACTCAGCTGATCAGTGACCACTCAGGCGCCTTCAGCATTCTCCATTCACCCGCCCTCTAAAATTTCAGGTTCCTGCGTTCAACAGGAGAGAAAATGGCCTTGGAGCTCACTCAGCTGATCAGTGACCACTCAGGCGCCTTCAGCATTCTCCATTCACCCGCCCTCTAAAATTTCAGGTTCCTGCGTTCAACAGGAGAGAAAATGGCCTTGGAGCTCACTCAGCTGATCAGTGACCACTCAGGCGCCTTCAGCATTCTCCATTGACCCGCCCTCTAAAATTTCAGGTTCCTGCGTTCAACAGGAGAGAAAATGGCCTTGGAGCTCACTCAGCTGATCAGTGACCACTCAGGCGCCTTCAGCATTCTCCATTCACCCGCCCTCTAAAATTTCAGGTTCCTGCGTTCAACAGGAGAGAAAATGGCCTTGGAGCTCACTCAGCTGATCAGTGACCACTCAGGCGCCTTCAGCATTCTCCATTCACCCGCCCTCTAAAATTTCAGGTTCCTGCGTTCAACAGGAGAGAAAATGGCCTTGGAGCTCACTCAGCTGATCAGTGACCACTCAGGCGCCTTCAGCATTCTCCATTCACCCGCCCTCTAAAATTTCAGGTTCCTGCGTTCAACAGGAGAGAAAATGGCCTTGGAGCTCACTCAGCTGATCAGTGACCACTCAGGCGCCTTCAGCATTCTCCATTGACCCGCCCTCTCAAATTTCAGCTTCCTGCGTTCAACAGGAGAGAAAATGGCCTTGGAGCTCACTCAGCTGACCAGTGACCACTCAGGCGCCTTCAGCATTTTCCATTGACCCGCCCTCTAAAATTTCAGGTTCCTGCGTTCAACAGGAGAGAAAATGGCCTTGGAGCTCACTCAGCTGATCAGTGACCACTCAGGCGCCTTCAGCATTCTCCATTGACCCGCCCTCTCAAATTTCAGGTTCCTGCGTTCAACAGGAGAGAAAATGGCCTTGGAGCTCACTCAGCTGACCAGTGACCACTCAGGCGCCTTCAGCATTCTCCATTGACTTGGTTGCACGTGACCACATTGACCCAGCATTCCATGGCTTGGTTGCACGTGAATATCATTATAAAATTCGCGTAACGATTTTTTCTGTCGCTTTTTCGTGACGATTTTTCTTCGGTAGGTCATCGCAAAAACACATTCTGTGTTAAAATATTAAATACGAGAAATTTTATTTTTTGATGCTGCAGTGTTGAAGGGCATCACATACTGAATGTGTACAACACGTTTCTTTTTTTTCTCTTCAAATTCTTATAATTTATGTCTACGCCTGAAGTCTGATTTTCTCGTTTTTCTCAAAAGAAGGTGGCCCAGATACCCCAACTGACCCTACATCCATTGTGAATCGCATTTGGCTGCCTACAAAGCTCAGGGATGCAACATGAGCTTAAAAGTTAATTTCCTACACTCCCATGTAGAATACTTTCCAGACAACTTGGGAGCGTTCAGTGAGGAGCAAGGTGAAAGATGTCACCAAGACTTTCGAGATATGGAAAAACGCTACCAAGGACGATGGGACGTCAATATTTTTATGAACTAAGTAAGAGGTCAAGACAAGACGCTAGGGATGGGTATCGATACTCGATATTTCAAAATATCGATACTTTCGTACCGATACTCGATATTTTAGTATCAATACTGCACTATCCGATATTTTTGGATATCGATACTTTGGATCCGATATTTCTAAATATCGAATATCGATACTGTTCTCCCGGGAAATTCAACATAATGGCTAAAAAATGAAGAAGATAGAGAGGCTTTTGGGTCATTACTCTTTGGTTGCACAAATAACTTTTATATCATGGAAAAAATCACTCTGCTTGGACTCTTAATAGTGAAAACTGAATAAAAGTTGTTGAAAAAATTATTTTTCTTGAGAAAATTGGATGATATTGATAGTTTGTGACACTAAAGTATCGATACTCGATATTTTAAAATATCGATACTCATCCCCAACGATACTTAGGATATCGATACTCGGATACGATACAGTATCGATACAAAATATCGATACTTTTATAACGATACCCATCCCTACAAGACGCACAAAACAAGACACGTGTTTAGGAGCCCAGAAACAAGAATACCATTTTTATTCAACAAAAATCCGACCATCCTAACAATACCATGGCAACAAAGTGGCAACATGTGAACTATGAATATAACACACTGGGGAGTCCCCTACACCACCCCCCTTCTTCTCCCAAAATGGATAGTTCTGTCCCAAGCTACTCGGTAGTATTATTGAAGTAGAAGCTACAAAATTCGACATTTTATACAGTCTCCTTCCTAACCACAATGCTGCATTCATCGTCTCCAACTTCATAATAACTAAGAAACAATAATGTCTATAATAACCATCTAGCCACGGTAAAATAACCCATCTCAACATTTCTCCATTTCATTTTCTTCGCACCCCGACCACTTAGGTAGAGAAGGAAATGTCAACAATTATTCCGACCCGAACCAACAACAATTATCTTTTTGTCATCCTTGTTGACCATATTTCCTTCATCATCGATATACCACTTCCGTTGGTCCATAATCTTCTTATATCTTTTGGGATCCTTTATTTTCAAATTCTTCCCATAAGCTGTATCTTCGAATCTAAAACTCATAGAGCTTGGTTGAGTTTCTGGCTCACTTCTTCCACATTCCAACTCAAGCTGTGTTTTAGCTTCATCCTTCACCAAGGAAGGCACAAAAGGAGTGGCTGGCTTTAATGACTTTTGTGGCTTCTCAAAAAGTTGCGCGCTTTCTTCATCCACCAGACCAAAGTTCCTTCCGTTTTCAGACCCATATTCAGTCTTTTGGTATTTGGCTCTCTTTACATCCACAACTTCATATTTCTCCTCTTGCGTCTCCTTCTGGTACGTGCTACCCTTGTCTACCAAAAATTCTTCCTTCATCTGGTTCATATCTTGCTCTTTTTCATTCTTCTCCTTTACACCGTCAAGCTCCTTTCTTTGTGGCTCCTCCTCCAGTTGATCCTGCAACTGCGTCCACTCTTTCTTCGGCTCCTCTTCCTCCTTCTGCCGAGTGTCCTCTCTTCCTACCCATTCTTCCCGAGTTTCTTCTAAGGCTAGGAACACACGGGGCGACGTAGGGCGCCGACGCTTGCGTCAGTCCCAAACCCCACGCGCACACACGAGGCGTCTTTTTTCTCAGTTTGACGCCTGCATTCACCATGGAAAGAGAGAAAGCTGTGGCAATGTTTATTCTCTATCGCAGGCTCAGAAAGAAGAAACACCGACTCATGTGGATTCACCCCATAATTTCTTTGCGAAATCAGAGTGGAGTTTTTTACACCCTTTATTCGGAGTTGAGGGAGGACAATGAAAAATTTAAAAACTATTTCCGTATGTCGCAGTGAATGAATCCGCATACTTCCTGTCAAGCTTTCCCTGTCAAGTTCCGATCTTTGTAGTCAGTGAGAGTCTTGTCCCAAATGGACGGCCTTTCCTGAACCGCCGAAATCAATAAATCCATGTCACAACTCATTTTTGACGAA
Source organism: Apolygus lucorum (assembly GCA_009739505.2). Classification (NCBI taxonomy): domain Eukaryota; kingdom Metazoa; phylum Arthropoda; class Insecta; order Hemiptera; family Miridae; genus Apolygus; species Apolygus lucorum. The sequence continues at coordinate 8,686,215 of CM019175.2, forward strand.
CGAACAAACAAAGCACGCACTAAGCACAACCTCAAAACGTCTACCTTTGAGCGTCACGAAGGGAGTGGGGACGCCTCGTGTGTGCGCTCTGATGCTGTGGTTCACATTTTAACACGGCTCCCACGACGCTCACTCTAGCGCCGTGAGCGTCGGAGTCAAGGTGCAGCGTCGTGGATTCTCCGACTCTTGCGGATAAAAATCGCCGACGCTCCGTGTGTGCGCTCTGATACAATCCAATGCATTTTAGCTTGAGAGGTGGAGTTGAAAAAGACGCTGACGCAAGCGTCGGCGCCCTACGGCGCCCCGTGTGTTCCTAGCCTAAGGGTTGATCGAGATTCCCTCGTCGTAATTCTTCTACTTTCTTGCCCATATCATACCTCCTGATCGTCCTGCACTGCCAGCTCAAATTCCAACAAACATCATTATGCTTTCTCCGCCATTGTTGCAAATTCCTGGTTCTATTCCACAGAAAGCAACTACGACTTATATGGCCCACTCTGTGGCATTTCCAACAGACTAAGTGCGGATTAGCCTCTTCCTTTGGGATGCTTCTATACCCTGGCATTTGAATACATCCATCATCTTTCGAGGTAATCTCGTCACTGATCGCTTTGTTGTTTCCCTCCACTTCAATTTTTAACGCAACGTTGAGCGCTTCTGCTAACATCACAATGATTGAGGAACTCATTTCCCCCAAGTCACTATGATAATCGTGGCACCCACCCGATGAAATTCTGGCCAAAATCAATTTTCCAATGTCCTGCTTTAAAGTCAAACTCACCATGGACTCAATTTTTCGCATCGTCTTGCCCAGCACCTCGTTCGTTCTTCTTGAGATCTGCATACTTCCTTTATTTCTCATCATTAGCTCTCTCTCAAACATCCCACCGCTGTCACCAGTTTTATGAACTAAGTAAGAGGTCAAGACAAGACGCACAAAACAAGACACGTGTTTAGGAGTCCAGAAACAAGAATACCATTTTTATTCAACAAAAATCCGACCATCCTAACAATACCATGGCAACAAAGTGACAACATGTGAACTATGAATATAACACACTGGGGAGTCCCCTACAATATGCTAGCTGACTACTGTTGGATGCTCAAGAGAGATACAGACAATGCTGGAGCACGAAAACGTACGCGACGAAGTATGAAAGAAAAGAAGAAAAGGTTCCACAAGCAAAATGAATAAATTCTTAAAGTATTTTGTATTAAATAGGAAACGAATGCTAAATTATTTTGAGATTGTACAAAATACAAATTATGATGTTTTTTCTCAATTTTAGTTTTTTATTTCCCCTTCTCCCCTATTTTGCAAGAAAACTGTGCGTGATGGATAAAAATGGCGGTGGATAAAAAACTATAGCTAAAAGATTCCATGCAGCTGATCAAAAAAATTTTGTTGCATACCTGTGTAATCCGATCCATAGAGCCCAAAGAGCAATAAATTCAGTAAGTAACGACAATAATTATGATCCTTTTGGTTCATTATTTTCAAAATGAACCTTTGGAATCGACCAAGAAACTTTTTTTTTTAACAGCCCCTCAAAAATTGATGGTTTACTTTTCAAGGTACGTAGAATCCAAAAATCGAATAAAAATTTGGCCGTCCGTCCGCCGTACGCGGCACTTTCCCCACTTGGCATTGACAGATTTTGAAGAAATTTTGTATGTAGGCTCCACTTGGGGTCTAGTTGTTCCCCGAAGATTTTGGTTGATGTAGGTCTCTTCTAAGGGTTCAAAAATGAATTTTGAAATTTTGAAAACGCCCTAACTCAAAAAATATTGGTATAAAGGTATTGTTTTTCCTTCAATTTAAGATTCTATAGAATTTTTTGAGACCACCCGGAGCTCTGTAGGACAAACCGTTCGCTCACTACGAGAATTTAAGGGTTGGACGTACGATAAATCAGAAACACGAGTGTGAATCGCAAAAGAGGCCTAATCTCCGTTAAAATTATAGCTGACCGAAATGCGATCGATGTTTTTCTTCATGTTGGATGGATATAGAGAAATATTAAACCATTGTGTAATAATTTGCAGCGTTTTATGTCAAAAATTGGAAATTTTAAAAATTCAATCTTTCAATCATACTCCATGATGTATTTTTAGGGAATTTTACGAGGATAGTGGAAATTACGGTCTCTGATCGTAGTAATAGAAGGTATTTTTGGAATCAGGACATCATTTCTGCATAAAGTATCGATTGAAATTCAAAAATGGGGTGAAAATTTGTAATTTTGGTGACCCGAGGCGTGTATGGACTATTCGCTATTCTGACCAAACGGAAATTTCATCCATTAGGTATTTTTATTATTATTATTTTTTTTAACGAGCCAACTTGAAACCCGCACGAGATTTCAAAAATGACCCACAAAAACCACCCTGAATTTCTAAAACAAAAATTAGCCAAGAAATAAAGGATTGAAAGGTCTGCAACAAAGCGGTACTCAATTCACGAAAATTCGCCTTTATTTCGGATTCTACGATTTTTTTAGGCACTTAACGGTAATGAAAACAACGAAAATTGACATTACAGAATCACATACTTGAACATATTTTAGTTTCGAAAATTAAGAGGGTTTTTTGGTTCATAAAAACAACGAATATCTTAATTTTAAGTTAAATTGCAGGCGCACGAAATGTGAATTTCAACTCGCTCCTCGGGAGTCCTCCAGCTTTTTAACACCTAGAATTCAAACAAAGTGAAATTCAGTTACATCTCGTGAGGATTCCAAACTTGAAAAAAAAAAAAAAAAAAAAAAAAAAAACATAAAAGTAGTGAGCAGTGCTCGGGTGGTGACGCCTAGTAGCGCAAATGCCGAGATGCCCGTGCACTCGAGTGTATTACAGCCTGTATTTCAGCGTCTACTCACTTGGTGTCTCCGGCGATGCAGTCGTCGGGGTTTTTGGCGGATTCGACGCTTCTGCGGGATCGAGGTTTTTCGCAAATTTTGGTCGTCGGGTTGAAAACGCCGCCTGAAACACGAAAATTCACGAAAAATTGTATTTGTATGGTAAGTGGGGGGTGAGAGGTTGAGGATACAACAAAGGTAGAATATGGTATTGTAGTCTATTCCTAGATTATTAAGGCTGAAGGGGACGAGGGTCTAATATGATTCTGAAATGAGAGATGGTGCTAGTGTTGCCCCATACTTTTATCCGGTTTATCTAAGATAAAAAGAACATTATTTTCAAATCTAACCATATATAAGCCAATATTAAGCGCCATCATCTAACATGTTACAAAAAATAAAATTTTTTGATAATTTTTTTGAAAATTAATAATTGAAGTATGTTTTTGACTAAAAAATTCGAAAACAGCCCGTGTTTGGAAACTATTCTAGTGTACGATGGAATATCACGAAACAATTTGTGAGAAAATTAGAGGCCGAAAGCAAAAATTATACCCAAAAACGTGGTCCTGGGAAGACTAGACTGAATTTGAGGGGGCAACCGCCGGGCAACACTTGGAGGCTAATCCCGCCCACCCGCGCACACCTGTGAGCTCCGAGCGACCATTCATCCCAGCTTGTCGATCATTCAATAGAGAGTTTTTGGCAACCACTAGCGGGCCCGTGGAACCGCTTCACAAAGCTCGGAGTTCGCGGGTGACGATGAACTTGCCTCCTGACAACAGCGGGGACGATGAAAGGGTGCCCCCTGACAGTCACCCGTTCCTAGAGGCCCACCATCACGAGCCCCTCCCCCCCCCACCCCCCCCTGTCTATAGTTAACGGGCTTCCTCCTTCAACTGGGTAGCATCCTCTGTTGCTCGCGCTAGTCTCCTCCTAACGGGGCCCCGTCAGATTCTGGCACCAAAAACTCTCTATTCTCTGACCTCCCCTTGCCATAGCACCCACCGGCACCCCACTGGCCCACAACTCTCTCTCTTCTCAACCTCAATTTTGGGCCACGTTTTTACTGTCAATTTTTCTGTTTCAGGCGGATTATTACCATATTTATTTATGAGGGATATTCTGAGAGCTACATGACTTCTTTGAGAATGGCGGCTTTTTTGAGAATGGCTTTGTGGAAAAAATTCGGTCAAAAGTATATTTATAGGCAAAACAAGAGTACTATAAAAGGACAACTTTGCATGCATTACTAAACAATATGTTTTTGAAATGTTTGCATGACAGCGCGTTTGGTTACTACGTCGAGACAAATCCAAAATGCATTGAAAACGCTGCAAATCATTGCTCAAAGGTTTATTATTTTCTGTATAGATCACCCTTCTGTATAGATCACTGGTTCTCCATCAATAGCACCTACCACCATCTGTATTCTCCCTTGACCTCCCCTCTCAAATTTCAGCTTCCTGCGTTTAATCGGATTGAAAATGGCTTCGGAGCTCACTCAGCTGATCAGTGATCGGAAGAGTGAAGAAGATCTCCTCGAATGCTGGAGACGCCTGGAAGAGCATTTCCATTCAATAGGAGTAAAAATGGTTTCGGAGCTCACTCAGCTGATCAGTGATCTAAAGAGTGAAGAAGATCTCCTCGAATGCTGGAGACGCCTGGAAGAGCACTTCCATTCAATAGGAGTAAAAATGGCTTTGGAGCTCACTCAGCTGATCAGTGATCTGAAGAGTGAAGAAGATCTCCTCGAATGCTGGAGACGCCTGGAAGAGCACTTCCATTTAATAGGAGTAAAAATGGCTTCGGAGCTCACTCAGCTGATCAGTGATCGGAAGAGTGAAGAAGATCTCCTCGAATGCTGGAGACGCCTGGAAGAGCATTTCCATTCAATAGGAGTAAAAATGGTTTCGGAGCTCACTCAGCTGATCAGTGATCTAAAGAGTGAAGAAGATCTCCTCGAATGCTGGAGACGCCTGGAAGAGCACTTCCATTCAATAGGAGTAAAAATGGCTTTGGAGCTCACTCAGCTGATCAGTGATCTGAAGAGTGAAGAAGATCTCCTCGAATGCTGGAGACGCCTGGAAGAGCACTTCCATTTAATAGGAGTAAAAATGGCTTCGGAGCTCACTCAGCTGATCAGTGATCTGAAGAGTGAAGAAGATCTCCTCGAATGCTGGAGACGCCTGGAAGAGCACTTCCATTCAATAAGAGTAAAAATGGCTTTGGAGCTCACTCAGCTGATCAGTGATCTGAAGAGTGAAGAAGCCTTTGAGCAATGATTTGCAGTGTTTTTTACCCACCAACATTTTTTTTACCTACCAACTTTTTTTACCTACCAGCTAGGTACTACCTACCACACCATACTGGCTTCACACCTTCACAATCAAGTTTATTAGAAAGAACTAAACGCTTCACACTCGATTGGAAAAATAGAAAGCTTAATATGGAAATTTGATTACTGGTTACGCAGAAGGCAAAACTGTAAACAAATTGAAGAAATGAACAGCGATCGCATTTTAGTCCGATAAAATTTGAATGGAGATTAGACCTCTTTTGCGATTCACACTCATGATTCTGTTTTATCGAAGGAAAACCTTCAAGTACTCGTAGGGACCGAACGGTTTGTCCTACAGAGCTCCGGATGGTCTCAAAAATTTTTAAAAATTCAATACTATTTAAAATTGGTGAAAAAACGATACCTTTATTTCGAGAGTTTTCGAGCTAGGGCACTCTTGAAAATTTCAACCCTTAATTTTCACCCCTTAGAAGTGACCTACACCAACCAAAAGCTTCGCGGCACAACTAGACCCCAAATGGAGCCCATATACCAAATTTGAACCAAATCGGTCCAGTGTTGCTAAGAAAAGTGCCGCGTACGGCGTACGGCGTACGGCGGACGGACGGAAATTTTTTTATTCGATTTTCGTATTCTACGTACCTTGAAACGTAAAACATCAAATTTTGAGGGGGGGTTAAAATTTTTTTTTTCTTGCTCGATTCCAAAGGCTTATTATTGAAAATAATAAACCAAAATGAAAATCGGTTGATCGGTTGTAGAGATCAGCCGGATTAAAGTTTGGTATTCTCACTCGCACAACTGTCGTCCCCTTTAGCCTTAAAGGATTTGTTTGGAGAAGCAGTCTTGAGGAGTTCTGAAGACTCCAAGGGAGTCGAGGCGCCTATATCCCCTCTGCTATTGGTATAATTTTCTATACTCGATTCTAAAGGGCCCTTTTAGGTTAAAAAAACTAAGAAAAATACATTTTACCTATTTTTCTCTCAATGAACCACTTTTGTAATGAATGTGGGAGAATTTTCTACCTGCTCTGCTCTTTCTCTCTTTAGCTCAATCAATCGTATTGCCCAAAATACATGGAGAATCACCAATCTGGAGTCTTGGATCACCCAGTCCCTAAAAATTTCATCGAAATCAGACTGTTTTGTAGTTTTGCCCCGTTACTAGGATTTGCAGTCACCAAAGGTTTGTTCCAAGCGAGCTGAACTCATGAACCAGTTTGGAGCAGTGGCCACGCGCAGGGATGGGGGCAGGTGAAATGTGTTCCAAGCGGTCGAGTTCATGTACCTACCTAACTTTTACTTTCTACTCGGACTGTACACTGAACCGTGTTCCAAGCCCGATGGGTACATGAAATTTCCGCACCGAGTTCACGAAAATTCCGAACTATCTGAGAAGGAGCTTTGGATTCGGGTGCAGAAATTAACATCTATTTTTGTTTTTGGCGCAAAATTGGTGTTATTCGTTCTAAATCGTTGTTGTTTGTTCGTTCCAAGCGTTTTGTTCTGATTTTTTCTCTCCAATTTTTTTTATTTTTTTTTATTTCGAAAGTGTAGAACTTTCAACGAGAATAATGTATGTGAATAATTTAATTTATTCTTTATTTTCGATGAGGATAGCCTTCCACTGGAACAAATCCTCAGGACAGAAGAGGGAATAGCTGCTGCGGTCTACGACCGGATTTGTAATAAAAATGAAGATTACTTGAAAACAGAACTATTATACGACCATGTCCAATTTATAGAGCATTTTAGGGTATCTAAAAAGATCGCCCAGAAAATCGCGGAGGGGATCAACCTTCAGAGCAATACGTTATATTGAGCAAGTACGTACATTTTAGCGAATTATTTAAGGTATTTTTATTTATCAAGTGAATAATTTAGACAATTATTTAGAAGAGCTTTGCCTGGGTTTAAATTTCAAAAATGCCCGAAAATACTCCTAAAACTCGCTAGCCCATATGGTCCACAACAACCCGTCTAAATTTGCCAAGCAATGGTCCATAAAATCGAAGAAAGGTATGTACCATAATATGGAGTGTCATTATCCAGGTATTTACCCACGCTGGGTCGAATGTGAGCAGTCTCACACCACCAGTACTAGTCATAGGTTCGTAGCCAGGATTTGGTTTCAAAGAAGGAAACCTGGCAAATATTCAAAATTTCTTCCTTGATGGGAAAAACAATAGATCATGGATATGTCTAGGCAGTATTTTGTTCTCCAATAAGGGAGAAATTAGATGAATGCTACCGACTTAACCCTTTAAGTGTTGGTGGTCGCTAGAGTAACCACCCATCTGATCCCTGAAAGCGCAAGCCATTTTTCATTGAGAATCAGGCTGAAATGCTTTATATTCCATTCATAATTGCCCCAAGACTTGAAAAAACATGACAGTCAATTTGTAAAAGCTTCTGTTTTGTTATAATTCAGGTTTCCTGGTGGTCAATATGGCGACCACAGAACTTTCAGGACAATGCACTGATTGTAAACAATGTACTGCTCTCAAGGCTTAGTGGTCTCTATAATGACCACACCTTCATCGGGGGCGATACGCGGTCATGGAATAAATGCGCAGAACCTCAGAATAAGATTTTTATTCATATATTTATGTTTGACGGTATTCAGTTATAGACATCACAGCTCTGGGAATTAGTCGCACTGATCACAATGGTCATGCGCTTATTTAGAAGCGTAGACGCTTATTTCAATCACAGAAAAGATATCAGGAACTAGAAAAAATTTGCTAGTAAGGCACAAAGAACCACAAAGACTTGAAAAAACATGACAGTCAGTTTGTAAAAGCTTCTGTTTTGTTATATTCAGGTTTCCTGGTGGTCAATATGGCGACCACAGAACTTTCAGGACAATGCACTGATTGTAAACAAAGTACGGCTCTCAAGGCTTAGTGGTCTCTATAATGACTGGTACCGGTACTGGTACCTATTACCTCCTACTCACCTACATGACAAGAATGTATGGCACAGAATTCCCAAATCCGCCACTGATTTTGGGAGACCCATAGTTGAAACGCTGAAGGCTTGGTGGTCGCTACAGCGACCACCTCTACTTTTCACATGGCATTGGGGCTGGAGCTCGGATTATCCAAGCCGAACATAATTTCGATTGGAAAAACACTCCAAAGCGCGTATTAGGTTTCAGATTCATGAAACCGAATTGATTTGACCATGAGAAGAGTTTTCAATAGTGAAAAAATCGGGGAAACAGGAGTGATGTCGGGGTTATCAGCATGGGAATCAGATGAAATACCAATGTTTTCAATCTAAATGGAAGTTTTTTATGGCTGCAAATACTTGATTGAAGTAAAGTACATGAAAATCTCTTACTAAACTCAATCGGAAAACCCCCAGCAGAAAATTCAAACGCCAGAAACATCCACAAACCAGAACCACTTTCGTAACCTTCCAGAATCAGGGGCAAGATACTACACATGTGGTAACTCTAGCGACCACTTCGATGGTTGGAATCGATCCCACTGTTCGATCGATTATTTTTGTGTTCCTATCGATTCCTTGCAGTTCAAAAAATCGATATAGTGGCTCCTTCGCGCACTCTGACTTAGACATTTCTAACTAATGCAGTAAAGCAGGTGGTTAATATAGCGACCACAAATCCTTCAGGGAAAAGTAGTGTTCTGTTCCTTGAACCCTAAAGGGTTAATACTTGAAATGAACGTAGGAAGATGTGGGCTGGAAAAAAAACTTGTTCCACTTTTCGTGTTCCAAGCGTTGAGTACACGAACTGAGAAATTTCTGCACCCGCTCTACACCTTCCCCCACTCCTCAATGAACTCACAAGAACCCGAACCTGCACTTGCACCTGAAATCGCCTCGCATGGAACAAACCTCAAGGCGGACCTGGAAACCAAAATTGTTCAAAAGGCAGACAGGTCGTACCTAAGAGGCAATCGAGTTGAACCCAACGTCCGGACTGACATTCGAGGTATTGCTTGGAGCTGAGAGCGGCTCGGTGTTCCGCTTCTGTCGCGCACCCGCACCCGTTGAGCTCCGCTTTGTACACGTCGCTTCCCGAGCACTTGACGGTCGCCCATTTGCCGCCCGTGCAGACCTGGTACTCGTGAGAGCCGCTCCCGCTCATCGTTTGCCCTGCACACAATTTACGAACGTCTGTAGTCGGTTACCGTTAACTTTTTGCACAAAATTTTGATAAATGTTTTTGAAATTTTATGACTATGGCACATAAATGAAAAATCGTCACGCGGGGAGCGTTACGCGAAGGGGAAATATGAAGGGGAAAGGGCATAAAATAGAGAGTTTTTGCTTCACACGGTTGCGAGCTCCCGTGAACGTGAAGCTACGGAAAACTGGAGTTGATGCTAACCTCCCCACTCCTTTTTACCACGGGACCGTGACTGTCACCATGGAAACGGGACGCTCCGTGGATTCTGTTATCATAACCTGACACCGCCACCATTTTGTCTGTGACAAGTTCGCCACCATTTTCGTTCTTGTTGAAGTGGAAGCCAAAGAATGGAACCAACTACAAAAACCTAGTTTTGAGTGATCAAGCATCAAAGTTATTTCAAGTTTGTAAATCAAGTGATAATTGTATTGGAATTTCCTTCTTTTCCTCTCAAATTTAAATTAATTCTGCGTCATTTCCTACTTCGAGAGCATGCAATATCTGTAGTAGAACGCCTAAAATTAAAATTATATGTGTTTGATTTCTTTCTGAGATTTTGGAAAACGTTGTTACCAAATTTGAGTGATGAACCAACTCACTTGGTTCCATTCTGAGGAATTCTAAACGACTATTCACATTCAACATTCAGTTGTTTGCAATCCTAAATTCGTCATACTTCTAGAAGAAAGCGATACCTTACTCATGACTTCACCCTCACAAATCCTCAAAAATTTATTTTTATAGGTTTTTATATAATCCTGTCTCCATTTTCCCCCCGACCAAACAGTATTCTGGGTATTATTGGTAGGTGTATTAGTATACAGGGTGTTTCACGAAAAGGTTACACCCCTCTTCATTTCCCCAGAATTCAGCATAAAAAATTGGGACCAACGCTATTCTCCATGATTTTTTGTGAGGAATTCAGGACAAATACTTTCGCGCAAATACTTGCGGGTAATTGCGCGCAATTGACACCAACTTCATTTATTCAAATGGACCCCCCCCCCTTTTTTAATCACAAATTCGAATTCAACTTCAAATTTCATGACAAATTCATACCCGAACCAAATTTTGTTATTGCGCGAAACCTGACTTTTTGAACGCTCTAAGTTGCGCAACTCCACAATTGCACAAAAATTAGGTTTTGGAGAACCCTAACTGTGGCACATCTTTTTTCATAATTTTTTTACTCTGAATCACAGGGTGTCATCCGTTTTTAAATTTGACTGGTATTTTTCTATTTTTTCTATTTTGCGCATATTATGCGCAAACTGCATATTATGCAGTTTGATGCATAGTTATTAATTTTACTATCAAATTGCAATTACAATTAAATTGTTGGCAAACTTCTTATAAACTCATGAACACAATAATTGTGTTAATTCTTAGTCACATGCTGTTTATAAAATGCAAATTTTTTAAAAAATAGCACATGACTGAGAATGATGATATTTTAGGCCTATCTTTTGTTATAAGTTTTTCTCTCAGTCCCAAAATTTTCAGAGTTCATGTATGGTATTACTCCTAATTAATAAATACTTATATTTTAAAATATACTAATAAATGACAATAAACTCGGGAAAATTATTATATTAAATATATAATATTAAATTCCCCTTATATTAAATATAATAATTTTTTTAAAATTGCACATACGTAAGAATGAGTTTTAAATGTGTTATTGCCTGTACACATTTTTAGATCAGTTTTCTTTCACTATTAATCAAGTGAAATATCAAATGAAATTATGATCAAGTACCAACATCATTCGTGATTATATTCGGACCTCAAAATTCAACGTGTGTTAGGCAACTGTTTATCATATTAAAATTACTTTTCGCATGGGGGGACTATACATATATTTTTGTACAGAGTTAAATAAACCTCTATTGAAGTTGCACTGCAGTGCTCTGTAATAACCTGAAGTAGTTTCAATGTGAGGTAGGTACTCATTTTTGAAGTATATTTTGGCAAGAATTGAAGAAGAAAGTAAAAGAAATCTTGCGATTCGCAAAACCAAAGCAATGTAATAACTGTTATCAGAGTCTAACCTACCTAAAGGTTGCATCTTGCGGTGGCAGGAACCCGACCGCGGGAGGCGACCGTGTGAAGAGCGCTTCAAACGGGCGGTCTTCGAGAACGCACGGCGACCGCGACAACTTCGGGAAACTTCGTACCTTTTCGGTCATCATCGACCGCTGAATTTCCACGGACGGTGCCTCCCACGGTGCGCCCGCATGAAGCAAAAACTCTCTAATGTCTCTCCTGGTTGCGTACTTGTACGAAAGCTGTAGCCACCGATCGGGAGGAGCAGTGGGCGGGAGGAGCAGGTTTTTTTTTTGTTAATTTTTAAAAATAATTTTTATTGGCGCCGTGATATTGTTATATTCGACCTTAAGTATACAGGGTGTAAGCCTAACTGGTCTGCCATACGGTACCAGTCGATTCTACAACTAATTTGCAACAAAAAATGTCTCCTGGCAATTTTTTTAAAACCCTTCGTTTTCAAGTTATTAACTTTAAACTTTTTTCTGATTTTGACCTTTTGTCATTAAATCGGTCATAACTCCATTAATTAGCTGTGTAAATTACAATTTGAGGATACCGTTGGAAAGAGCGTTAAATTTCGGATGGATGCCTTAACGTTTTGTGAGTCAAGGTTTGGGACATGAAAAAGTCCTCTAAAAAGAGAATTTTACGTTAATTTTGTAAACAGCATTTTGGTTTATTATTTTCAATAATGAACCTTTGAAATTGACCAAGAAATTTTTTTTTCAACACCCCCTCAAAATTTGATGGTTTACGTTTCAAGGTAGGTACGTAGAATTCAAAAATCGAACAAAAATTTGGCCGTCCGTCCGCCGTCCTTGGCACTTTCCCCACTTAGCATCGACCGATTTTGATGAAATTTGGTATTTGGGCTCCATTTGGGGTCTAGTAGTGCCCCGAAGATTTTGGTTGATGTAGGTCACTTCTAAGGGTTCCAAAATGAATTTTGAAATTTGGAAAACGCCCTAACTCAAAAAATATTGGTATAAAGGTATTGTTTTTCCTTCAATTTAAGATTCTATAGAATTTTTAGAATTTTTTGAGACCACCCGAAGCTCTGTAGGACAAACCGTTCGCTCACTACGAGAATTCAAAGTTTGGGCGTACGATAAATCAGAAACACGAGTGTGAATCGCAGAAGAGGCCTAACCTCCGTTCAAATTGTAGCTGACCGAAATGCGATCGATGTTTTTTTTCATGTTGGATGGTTGTTGGCTTTGCAGACGAGTAATCTATATAGAAAAATAATAAACCCTTGTGTAATAATTTGCAGCGTTTTTTGAATCGCAAATTGAACTAAGAGAAACCATATTTTTTCAAGATGCAAGGACAGTAAAAACTGCGCCAGAATCTCAGCTTTCCAATGATGTAATTAATATTTTACAACCAAATTTATGGGAAAAATTCGTGTTTGAACGAGGAAAAACGTGAATTTTTTCAACGAAATCAGCGCTCTGGCTGCCAAAAGACTCAATTTGTAATTTTCACGGCTAATTATGACCGAGTTATGACCGATTTAATGACAAAAGGTCGAAATCACGAGAAAAAAAAGTTGAAATAACTCGAAAACGAATGGTTTAAAAAAACGCTGCAAATTATTACACAATGGTTTATTATTTTTCTATGTTGATCACTCGTCTGCAAAGCCACCAACCATCCAACATGACGAAAAACATCGATCGCATTTCGGTCAGCTAAAAAATTTGAACGGAGATTAGGCCTCTTTTGCGATTCACACTCGTGTTTCTGATTTATCGTACGTCCAACCCTTAAATTCTCGTAGTGAGCGAATGGTTTGTCCTACAGAGCTCCGCGTAGTTAAATTCTATAGTCTTAAATTGAAGGAATCTTTATATCGAAATATTTTGAGTTAGGGAGTTTTTAAAATTTCAAAAATCATTTTTGAACCCTTCTTCAGGGCACAACTAGACCCCAAATGGAGCCCACATACCAAATTTCATCAAAATCGGTCGATGCTAAGTGGGGAAAGTGACAAGGACGGCGGACGGACGGCCAAATTTTTATTCGATTTTTGAATTCTACTTACCTTGGAACGTAAACCATCAAATTTTGAGGGGAGGTTAAAACCAATAGATTTAAGTTTTTCGTATTGATTGGAAGTTGCTACCACATTCACGTACCTTCGCTGCATGAGAGGAAAGAAGACGACGATGGGCAGGATTTCCACCAAAGGACGAAATCACACTCGCCTGTAGACGGGTTGAATTGTGTTTTTTTCCAAAAACTCTCTGGGCAGCTAGTCAGCACCTGTGGAACAATGAGAAAAGATGAAGTGAAACGTAGTTGAAGGGAGGAGGGGGAAATTTACATAAGATGACGACGTTGAGACCAGAGGAGGACATTGACATTAGATAAGGTTATTGACTATTCCATATGGTGGCTTTCACCATCTAATTTCTTCGTCCAGAAGTCACTGAAGCCTTGTGTCAACCTTTGACACTCAATGGTAATCACTGACACCCAATACCATCCAGTGACACTCAATTTCAACCACCATCACCCAATACCATCCACTGACACTCAATGCCAATCACTGGCACCCAATGCAAACTGCTGACACCCAAAGCCAACCACTGACACTCAATTTCAACCACCATCACCCAATACCATCCACTGACACTCAATGCCAACCACTGACACTCAATGGCAATCACTGACACCCAATACCATCCAGTGACACTCAATTTCAATCACCATCACCCAATACCATCCACTCACACTCAATGCCAATCACTGGCACCCAATGCAAACTGCTGACACCCAAAGCCAACCACTGACACTCGATTTCAACCACCATCACCCAATACCATCCACTGAGACTCGATGCCTTCTACTGACACTCAATGCCATCCAGTGACACTCAATGCCAACCACTGACACCCAATACCATCCACTGACACTCAATGCCAATCACTGGCACCCAATGCAAACTGCTGACACCCAATACCATCCAGTGACACTCAATTTCAACCACCATCACCCAATACCATCCACTGACACTCAATGCCAATCACTGGCACCCAATGCAAACTGCTGACACCCAAAGCCAACCACTGACACTCGATTTCAACCACCATCACCCAATACCATCCACTGAGACTCGATGCCTTCTACTGACACTCAATGCCATCCAGTGACACTCAATGCCATCCAGTGACACTCAATGCCATCCAGTGACACTCAATGACAACCACTGACACCCAAAGCCAACCACTGACACCCAATGGCAACCACTGACACCCAATGCCATCCACTGACACTAGATACCAACCACTGACACCCAATGCCAACCACTGACACTGAATACCAACCACTGACACTGAATACCAACCACCGACACTCAATGGCAACCACTGACACCCAATGCAAACCTTCTTCTTTTCTTTCTTCTATGGCACTACAACCTATCGTGGGGTCAGGGCCTCCTACAATGATGTCTGCCAATCCTCTCTAAAGCCCGGCTTTCCTACATGTGTCTCGCCGCTGCGGCTGCGGCTCGCGTTCAGCCGCATTGACTCCTTCAATGTATTTCATATGTGGCCTCTTTCCTACATGCGGCTGAGCCGCTGCGTCTGCGGCTGGTGGAGTGCGTCTGCGGCTGGACTGCTCAAGGGACCAGTGCCTAGCTGCGGCTGGGATATGCAAACCCGCATCGTACGTCTTCCTCTCTTCAAAAATGGGTATCACGGACGATAAATGTGAATTACAGACTTCGCACTATTTACTTTTTGTCCTCCACTGACAAAAGTTCCCTAACTTTTTCGAAGTGTTCAGTATGTTTACGACAGAGGAGGAGGAGTTACTCGTGGGGTTGGTTGAAAAAAATGTTTTTTTGTACGATATGGTCGAGAAAGAATATAAAAATGCAACAAAAAAAGAAAAAACCTGGGAAACCATTGCAGAGGCGTTGAAGAAAGACAGTAAGTATCCAAACATTTATTTTTTTTTTATTGTATTTAATATGGTACATTGTTAATACAATAAACATTGGTTTATTTATGTAGCCGTGAGTATCCAAACAAACTATCTTCTTCCTCATTCCTCCCACAATCACCCTTTCCTCCTCTTCCACAATCCACCAAGCCAATAGACCCTTCTTTCTTGACATTCTGAACACTACTGAATGCTTGAGCCACATGGCCGTTGCGTCCAGACGCGTGTAGGAAAGATACCCCCCTGCGGCAGCCGCAAGCTCTGTGGCTCAATGTGATCGCGAGCCGCAGCCACTGCGGCCAGACGCGTGTAGGAAAGCCGACCTTAACCCAATGCCAACCACTGACAATGCCAACCACTGACACCCAATGCCATCCACTGACACTAAATACCAACCACTGACACCCAATGCAAACCACTGACACTGAATACCAACCACCGACACTCAATGGCAACCACTGACACCCAATGCAAACCTTCTTCTTCTCCTTCTTCTATGGCACTACAACCTATCGTGGGGTCAGGGCCTCCTACAATGTCTGCCAGTCCTCTCTAACCCAATGCCAACCACTGACACCCAATGCCAACCATTGCTTCACCTGTGCTTACCTGCCTATTAAACATACCAGCAACTGTTGCATTACAACCTAACCTGACTATTAAAGATGCCAACAACTCCTGAAAGATGACATCTGAAATTTTACTGTCACAGGCATAATTTTTTTCCGTTTTTGAATTGTAAACGTTCTTTAATAGGCATTTAGCCTCGTCGATTCATTCAACAACCAGAATAAACTTCCATTAATTTGGAAAATACTTCACGAGAATACAACAGGAGCTGATCCTTTGCAAGTCTCTAAAGTTGGGTCTCAACCTACTCGTTTCTAATCTGGTTCTTTTATTAATCAAAAGAGATGTAAATTATCCGGGATATGAACGTCATGAATGAAAATATTCTGACTTACTTCAACATTGTTTTCATTGCAGTAGTTGTACTTTGTGCAATCGGCCGCGTAAGCCGTTTTTTGTCCGGTGATGCAGCTGCCAGGGTTGCACTGGGCCTCCCACGCGAATCTGAGGAAAAAACGACAGGTTTTGTATTAACTGATTGGAGCACGCAGTTCCCAGTGAGAGCGAAGGTTTGCATTCTCATATACAGAAGAAGAGCCAGGGGCAGTCCAAGCAACCCTGGTGGCCAAGGGATGAACTAGACAGTTGAAGGAGGAGAGAGTGGTAATGACGTGTTCTCAGCTATCTTTTCTCCCTAGTCCCAATAGAGATGTATAACTGGGTGTATAAGATATCGATACCTTAAAGCACAAAGGCGTTATGTCCAAAAATGCCACTTTTGGGATAAATGGGTCAGTCACATCATAGGACCATACTCTTTCATAAGGATACATGATTGTAGCTCTAAAAACTTTGAAAATTGCTTAAAAACGGAAAAATTGACAGGGTTCTATGTCCTCTCTCGAAAAATCGTTAATGCCATTATGTGCTTTGTCCAGAAGAGGAATGCACAATGGTTCCATGTCCCAATAAGATAGCCATAAAATTCAATCGTGTTGTGGACACTCGAGCTTTGTCCGGACATAGCTCTTCTGAGCACTAGGTTTAAGGAAGGTCGACACTGTTTCTTAGAGAAAAAACACCGTTCTCTCCCATTAAGAAATCAAGGGTTGGGATTGAAATAAATCAGAAAACCAAAACTGAATCCCAAAAGATTGTTCATTATAGGAAATAGGCCTAATTTTCGTTCAGATTTCAGCTTATTAAATGACCCTTAAATTAACCCTTAAATTTTCGTAGGGAGCGAACGGTTTGTCCAACAGAGCTCCGAGTGGTCTCTAAAAATTCTACAAATTTGTCTACAAGACCCAAAATGGAGCCCACTTACCAAACTCATCAAAATCGGTCAATGCTACGTGAGGAAAGTGCCGCGAACGGCGGACGGACGGCCAAATTTTTATTCGATTTTTGGATTCTACGTAGGTACTTCGACACGTAAACCAACAAATTTTGATGAGGGGGGGGGGGGGGTTAAAATTTTCTTCTTGGTCGATTCCAAAGGTTCATTATTGAAAATAATAAACCAAAATTTGATGATAGTTCATTTTTAAATAGCTTTTTTTGGTACGTTGAATTTCCGTGATATTTTATTAAACAGTAGGCAACTCAAGATCAGATAGATAGTTAAAGAAGACGATTTTGGTGATCCTTTGAAACCAGATGGTCCTTCAATTTTTGTGCTCCTAATTGATATAATATTTTGTAATTATTTGAGATTTCTAGGAGAATAAAAGAGTTGAAAAATAGAATTATTGATGTTTAGTAATCCATGTATTATGCATGAATAAATTTCCAAAGTTCATGATCAATTACACCTACCAACATGCGAAACCGCCTGGTGTCACCACCCTCTGGTGCCAGTCGGTCGCCAAAAAACCGGTGGTGAAGAAAAATTATCCCTTACCGGTGGTGAAGAAATCCCTTTACCCAAAGGGGTCATGTCCACAATCGAACTTGGATAGAGGATCCATGTCCCTAATCTTACTTGGCCAAAAGAGCTATGTCCGTCCATCTCCCACATTTTTTTTATTTTTTTTTTATTTCAGAAAATCTCAAATTCAATAAAACTATTGAAGAGATCTTCTTGAAGAGTATAGCTCATAAGAAATTAAAGACTTTAGTGGAATAAGCGATTATTTTAGGAATTGTGCACTGGTGAAAACTTCTTTTGCGTTTATCTTAAAACTCCGTTTTTGGACATAGCGCCTTTGTGCTTTAACCCTTTCCTGCCCGCCAACGGCATATATCGGGCGGCTGTACTTTCCGTAGCTGCCCGCCAACGTCAAATATCGGGCGGCTCGGCCTTTCCGTTGCTGCCCGCCGCCGATAATAGCCGTTCTGACACTTGAGCTCTTTCGCCGTGTAACTACGATCTTCCAGGGTGTAATGTCCATTACAAACCTCATGATATTCCATTCACAGAACAGTGTATGTGAACCTTGAACAGTTTAAGTGTTTTTTTCTCTCTCTAATATCATTGTTTGTCGGCGTTTTTCGGTCGGTAGTTCATCCTTGATCCAGTAGGTAAGTTCTGATGCAGCGGCACTTCATACAGTTGGTTCTCTTTGATCTTCGCCGATTTTGTCACTGTCTTGTTTTTTTTTCAACCCTTCTAATTCTATTTTGGTATTTTTGGCGGTTGGACTGTCAAAGATATTGCCGCTTTTCAGATATTTCACCGCCTATTTGAACTCTGCTCGGGAATATTCGCAAAAAATGTAATGTTCCTCTTCCAACTTTTGGTTTTCCCCACTATGAAAAGTTATCAAATTATAGGAATTTTCCTAAACAGAATGAAAGTGGAAAACCAAAAATTATATTGAAATTATAATAAATTATATTGAATGAATTTGATAGAAATTGGAGCGAGTCATGAGGTATCATAATTATTCTAGATTAATTTCATTAATTCCATTATGTCTAACTGGCCAGTAAATGAATAAATAATGCAAGTAATCTCAATAATTCTCATGAATTCATAACAGAAAGTATCACGCGAAAAAAATACAATAAAATAATGCAAGGAAACAACTTCGGACGAACCACCGAGTCGCCAAAATAATGCGGTACTGAGGGGACAGAAGGGGCTGCCGGCGGGCGGGCTGTGAGGGACAGTAGGCTCTCGAGAATTCGGGCGCGAAAAGGTTAAGGTATCGATATGTCGAAACAAGCTTCACAGTGAATTCCACGGGGTTGAGGAATCCTGCACTCACCTGCACTCTCCATTACTGAAGATTTGTCCGTTTGGACAGGTTCGGGTGACCCACGCGTTCCCGACGCACACTTTGTATTTCAGACAGTTGATGTCCACTTGGTAGGTCCCATCAGTGCAGGAAGTGTCCTGCAATAATTTCAAACGATAGCTTCAAAAACACTAAATTATTACACAAGTTACTACGGATCATATGGCCACCCAAGTGACTGTAAAGCCGCGTCCACACTGTTGGCGGTTTTTCATCTTGCATCAAAGAAATGTTCGGAGTGGGGGTGAGCTTTATATGGGCAGAGCGAGGTTCGGAGCGCTGGGATGTTCGGGACAGAAGAGCGGAGCAGGATCGGAGCGAGGATCGGAGCAAGATTCGGAGCGGCCGAATGTTGCAAGAATGGACGAGGCTTAAGGAAAGAACAATCGGATCCAGACAGACAGATCTACATGAGTATAAATAACATATAAGAAACTGCTTACCATGGCATAGCTGTTGCTGATGGACCGGAGTACTCGCTTGATGCTCACGCTACTGTTTTTCTCATTTGCTGGTTCAACTTTCTTTCCGGCGGTGCTGGTGAAGAGGATGTCGTTGATGTTTTTGAAGGCCTTGGTCGCTTCTTCGGACCGCAATGAGGAGCTGACTTCGTCAAGACTGGCGGTTTTCAAGGAGAAAACGCAACGGCCGGCTTCGGAATCGAATTTTTGGAAGGGCATGCAGGATTTCTTCAGCAAGATTTTGGCTGTAATTGAGAACAACGAGAATCAACAAAAAGGCGTGAGAATAGTGAATTTGTTTACTTTTGTATTATCAGTTTCACCACTTGAGCTCAAGAAATTCTGCACATTTTCAACTCACAACATTCAAGTGGGGAGAGTCGGCGGAATCAGAGATGGGGGGAGTTGAGGCAGGAGGAGTTGGAGGGAGTGGGTGGCGGAGTGTCGGAGGAATCATTTTTGCCTACTTTTAGTAGGCTTTTCAGCTAGTAATCAAGAGATCACAATACTCACTGTCTTTGTCACACTGGTAGTAAGTTCGCCCGTTTGAGTTTACGGGAGCTCGAGCGGCGCCATCACAGGTCGTGACGTCGCTTTTGACGTTCCAGAACCACTGGCAGCTTTTGGTCTCGACGTCAAATTTCTTCCCCCAAAAGCAGGATGTCTCCGTGAAGAATCCATCTCGGCACGCTTTGTACCTGGGAGGACGTGACAATTTGAGTAACAAGACGAATATAGATGTAGACAGTTCTAGGGTGATTCGAATGATGGAAAAGTCACTTCCATGCAGTATGAGTGCTTAACCCTTTGGCCACTGAGCACTCACAGGAGCAGCGGCGCCGACGGAAGGCCTTTCCTGTGGGTCCTGCATGCCCTGAACCCCATTTATTCCGGGTTTTCCGAATATTCTTCTCGCTCCACTAAAAAAGCTCCGACTTCCTCAAAAATTGTCCAATCTCGCTCAAATTTGGAAGAGATAATCCTAAGATTGTGTATCTTCTGACACACCATTAGAAAAAGCTATGTAAATATTTTAAGAAGGGTTTAAGAGCCTTGAAAAATGAAATTTACGAAAAACGAACGACCTATTAGGCAATGTTCAGGGTGGTTCACGGGAACGTCCCCAAAAGTAGGGGGCTGTTTCTCCGAATAGGGAGGGAGTAGGGAGATGGAGAAGGGCTCGTTAGAACCGTTAAGTCGCGTCCACACTTGCAACATTCGGCCGCTCCGAACCTCGCTCCGATCCTCTGGCGTGTTCGGGGCGGCAAAACTTCAAAGGAATTTGGATTGGAGGAGCGGAGCGCAGTTTGATCGCTCTGTTGGCGGTTTTTCAACCTGCATCAAAGAAATGTTCGGAGTGGGGTGAGCTTTATATGGGCGGGGCGAGGTTCGGAGCGCTGCCATGTTTGGGGCAGAAGATCGGAGCAAGGTTCGGAGCGAGGATCGGAGCAAGGTTTAGAGCGAGGATCGGAGCAAGGTTTAGAGCGAGGATCGGAGCAAGGTTTAGAGTGAGGATCGGAGCAAGGTTTAGAGCGAGGTTCGGAGTGCTGCGATGTTCGGGGCAGAAGATCGGAGCAAGGTTTGGAGCGAGGATCGGGGCAAGGTTTAGAGTGAGGATCGGAGCAAGGTTTAGAGCGAGGATTGGAGCAAGGTTTAGAGCGAGGATCGGAGCAAGGTTTAGAGCAAGGATCGGAGCAAGGTTTAGAGCGAGGATCGGAGCAAGGTTTAGAGCGAGGATCGGAGCAAGGTTTAGAGTGAGGATCGGAGCAAGGTTTAGAGCGAGGTTCGGAGTGCTGCGATGTTCGGGGCAGAAGATCGGAGCAAGGTTTGGAGCGAGGATCGGGGCAAGGTTTAGAGTGAGGATCGGAGCAAGGTTTAGAGCGAGGATTGGAGCAAGGTTTAGAGCGAGGATCGGAGCAAGGTTTAGAGCGAGGATCGGAGCAAGGTTTAGAGCGAGGATTGGAGCAAGGTTTAGAGCGAGGATTGGAGCAAGGTTTAGAGCGAGGATCGGAGCAAGGTTGAGAGCAAGGATCGGAGCAAGGTTTAGAGCAAGGATCGGAACAAGGTTTAGAGCAAGGATCGGAGCAAGGTTTAGAGCGAGGATCGGAGCAAGGTTTAGAGCGAGGATCGGAACAAGGTTTAGAGCAAGGATCGGAGCAAGGTTTAGAGCGAGGATCGGAGCAAGGTTTAGAGCGAGGATCGGAGCAAGGTTTAGAGTGAGGATCGGAGCAAGGTTTAGAGCGAGGTTCGGAGTGCTGCGATGTTCGGGGCAGAAGATCGGAGCAAGGTTTGGAGCGAGGATCGGGGCAAGGTTTAGAGCGAGGATTGGAGCAAGGTTTAGAGCGAGGATCGGAGCAAGGTTTAGAGCGAGGATCGGAGCAAGGTTTAGAGCGAGGATTGGAGCAAGGTTTAGAGCGAGGATTGGAGCAAGGTTTAGAGCGAGGATCGGAGCAAGGTTGAGAGCAAGGATCGGAGCAAGGTTTAGAGCAAGGATCGGAACAAGGTTTAGAGCAAGGATCGGAGCAAGGTTTAGAGCGAGGATCGGAGCAAGGTTTAGAGCGAGGATCGGAACAAGGTTTAGAGCGAGGATCGGAACAAGGTTCGGAGTGGCCAAATGTTGCAAGTGTGGCGTCCACTAAGCTTTAGGTGATGAAGTTCAGTTGCCATCATGGAACGATAGGGTGTGGAGCATCGCGTGTTCATGTACGACGCATTTGTCAAAAACAATGAATCTGTGGTGGCTGTTCAACGTGCATTCAGAGTTAGGTTCAATGTTGCTCGACACGGTGCTATTCCTGATTGGAAAACCTTTATGAAATAAGTGAATGCATTTCGTACTACGGGCAACATCACAAAAAAGCCACCCGGCCCAGTACGAACAGTAAGGACCACCGAGAACATGGATAAGGTAAGAGCAGCTGCCCAGGTCGTTCCGCATGCCAACACACTCAGGCCTTGCACGACAGCATAGTATCCACCTGGGTGCTGCATTGCACGCTGACAATGATGAATTTTGAACTATTTTTCAGTACCTATTTTTGGAAAAAAGTACTATTTTTGATCAAACTGAGATCTTATGATCTACGTACCGTATTGGAGACTGTCGTAACCAGCAAGTCGAGTACAGGAGGCGAGTGCTTTCAATGTAAGGACATCATCTGGCCGTCGAGAGAGTACTGCTGGTTACGACGGATTCTCCAATGCGGTACAAAGATAATAATTGTATTCTTATAACTAGCTGAACTAACCCCATTCATTTAATACTAAACTGAGATCTTACTTGCGGGAGGAATCGGCAATAGGTTCAGCTTCGTCGCCGCTGCAGGCTTCAGCATAGTTTTCATTGGCACCCTGAAACATAA
The DNA here is from genome assembly GCA_009739505.2 of Apolygus lucorum. Classification (NCBI taxonomy): domain Eukaryota; kingdom Metazoa; phylum Arthropoda; class Insecta; order Hemiptera; family Miridae; genus Apolygus; species Apolygus lucorum. The sequence goes on from CM019175.2 coordinate 8,709,174, forward strand.
CTCAGATCAAAACCACTGGAAGGTGCTTAAGGGTAGAAGAATTCAAGTTGAATTCAATGAACGCTTCTATTTCTCTAAATACTGTACCTTGCAGTCGCCCCAGAACTTGCAACCTTCCCCGTCGAAGTAGAACGGCCAAACGCAGTGGTGATATTCCAGTTTGCCTCCGCTACACTTGTAGTAAACAGAGCATCTGTAAAAAAAAAAAATCAAAATAAAAATTCTTCCCTAAAACAAACATCAACGTTTACCAGTATGCTTCTGTACTGGTATTGGATGAATATGAGCTGATGCTGTCGGAATAATGACTGGCATTGCTGCCGATTGTCAGTAATGTGACTTACCAGAGCCAGCAGCATCCTCCATGCAAAGAGCATTCATGAATAACTCCATGCAGCTTGGCGGATGGATGCTGTAGAGCCCTTCTGGCTTCTGCATTGGGAGAAGCCCCCCCCCCCCCCCACAAACCATCAAAATCTACCAGCTTCCCTTTAATGCTCATCAAAACAAGGAAACATGGCAAAAAATTAATGAAGTTCATGACCATTTTACTAGGGGCAGTGGAAAATACATAGACAGCCAAAATCGGTTACGAAGATCAGATAATGCACATACCTACTGGGGAAAAAAATTATATAATAAAATGCCATTCAGATTGCAAGAAATGTCCCAAACCAAATTTATTACTTTCATCACAAATATTTTGAAAAAAGAGGCTTTTTACTCTGTTGAGGAGTATTTAGATTTTAATTTTGAAAATTTGACCTGCTAGCCATGTGATATTGACTCAACATGTTATCGACTTTATTTAGATTGATTAAATAATTTATTATGTTTATTACTATCTCAGTATAGTATATGTGGGCACGGTGTTAATGTATATTATTAGTAACTATTATAATGTCTCAAGTTTATCCAGCAGAGGAATATACCGAGTACTCTTGCTTGCGATGATTCTTAGTATTTCATGTGTAGTTTTGTAGTAAATCAATCTGTGATCTCTTTGCCGATGCTGTGATTTTATTTGACTGTGATAATGGGAATGTCTGTGATCGTGTTTAATTGTATATGTGTGTGTGATGTGTTGCGTGTTTTGAGCGTTGTACCGGGGTTCTTGGCCGGCCTGGGGGCGGCCCCCTTGGCGCTTTTATTGAGGTGTGCGGTTTGCCTCTGCGGTAGACCGCACAGTTCGTAGGGCTACCTCTCCAGTAATGGATTGGTGGCCCCGGGAGCCGCCATGGTGGGTGGGTCCGGGCCGGCTGGGACACCCCGGCCGGCACGGTAGCGCCCCACACACACCTTATTCCTGGAGTGCCGATCACACTAGTTCCTATTACACTTAGTTCCTGTTCTTCATCGTTTTTTATAGTTGTACCTCTTCATTGTTAACTTTTTTGCCTAATTATAATTGTTGTTGATGTCTTGCCCTACATGTTAGATTTAGATAGTAAGTTAAGTAGCAATATTTGTATTGACTTATTATAAGTCAATAATACATAGTATAATACTATGTAATACTATGTATAATACTATGTATACATAGTCATCTGTCTCTCGTCAAATCTCTGCACCGGCAAAACTGGTGTTCTGACAACAATCAGTAATACTTCAAGAATCGATCCCATAACTAATGGCGGGTGCGCATGTTCACAAGAAAAGTGCGAAAATAGTAGCGTCCAACTACTGTCCAAGATTAGGAACAAGTGTCCAACTTCTGGGCCAAGTTGAGTTTTGACTTTCACGAATTATTTCAAAACTCCACTCTTATCCAATCAAAAAAGCATTTATTCTATCGTGTAGCCACAGATTCTGAGAAGATAAGGGGGAAACATTAGGAAGGTTTACTAAAATGCTGATTTTACAGCGAGAATTTGAGTGAGAAAGCCACCTTCAGTGTCCAACTACTGGGCCACCACTGTCCAAGATTAGGAACAAGTGTCCAACTTCTGGGCCAAGTTGAGTTTCGACTTTCATGAATTATTTCAAAACTCCACTCTTATCCAATCAAAAAAGCATTTATTCTATCGTGTAGCCACAGATTCTGAGAAGATAAGGGGGAAACATTAGGAAGGTTTACTAAAATGCTGATTTTACAGCGAGAATTTTAGTGAGAAAGCCACCTTCAGTGTCCAACTACTGGGCCACCACTGTCCAAGATTAGGAACAAGTGTCCAACTTCTGGGCCAAGTTGAGTTTCGACTTTCATGAATTATTTCAAAACTCCACTCTTATCCAATCAAAAAAGCATTTATTCTATCGTGTAGCCACAGATTCTGAAAAGATAGGGGGGAACATTAGGAAGGTTTACTAAAATGCTGATTTTACAGCGAGAATTTTAGTGAGAAAGTCACCTTCAGTGTCCAACTATTGGGCCCGTTACCCTATCTAAAATGTTGGTACTTTCTCTACAGCGATTTGTTTTAATTGTTCCCTAAAATGTACCCTTAGCCCTCTAAAACACGATAAAACTGAAAAAGCTTCTATAATAGTAAAACTTGAACAGAAAACACGGATGGTATATTAGACGTTGCACAGGGTTAAGATGTCGAATTCAGGAAATTTCCCTCCTCACTTCTCCTATCCGGTGCACAAAGGACTACGTTGCCCAAATTTGGTCCAGTTTGGTTAAGTATTAACGATTTGACGGCATTTTCTCCAGAATACTGCCGAGAAATATTGCTAATTTCAATCCGTTCTGATTACGGTGAAATATCACTCACGTGTAAGGGTTTTTCAAGAGCTGGTTTTCCTCCGTGCATTGCGTCGCTTCCTGGCAGTCAACTTGGAACCACCACCTGAAAAAATGAGAAATTTTCCATTCACTTCCACGAGTTCTACATAGAAATGCAATCTAACTAGGGTAGAGTCACCAATGAGGAATTTCACCATGTCGGAATTTCCTATTTTTGACCCCAAAATCGGATTCAGCACCTCGAAAAACCCCCTAAGGCAAACTTTCAGCCCAAACTTCCTAATTTACGAATAAACAAAACAGTGTAGAAAATACGAATGTTTAAAAAAACCGGGAAAATGACGTCATGCTGGAATAGTTCATTTATGGCCGCTTGAAGCGCTGAGATCGAGAAATCCATAGTCCCCAGATGCAAAATTTCATGAAACAGTAAAGTTCGAAATCGAAAAACTGAAAAAAAAAATAGAAAAAGCAAGATGGGGGAAAATTAGGTTTCCTCTGTTTTTGTTTGATAACTTTTCTCTTAGAAAACACGATTTCGTCGTCCCAATGGGCAACACTGGGAGGAGACGGCGATCCGAACAGCCCAATCAGCGAGCGTTCCCGCTTCACGTCCGTTTTCCCGGTTAGTTTTGAAATTAAAATTTTTGATTGTCTCCCAAAAATAACAGGAGACTTATTTTCCGAAATCAGCCCGATTTTCATCTATCCCACACCATTAACTATTCAGGAAAAATGCAAACAGAAATTGGTGAAATTCCTCATTATCGTCAGGCGCAAATATGGAACCAGTGTTCGTCACTTCATATTTCATTTCAATATAATAAGAGTTTGGCGAAACCTAGGGATTTGAATCTGTCGCCATTTGAAAGAGAAGGTTGTAGGCTTCCGATACCCTCCAAAATCAAGTCAGTATTGTAACGGTTCTGTTGGTGATAAAACAAAATCATCACCAGTACCCGAAACCGGCTCTCCATGGTCGGGTGTTACTATGAGGTAAGTGTAGTTTCTAGCATTTTTTACCTACCCAAGTAGCGATTTTCTCATTTCTTTTTATTTGAATAGTTTTTATATAGTCTAAAGCTTGAATTCGAGCGTTTATCGAGCTCTACAGAGATTAGTTTAATTGATATGGGATGACGATAACTGGTGTCATGAAATGATGGTTTATCCATTTATCGTCACATGTGACGATTACTGGGTTTCAGTCAACGTTTCAGTTCTTAGTTCTATCGGAATCTTCTTTTCAAGGGGAACAAGAAGGTTCGAATTTTTCGATAATAACAATTGGATCCAGTGTTCGTCAGGGGGTGACGATAACAAGATCCAGGGTGCAGATAACTGGGTTATACGTTCACCAGTAACCGTTATCTTGCAGTACCAGTTATCATCACTTCATCCCAACTCTCTTAGTGAGTGCATGATTTACGAAATGAGCAATGTTTTAATTATCCAATAAGGTATGTTCATTTTCTAATGGATAATTAGGCAGATTAGTGGAATATGCAACTAGAAAAGTGTAGATAGGTAGGAATACTTCTATCTACCAAGCTACCTAGGTAGTTACCTAGGTCCTAAATCCTTTAATAAAAGCCTTGTGATCTAGTAAAGTGTTTATTAATTTTGTCTCAGCACCCGATTGCACTAATTTTGAACGAGATTCTTTACGAATTTTCACGATTGAAGTACCTATACTTACAAAAAGAATTATAATAAGTGAATAATAATATCCTAGGTACCTAAGGATAATATAAGTGAATAGTCATGGATAACAATAACTGGTGCAATTATCTGACGAATACTGGATTCCCCCTGACGATAGCTGGTGCACTGCGGTGACGAACACTGGATTTTTCATGACGATAACTGGTTAAAAAAATCATGTGTTTTATTGCTCTAAAAGCATAATTAATAGCTTTTTCAGGAAAAATGGTGGTACAATCGAAGCTTGGATTGCTGGCGATTCAAAAATGTCCCGGAGTTAAACGATTAGGGGTAGAATAAGGAAGAAATGAGCGAATTAGTGGGGGGGGGGGGAAATGATAAGGTCTTAAGCATGACGATAATGGGGTATTTCGGTGGGTCGGAAATTCAGGTTTTTGACCTCAAATTTGGATTCAGCACCCTTGAAAACCCACATACTACAACTTTAAGCCCAATGATACTATTTCATGTGGTAGAAAAATTAATTAAAGAGATCACACGTTTGAAAAAGGCGGGCCGCTATAAATGCACACACACTAGGCAAGGACTACGCCGCGGACAGCCCCACGCGCCTGTGTGAGTAGAATGTTGTAGTATCCAAGAGGGGTTTCTGTGCATGGATACTTTTTCAAAGACAGTTGGCTAGCTACGTCACGATTGGCTAGCTACGTCACACCATTCAAATCTTCAACTTTCCTTAGCTTCTCTGATTTTTTAAAAACATTTTCTCGACGAACACACTCGATTACCGTTATTCCTGAGCCATACTCTTTTGAAAAAAAAAATAAAAAAAATTGACCGAAATACCCCATTGGTGACTCTACCCTACCTTGTTTTGGACTTCAAACTAAATTTCAAACATCTTGAATCTCTTCATGCTAGTCAAGGACGAAATATGTGCACAGATCGGTGAATCGAACTATTTCCTCATACAGGTGCTTACTAAGGGACTAAAAAAGGCATTTTGAATTTCACAATTCCACACGACACACCATGAAAAAGTTACCAAACAAACGACACATGAATAGTATTGGTGATTAGTTTGGATTTATGTAAATATTTCCCTGGAGCAACTGAAAGTGCCTCATTTTACTGTTTCGTATTATGTATTTTCATAGCTATCTTTTTCGTTGAAACAGCTAAATTAATGAATTCGCAGTGTATGGGCAAGCTATGAAGATGAAGTTATAAAAGAGTCATGTAATAAAACAATCATTAGGTACCATTGTACAATGTGTAAAATGACACAAAGGGCTGGTGCTTAGTCGTCTTGGTTATAGATCATAATAATTTACAGATTAGTGCAATTTTATCTAATAACGATAAATTGGCGGTTGGTTTTTGAGCTCCAAGGGGCTTGATTTTTTTTAGATTTTTAATCGAAAGTAGACCACATCCTGAGAATTTTGGCACCAACCGCTGCCCTCTAGCGTGAGTAGATCTATTTCTATGATTTTTCAAAGTTTCGACCGTTTATGACGTCACGCGCCGCTCTCGCCTGAGCAGGACCCCCCACTGTGACGTCATAAACGGTCGAAACTTTAAAAATTCATGGGAAAAGATTTACACACGCTAGAAGGTCGCGGTTGGTACCAAAATTCTCAGAATGAGGTCTACCTTAGATTAAAAATAACAATGAACAGTTTTTCCTACCCAGGCACACACCCTATTATCGGTAACATCAGTCATCCCAATTATCCAGCGCTCCCCGTGGAGCCAGGGAGAACTAGCTCCAGTATGACACCTAACGTCTAGTGCCGAGGTACTCACATGCATTTTTTCTGTTCCTTGGAGTATCTTCTGAGCGATGTGACGCAGCTGTCTTTCGCCCAAGTTCCATTCTTGCACACCTGAGTGAAAACATTTTGAATTAAGTAAATAGGATAAATTTGCGAAACTAGGGAAAATTTACAGTCTAAAAACTTGCAGACCAACAATCACTAATAAACTAGGAAATTCCTAGTAGGAATGAAAATGTCATGAGTTATCAACCCAACAAGAGAATAAGATAATAGACGCTATAAGGGTGATTCTCAGAAAAAGCTCAATAATAGTGTTATGGTAGGGTTTCTCCAAATGTGCGTCCTAGTTTTTTTTTCTAATTTTTTCATTGGGTTTATTCCTGTCTCTGCCTACTAGAACCTCTTGAAAAATTTACTTTTATCCGAAATTAATACCTTTTCTTTTGTCTTGAAAGGCTCAATTCTCATTACCACCACCTGTAATGATTTAATTTTTGCCTACAAAAGTCTTCTCCTAGGCCTTGGAAAATATTGATTGCGTGAAAAAACGAATGAAACTGAAAGTCTACATGTAGATCTCATCAAAAACAGAGTGGTGTGATTTTTAAATCTATTTGGTGATGCCAATAACTTATTTCAAAAAGTGTAATGGTGAAAAGTCTCATTACCGCACAAGAATCAAGATTTTCCCTCCCATAGCGACCAACAGGACATTTTGGCAAACTTTCGACGAGAATCGTAGTGGCAATACTGCAGAGCGCTAGGGAACTCGCCACCGCCATTTCCCTCGTAAGTTGGTAAGCAGGGGTGGTTGTTAAAGGTCACGTGTCAGGTGCGTACATTTATTGTTATCATTACCACAGTTCAATGATTCTCTTTCAATGTTGGTGACTAATTTTTTTAGATCGCATTTTTCTGTAGCCCACTAATTGCCTTCTCAAACGGCGTAGAATGAGGAATATAGTATGTACAGAACGATAATGGCAAGCTCTCAAATTTTGAATTCTCATTACCACACATCAAACCATCTCATTACCACTAACTTAATAAAGTTAGGTGGTAATGATAATAGGCGTGTGGTAACGAGAAAATGTTGTTAGTTGAGTATTTTAAAGATGAAGTATAAATATTATTTTCTACGTCAAGTATCTATTGACAGTTTTTAAAAATAAAACGATTTTAGGTTTTCGAATTCTGATATTATTATCTTCATATTGCCCTAAGCCCTTAGAATAAAAAAATTCTTATCGTTCCCTTAGGTAACCCTCAGAGATGACTCGCCCTACACTCTACACAGCGGAACAATTGTGTGAACAAAAAAGGGAGGCTGATCGAAGGCACAGTATGGTCAAGAGTTTCTTAAAAAATATTTGCCTTCTTACTATCCAGTTAATGAAACAAATCTGTGATGTAATTAAGTTAGTTATGTGACGAATATTAACAAAATTGTCAAGTTAATTAATATAAAAAGTTGAAGATTGATATATATTATGTCGTAGACTGATAGGAGTTTTTTGAATGTCATTTGACTGAGTGTTTTAGTTTTTTTTTTCAGTTCTTTACCTACTTGGAATACATTGATATTATTCTGATTTTCATTGATTTTAGTTTATTTATTCCCTCCCTATCAATCTATAGAAAAGAGAAAAATGGAGATTTTTCAATATAATCATCTTATCCAACCAACTGGGCAAGCTCATTGCTTGAAAGGTAGAAACAGAATTGTGAAACTAATACCATATTCTTAATACCAACTGCGCTCCTCATTACCACACTTAAAAAAAATTAGTTCTCATTACCGCCGCACTAAAAATTTTCAAAATGGAAATTTGAGACTAAAAACTGTGAATTTAGATCTATGTTGCGTCACACATTCTTCTTTAAGTTCCCAGGAAACTTGATGAATTTTTTTCACACAGAATTGTGAAACTAATACGTTATTCTCAATACCAACGACTTAAAAAAAAACAAGTTCTCATTACCGCCGAACTATAAATTTTCAAAATTGAAATTTGAGACTAAAAACTGTGAATTGAGCTCTGTCTTGCATTACAAATTCTTCTTAACGTTCCCAGGAAACTTCATGAATTTTTTTGAATTTTTTGGAGACGGTTCACTTTCTCAAAGTTTGAGCCTTGAAAATTGAGCTTTTTCTGAGAATCACCCATAAAGGGCCCCATTCACGTGTATTCCTGGAGTCGCCGCCGCGTCCCTACAGGTACTCCCTGAAGCCACCGCAGTAGTCCATTCACCTGGCTGCCAAAACCTCCTGACTCCGCCGATTGGCGGGCCTGCTTCCAACCACCGCTTGCTCAGATGACTAGAAGTGAGGAAAACGGTAGGGCTACATGCTGTACTGGTGGGAGTGCGACCCGGCGTCGGCCTCACTTCAACCATTCACAGGGCCACCGAGGATTAACTGGCCGCAATTTTCGAGCATGTTCGATTACCTGCCGAGCGGCGGACGCCCGCCAGACCTCAAGATTTTGTTAACCATTCACTGGTAGTTTTCCCCTTTTACGGCGGCTAGGCCCGTGGCGGCGACTCCAGGCGTAGACATGAATGGGCCCCTTAAGGCAGTGGTCCGCAACCGGGGTGCCGTGAGCCCCGTCCAGAGGTGCCGCAAGATTTTGAGATCGGAATAACTTTTTGTATAATAAGAAAGGAGAAACTGCAATTTATTGGGACACGATTGAACTAAACACATCCCAAACCACTGAAAAATAGGATTTTCAAACAGATTTGTGAATCTATGGGCGCGGAGTTCACAGGGTTGTTGTTCCACACTGAGGTAAGATGGTTATCGAGAGGAAACGTACTCACACGTCTTTATGAGCTCAAAGAATAAGTTCTGCTCTTTCTCATGCGAGAAAATCATGACGATTTTTGTGCTCTCTTGACACACGACGACTGGAGGACGCGACTAGCCTACCTGGCTGACATTTTTCAGCACCTCAACACTGTCAATGGGGTATTTCGGTGGGTTGGAAATTCAGGTTTTTGACCTCAAATTTGGATTCAGCACCCTTGAAAACCGATATACTACAACTTTAAGCCCAATGATACTATAACATGTGGTAGAAAAATTAATTAAAGAGATCACCCGTTTGAAAAAGGCGGGCCGCTATAAATGCACACACACTAGGCAAGGACTACGCCGCGCGCGTGTGTGAGTAATATTTTGTAGTATCCAAGACGTCCTCCAAGGGCACAGAGTAATGGAGACAAGTTAACAGAGAAGAAAGCCAACGTTAAAATGGTGTGCAAGTATTTTTGAGGCTGCCTCAGTGGCGCTATCTACTTTCAGCTAGGATTGAGGAACTACTACTGAAGAGGCGGGGAGGAGAGGCCACACTCTTCATACCGCTTCTTTTCAAATCCTTTCGAATGACCAGAAATTGATAACTTTTCGTTCCATCATCATTTCTATTTGCAAAAATTACTAAGAAAAACCAATTAGAGATGGGTCGCTCAATAAAGAACCGGATCTTTGAGCCGGCTCTTTCAGGAGAGCGAGTGAACCGCGGGTCAGCAAAAATGAACCGCGGCTCTTCGGATCTTTTGAGCTCAGTGCTGGTAGTGTTCAGTGAAGATCGGTTTTTCAAAAGAGCGAGTGAACTGCGGATCAGTAAAAATGACAAATGAATCGCGGTTCTTCGATCTTCGGAGATCCAGTCAAAATAAATGAACGACGGCTCTTCGATCTTCGGTTCTTTTGAGATCAGTAGAGTTGGGGAAAATTCGGACTTCCTTTTTTTCAGCCCCCTGTTGCCAACCCACACAATAATTCAGAGGGAAAATACGATATAAATCGATCAAATAATACAATTTTGCGGAATTGTACCGTACCACCCAACTTGTCTCCAGTACTCTGTGCGTACCACCACTTTTGCATTATTGTATTTTTGGTCGTAAACTTTACCGTATTTTTCCAGTGTTTTCTGTGACCCACTTTCTGATTCTTTCCGTTGTTTTTTCTCCCTGTTTGATTTTTACATCATGATTTTTTGTGAGGAGCTTTCTGATACAAGTTCAAAAGGCAAGCAAAAGCACATCCTTATCTTACCATTATTATCAATATTCTCTTTCACCTTGGTTACCTTAATTTTCTTTGTAGAATAAAATTATATAACATCAAAATGTTATATTATGAAAATGTTATACCGACTAGGAAATTTGTTGTTTTTAATTGTGGTTTTGTCATTAGAGGCATAAAAAAATGCAGATTTCATATAAATAAATAAATATTTTACCAAAAAACTGTATTTTTAAGTCTTTCTCATTCATTTCTTTAATCGTGTTCGTTGTTTGTTCGTTGTTTTACTTATTCATTGTTTTTCGATGATTTTTTAAAGGATTTATTGAGCATCTTTATTGAACAACATCGCTTTTGGGGTTATTATTTTCAATATGAACCATTGGAATCGAGCAACAGAAAAATTATTCCCTCCCGCCCTCAAAATTTGATGGTTTACGATTCAAGGTAGAGTAGAATCCAATAATCGAATAAAAATTTCCGGACAGAACTAAAACAAACCGTTGTGTAACAATTTGCAGCATCATTTTTCATCGTATTTTCATCTCTACAATAAATACGAGCTCAAAAGAGCCAAAAAGAGCCACTGATCCGTCGAAAAGATCCGGATCTTTTGAGTGAGCGGAGCGCTCAGAGCCGTTCTTCTTGGTGAACCGTTTTGCACATATCTAAAACCAATCGAGGCGAAAGATATTTTCAGAGTTCCTCATGCAATTGTTGTTGTCCCTATCGCCAGTAGTTCGAATGTTGAATCGACAACTGCCACCCTTAGAAACGTTTGAAACCCAGTGTATTATTGAATATCGCCCGATTTTTTCGTACATATCGCGAATATAACTAAATGTTATCAAATTAATTACTTGGATGCGGCCGATTACGCACCAATGAGAAAAATATGTGATAAACAAGGTGACTTGTTGTGATGAGGTTGGGAACAAACGATCGTGAACCGGCCGTGAACGCGATCTGGTTCTTTCCGCTATAACTACGTCCTGGAGCTCCACCAATCAGAACGCTTCTCGGGCTCCCACATTCAGCTTTCAGCCCAGTGTCCAAGGGTTTCTGTGCATGGATACTTTTTTCAAAGAGTTGGCTAGCTACGTCACGATTGGCTAGCTACGTCACACCATTCAAATCTTCAACTTTCCTTAGCTTCTCTGATTTTTTAAAAACATTTTCTCGACGAACAGACCCGATTACCGTTATTCCTGAGCCTTACTCTTTTGAAAAAAAAAAAAAAATAATAAAAAAAATTGACTGAAATACCCCATTCTGGTCTACAAGGTCCTTCTGACAAACTTTCTGTGTTTGGAGAGAAAATCGATACCTATATGGCTGAACAATTTGGAACAAGGGCACACTGATATGTTTCCACTGTTTTCTTGTGAGGAAAACTCGAACCCTCCTATTTTACAAGGCATTGCAAGCCACCTAATGAACTTGAAACTGGCTCTCGACAAATACTTCCCGGACCTGGACATCAAAAAGCATGACTGGATTCGAAATCCGTTTTCCACCATGGTGCAAGTAGAAGGCATGCCTCTTCAAACCGAATTTATTGATTTGGGAAACGACCGAACTCTACAACTCAAGTTCAATGACGTCCCACTGAACACCTTTTGGATTGACGTTGCAGCAGAATATCCTCAGCTGTCGAAGAAAGCAATTGACATCCTTCTCCAGTTCTCAACTTCGTGGATGTGCGAACATGAATTTTCGACACTTGCGACCATGAAAACGAAAAAACGGCAAAGAATGTTGGAAAGCACACTAGAGGACGACATGAGGGTTTGCCTTTCCCAACTGCCTCCTAGAATCCCAGAAATTTGCCGAAAACATCAGGGACAAATTTCACATTGATTTGAGTTACCTACCACTATAAAAATATAAAAAAGAATTAACATTTTACTTACCTACCTACCTATTAATTATTAATTAAAGTTTTTGTGCTCTTTACTGAAAACTTGTTTCTATTCCGAAATTATTACACTGCGAAATTTTGTGTTTGTATGGTGGGGTGCCACAGGGTGAGGCAGTCACGAAAAGGGGTGCCGTGACTCAAAGAAGGTTGCGGACCACTGCTATATGGAGTGTCGATAATTGGAAGAATAAAAGGAAATATTGGGAAAAAATACCGACCAGAAGATAGAACTCCACTCGACAACTGGGTAGGCCCCATCACGAAATGAAACTGCCGACTTTCACCAAATATAGAGTTCTATATTCACTGATGACTAACTAACCACATAACAAAACGAAATACTTTGATTTTGATTTGCGACTTAACAGACAAATGGTCGTAATTCGCACTTCAACTTGAACAGAAACAATTTTTAAACAGAAATTGAACTCGATATAAATCAAATATCAAACTCAAACTCATTTCGAAAATCAAATCGAAAAGATCCACAAAGAGAAATGAGGGGAAAACCGCAGAAGGCCAACATAACAAACCAGAAAGTTCCATACTGGATACTGGATGGATGTCAAAACGTGGATTCTCAAAAAAATCCCTAATTATTCTTAAAATATTATGTGTAAATTGCCTGAAGTCAGCAACGGGAGCAGGCATTCGTAATAAAATTTAAAAAAAAAAACATGGATTCTCAACAGGGAGGACAGGCAGTCGGCTTCGGCTATCGACGAACAAGGCCGAACCCTGCCGAGTGTCAGTCCTTGGCGCTTTTCTATCATGACGATTGTCAATTTCAAGCTGTAAACGCTATTTCTGTTATTTTTTCAGTCGTCTTGGTTTTATTAAAAACTCTCTTTATAGAGTACCAGATCACAAGCACATTACTGAAAGTCATTTTTCCAAAAAGTGCTTTGAGAGAAATAAACATATGTTTTGAGAATTTGACTATCTCACTGAGCTTACTTTTTTACATTTTGAAAAATTTTCAAAATTTTATTTTATTTTTATATTTAACATAAAACATTAGTTTCAATACCAAGTTTATAATCTCTACGTACAAATTTGAAGGTTTTACGTATCAATTTACAGCCGTATTCACAAACTGCACTAAGTGAAGCTTTTTAATAAGTGAAGCTTGAAAGCTCCACTTAGAGCTGTACTTCAGAGAAAACGCTATTCACGTACCAAACTTTGGAAGAAGTGTCACTTTAGCCGCACTTTACCGAAGCTGAACTTTCGTCAAGTTACACTCTCCGGGTAAGTTTGGCTCCACCCCACTTTACTGGCCCTCAGTGCAGCTTTTGACGATAAGTAGGTACGTCTATTTTGCTTGCTTCGACAGCCGCTTTATGAAGTTTTTCCGTTCGGATTTAAATGGAAAACTTTTCAGTTTTCCTTCAATTTCCTTATCAGTTGAACCTGAAGCTGAACTAAGAGCAGCTACACTAAAAACGATTGTGAATAGCGATTTCTCCTCAAGTTTCACTTTGGCCTAAAGTATCACTTTCGGAAGTACGACTTCAAGTGTCACTTTGGTGATTTTTTGTGAATACGGGCCATGGTGATTTTCCATTTCAAGTTGGAGGATGACGGAAATGGTTCGTTTCCCTGATTTCGGTGCTTCTGGGAATACCTACCTACTCCGTGCAACATGACGAAGACATTCCATCCGTCCCTTCCAAATGTCATTCTTTTGAAGATGCCAGTTGATTCGCACCATTTTAAGTCTCTATTTGCCTCCGGTAGTTTCGAATTGATTTATTTTGTGAACGTGATGAACGTGTTTTGTTGTCCGATCCAACCACGCAATAATAAGTATAACTAGGGTGACGACGATGCTGAAAACGATAGAATTCCTTCGACTACCCGGTGACGTCGAGAACAATACGGTAAGCGCTCTACAGAACACAGTTCATCTGAGATTATCTAGTCATTACGAAAGAAAAAAAACATTTATTTGATTAATCACTCTATACAGGGTGTCTACTATTTGGATGGACGAAACTCCAAGGATCGATTCTACAACTAATTTGCAACCAAAATTACATCAATTTAAAGGTTTTTCATTTCAAATTGGAGATTTTACACATCAATTTAAATGTTTTTCTATTCAAGTTGGAGGTTTTTCATTTCTAATGGGAGGTTTTACACATCAAATTGGAGACTTAACACATCAATTTAATGTTTTTCCAATTCAAGTTGGAAGTTTTTTATTTCAAATTGGAGGATGACGGTAATACATGTTAAGTAGTATGTCCTTCTTCGAGTTGTAGAATGTACTTTGAAATATTATTTTTCTTTAATACGAGTAATAATAATCTCTTTATTCGTAATCCTCGTATAAGGCGAGGATGCGTCCAAGTAAGGTAGGAGGTAGCTCGCCTCACATGTTAGCTGCGCTACCTAATTTGCAACGAAAAATGTCTCTTCGCATTTAATTTTAAATCCACTCAAAATTCTTTTTTTTTCCCACTTTGAAGTTTTTATTCGCATTTTCGACCTTACGGCACTGTCAAAATGGTCAAAACTCCCTGATTTCTCATGAAACGTCAAATCTGATTACACTGTTGGATAGAGCGTCGAATTTCCTATCCGTTTCATGGGAAATCCAGTTCCTTAAAGCCATTTGTAAAAGTAATGTAACGGTTTTACCGTTGAGTGCCCCACGATAGCGCATTTTATGACGGGCAAACGATAAACCTAAAATAAATGTCCATAGGTAGGTACTCTACAGAACAAAGTTCATCTGAGTTCTGTTCAAAACCCCAACTGTATGATTGCACGTATGTCTCCCGAACGTGGGGGACCCAGGTACGATTCCAGGTCGTGGCATAAGTTTTTTCTTTTAATAAATTACGAGTTTATCTACGATTTGTTTTTGCCTGCTTTTACCAGGCTTTTCAGCTAGTCTAGTCATAACGAACAGGTAGTCATCTATGTTAAGAGGTATACCCTTCGGGAAATCGTTCGACCGCTTTCTTTCAATCGTAACACAGTACATCTTAAAAACCTAATTCAGGTAGATTTTCTTACCAGGAATTCGTGGCATTTGCCGTCGGCAGGGAGGGTGTC
Organism: Apolygus lucorum; assembly: GCA_009739505.2. Lineage (NCBI taxonomy): Eukaryota > Metazoa > Arthropoda > Insecta > Hemiptera > Miridae > Apolygus > Apolygus lucorum. The sequence continues at coordinate 8,724,335 of CM019175.2, forward strand.
GCCATCTGTGCAGGCGCTGGCCGCCGCGACGAACGTGACGACCAAAAGTGAAGACCACAAAACTTGAAAATAACAAAATCAAACGTTTGAATTTCAATCATTTTCTCGGTTAAAACCATTTTAGAACTTTTGAAAGCAAAAAAACCTTTTTTTTTAGAAAACAAAGATTTGATTTCTGTAATTAAAATGAATTAAAAACTCTCTTCTGCAAAGAACACGGCTTTGCCACTGTTACCACCAACCAACTTGAAGAAAAATATCGATCGCATTTCGGTCAGCTAAAATTTGAACGGAGATTAGGCCTCTTTTGCGATTCACACTCGTGTTTCTGATTTATCGTACGTCCAACCCTTAAATTCTCGTAGGGAGCGAACGGTTTGTCCTACAGAGCTCCGCGTGGTCTCTAAAAATTCTATACTATCTTAAATTGATGGAAAAACAATACCTACCTTTATATCGAAATTTTTTGAGCTAGGGCGTTTTCAAAATGTCAACCCTTAGAAGTGACCTACATCAACCAAAAGCTTCGGGGCACAACTAGACCCCAAATGGAGCCTACATACCAAATTTCATCAAAATCGGCCCATGGGAGGTAAGGAAAGTGCCGCGTACGGCGGACGGACGGAAATTTTATTCGATTTTCGGATTCTACGTAAATTCTTGGTCGATTTTAAAGGTTCATTATTGAAAATAATAAACCAAAAAAGTGATGTGATGACCACAATTTTGAATATTTTCTCATCGATTTCCCTAGGAAATTTTTGTCACAACTCTATTTTGATACATGAAAAATTCCACAAAAAATCCCGAAGTCCAATAATTTTAAAATTGCATTTTAATTTTCACAGCTGAGTTACATGTACCAATAATTGATACAATTACAGCAATAATTGCTGTAATTATTGCAATAATTATTGTAATTATTGTAATTACAGCAATAATAATTCATTCAGTTCATACAGCAATAAGAATTCATTTGCTTGGTCATTGCTGACGGATCGCATCACGACAGAAATAAAAGTTATTCTACGCCGTAAAATCCGTCAAAATGCACGAAAATTTCAAAAAATATCCTAAAAAACAATTTTTTGAAGTGGGATTTTTTTTTGTTTTTTTGTTTTTTTTTAGCATTGGATATCGTTAGAACCTCACTACACCCCCTCTGCTGAGGTGTCCAAAAAGCTACCGTCCAGTTTTCATTGAATTAAGAAAAATACGCATCACGACAGATGAAAGTCACTCTACTCCATAAAATCCGTCAAAATGCACCTGAATTTCAAAAAATATCCGAAAAAAACAATATTTCAAGGGGTACCTACGAAAAATCCGCATGTCTGGAGGCCACACCTTGAAACGTAACGGGCGAAATTAATTGAACTCACCTCTCATCGTTGATCGAAAGACAGCGTGGAACTGAAGTACTCTTCTGTTCCCTCAGAATTCGACCATCGAGATAACGCTATAAAAAACTAAAAAAAAAAAAACCTACTAGTTTGAAGTGGGGTGTTTTCTCTCTCTCTCTTTTTTTCGTTTTTAAAATAGGAAAATTTTAATTACCTTAAAATAAAAGATAAAACGGTCAATATCGGAGTGAAGTGGTGCAGGCGGTCCCAAAGGAGTGGTAGGTGGTCGAACAATGAGAATATTGCATTAGTGATGGGTTGCGAAATATTATTTACCTTTGATAAATCTGAATTTTTTTTCTATTCGGTCGAGTGTGGACTTTGAACATTTTAACTCTAAAACCGTTCAATGGGTAGGACAATTTTCCTGGGTAGGAAAAACTGTTCATTGTTATTTTTAATCTAAGGTAGACCTCATTCTGAGAATTTTGGTACCAACCGCGACCTTCTAGCGTGTGTAAATCTTTTCCTATGAATTTTTAAAGTTTCGACCGTTTATGACGTCACAGTGGGGGGTCCCGCCCAGGCGAGAGGGGCGCGTGTCGTCATAAACGGTAGAAACTTCGAAAAATCATAGAAACAGATCTACTCACGCTAGAAGGTCGCGGTTGGTGCCAAAATTCTCAGAATGTAGTCTACTTTCGATTAAAAATCTAAAAAAAAATCAAGGCGCATCCCCCATTTGAGTGCACAGAGATGACGTACCGTCAGGTGGGGAGAGTTGGGACCATTTTCACTACATTTTGCTCTGCCCTGCCTGGGGACTGTGTTGCATTTTTTGGAAATACCTTGTAGAATCCAGAGATGGGCGTAATCATAATCATAATTACGATTACGATTAGGGATGGCATATCGAATGAAATATATCGATCAAATGATATATCGTCAATGAGATATCGATACCTTCGATATATCGGAGAAAATATATCGATATTTCGGAAGATCTACTTTAAGTGAAGTAGGAAGGTGAATTTAATCGTTTTAAAGCAATATAAAAATAATTCAGGATGACATTTATGGACATATCGGAGTATCTACTTGGAAAAACTTGAAGAAGTAAGTGGGTAGGGGAATTGAAACATCACTAACATCACTTTGGAAGAAATATATTGATATACTCGACATATCGGAAGATATATTTGAAAAAACCTGATGAAATAAGTATTAACCTACTTTCAAAAGTTACTGGGTATGAATGATCGAAATTCATTGTTTAAAAACTGGAAAAAAGTGCAAGAATGTCATTGCAATGTTAAATTAATTTACAAATTGACAGGGGTATAGTACTGTAGACAATCATGATCCTTAAAAATTGAAAATAATTGTTGTAAAAACCTGCTTCACTTCGTATAGTAAGTAGTTTTAATCTAGACAAGCCTCTATTACTTTTGATTCAAGTCAAGTAAGTGAGCCTTGAGAGTCACTGTAGGTGTAAAACATTCATGTACACAATCATGTCTGAGCTGAAGTCAACAGTCTGAAATCAACCCATCACGTAGGTACCTCAAACTGGAAACAAATTTTGAATATAATTACCTACTTGATGTTTTTACAGGTACAGGCGTCTCTTCTCGTCCATTCACTTCAATATTTAATTTTTACTAGAAATTTTTTTTTTTAACTTGAAAACAGGTCGCGATATATCGGTAAATATATCGATATTGACCGATAATATCGGTACTCTATATCGATATATCTCATATATCGATCTATCGTTGCCATCCCTAATTACAATTATATTAACAAGCTTAAAGGTGTAATCACGATTACGATTACAATCATAATCACAGGTGTAATTGCGATTATACTGTAATCATACGAAAAGTGCACGATTACAGTTGTATTTTCAGGGTCTTCACAGGCACTCAGGACGTCAAAACCTACCTCGTCCATTACCTACCCCATATTGTGCCTCCATTTTGTCCTGTTTTGCGCATGTTTTATACGGGAACTGATTTTCACCGGTACTTACTTCTATCGATCACGTTCCCACGAAAATTAAATAATCAACCCTGGAATAATCAACCCTGGAATGGAATCGTCACGTAAATTTTACACCTGTGGCCTTGAAACAGTCGCCCACCCCACTAGCGAAAAGGGCGGGATGGCACCACCCCACCTATGCTATCCCTAGGCAGTGTTGCCAACAAGCGGCTACCAAAACCCCCTGAGCCAACCTCGAAAAACCCCCAAATCCCCCCAAAAAAGAAAAACCCTAAAACTTAAGGATAAAATAACATTATCAATGAATACAATGCAATTTTTTTTTTTTTTTAGTAGTAGATTGTAATTCATTAATGATTTGAGGGCGGAGTGGATCTTGAAGACAATGCAATTATTGTATTAGCGATAAATACGTTTCAGGTCATACAGGTTTTGAAAAAAACATTAAAAACATTTTTAAAAATAAACTAGTTTCTTCAGATAGGGTACTTTTTGTACAAAAAATCAAAGTGTCAAACAGTGAGGTCGCATTCGACCCCCATCTCCAAAACCTTCTCAATTTCCTCAAAACTTCAAGTTTGCTAATAGTAACGAGTGAGAATGGACAAATAAACTTCAAGAATTTATCAGTGTGTGCTTGCGAAAGATCAAAGATCGAAAAAAGTTTGTCCTCCAAAACTCCAAAATTATAGTCCCATTGAGCCCACGATAGACATTGGTAAATTCGGTGGTTTTTCACTCCATTGGATGTATATATTACCTGCTGCTATTTTAATTGCTGATTCATTTTTATTCTACCCAAATCCCCCCGACTCATCGGTAAAAACCCCCAAAAGATTTCTCCCCACAAAATCCCCCCGTCAAGAAAAAAAACCCCAAATTTGGGGGGGAAACCCCCAACTTGGCAACACTGTCCCTAGGGTATCCCCCTTCAGTCGCGCATGCCCTCTGCCACCGAGTTTGTCGCTGTTGTCTCTCACAGGCCTGTAAACTGAACTCATGGTGTAATTTTTACAACGTTTCCAATAAATTAGGTAGAACGGTGTAATTTTCACACCACGTTTCCATTCCCTGCCCCATTCATGGTGTCAAAATAACATCATTTTTGTTTCACAAAACAGCCATATATAAAAAAACAAAGTAATGTTCCTAAATATTCCTGTTCCTTTGAAGTAATTTTCATTGTTGGAGGTTACTTTTTCTAGTCCGTCAAATACCTTGAAAGACTGAGAGGAAAACTGTTGAGTTATATTTTGTAATACGAGCTTTTTTTTTTTTTTTTTTTTTTTTTTTTATTAATCAAAAATACAGCAGCCTGCTTCCATAAAAATGATTACAGGCTAATTACAAGCTTGAATAATTTGATTTAACATGATGATTTGATATATTCCTTGACTAAATTTTGTGTCTTAATAAACAATAAAAATAAATAGGTACTTGCTTGAATTAAAGATCATAAAACTTCAAAGTTGATAGCTTCTAAAAACAAAACCAAGTCTCTTGTATGTTTCTGGAGCAACACAATGACATCACACGGCCAGTCATCCCCTCGCAGGACGCACATCCGCTCAAGTCGAGCTCGAGGAGCATCCAAATGTGAACATTCATACAAAATGTGATTCCAATCCTGGACGTCACCGGAACTGCAGGAACAAACATCCGTCTCCGCCAAGTGAAACCGATGCAGGTAAGTCCTCAGTCTCCCATGACCTGAGAGCAGCAATGTCATTCGCCAGGAAACAGGGAACGAGGTCCGCATCCGATCAGCAATCGTCGGGAATATGCTTCTTGTGTGGTTTCCATCGTCGGTTGCCCGCCATACACGTTCCCAGCAATGGACACTCTCGGCACTCAGCATACTCTTAAGTCGACCTTTTGATGGCCTGGCAAAGGCTTCCGGCCTACCGGAGTCGGCTGCCGCCTCCTTGGCCAGACGATCGGCTTCCTCATTACCCTCAGTGCCTGCGTGAGCCCTTGTCCACTCTATTCGGAAATTCCATCCAACCTCTCGTAGACATCGGATCAAAGAACGAATCTTCTCTATATTCGGCAGATGATTCTTCTGGTCAGCCATCATTGCCAGGGACACCTTGCTATCGGTGTACAAAATCACTCCTCTACTACGAATGTCCAGTTTCTGTCGCTGGACCCAGAGTGTCGCCTCCAGCAATGCCAGAACCTCAGCCTGATTGATTGTACACACTCCAGCCAGTCGAAATTTCTGATGGTAAATGGGTTGAACAATCCCTCTCTTGTAAACCACAAAGGCACATCCAACTTTTCCTCCTCCAAGATCACTCCCATCCGTAAAAACTGAATAGAATGGCTCTTCGTCGTCCTGACCTGTCAATTCTGCCCCCACATCCACCGCAAGCGCAGGGTGCCCCCAGTCACCCGGCGGCAAAGGCTTGTCAACGCCCTCTCCAGTCTGGAGCACGTACAGTCGACTCAATTCCCGGACCTCCAGCTCAATCGGTTTGATTCCCGCTATCACACAGCACCCATGAAACGAGATGGTTCTAACACCCTTGATCATTCGTAACAACATCAGACGCTGGGTTCGCCGGATCGTCCTCACATTGCACTGATATCCCATTGCCTCTGCCCACACGGGTGCTGCGTAGGTCAGTATTGGGAGCACCGCTCCTCGGTATATTATCTCCAGGGCCTCCGATTTCATACCCCAATAAACCCCCGCCGAACGAGAGAGGGCATTTATCAGCTGTGAGGCCTTCCGGGTGACATCGGCAATATGTCGGTTCCATTTTAGGCTCCGATCAAACGTGACTCCCAGGTACTTGAGGTGATCCACTTCTTCTAAGCGCCTTCCCAGCAAATATATACGAAGGTCACGAGTCCTGCGTCGACGAGCAACTCTCAAAAGCTTGGTTTTATTAGTGTTAAAGCACAAATTGCTCTCCCATGCCCATTTCTCAATAAGAAATAGGCCCTCGTTCGCCAAAGCCTCTGCATAATATTCACTATCGGCAGTGCAAACCATCAGCAGGTCATCAGCAAAGGCAAACACCGACACCCCAGGCGGATACGGAAGCTCCAGCACCGTGTCATACATTATTGTCCAGTATCCTGGACCACAACAGCTCCCCTGGGGACAACCAACGACCTGCTGTCTCTTAACTTCTGCTGTCGATGTTCTGATTGTAGCCCATCTCCCGGAAAAATATGACCTGGTCAGTTGGAACAGGTTTCTTGGACATCCCTTGTCACCCAAGCGCCTCATCACCGCCGGCCACCAGGCCCCATTAAACGCACCTTTCACATCCAATGATACTAAAACACTATACTGCTTTGAATCCAGAGAATTCTTCAATATCTTCTTCACATCCATTAGGGCCTGGACAGTATCTCTTTGTGGGGTAAAGCCGTACTGTCTGGGTGATAGTTTACCTCGAATGCGTAGGTCATGAAGAATTCTATTTATTAGGAGCTTTTCCAGGACCTTCCCCATGTAATTCAGCAAGCTGATGGGCCTGTACTTGGATGGATCATCCGAGTTCTCTCGCCCTGGCTTGGTGATTAAGATAACATTTGATCTTTTCCAATTCAGTGGGAAGACCCCTCTCCTCAAACACTCCGAATATAGAGTCGTGACGGCCTTCGGGATGCAGCCATTTATGGCCTTAAATATCTCCACCGTGACTCCGTCTTCCCCCGGAGCTTTCCCCTCCCGGAACTAATACTAGCTTGAAATACGAGCTTGAAGTAATACGAGCTTGAAAATAAAAATGTGTTCATTGTTGAAAAACTATTTATTGGACTGGTAGTAGCACCTGGCAGTACCCCTTTTGCTATTGAAATCAGCAGAAGTATTGAAATTGGATATTGAGCCCAGGAAAACGAATAGAAATCAAGGGAAAATAGAGAAAGCAAAGAGAATTGGCTCAGAATCCCCCCATTTTACTAGTATAGAGGCAATAATGAGGAATTTCACCATGTCGGAATTTCCTATTTTTGACCCCAAAATCGGATTCAGCTCCTCGAAAAACCCCCTAAGGCAAACTTTCAGCCCGAACTTCCTAATTTACGAATAAACAAAACAGTGTAGAAAAAACGAATGTTTAAAAAAACCGGGAAAATGACGTCATGCTGGAATAGTTCATTTATGACCGCTTGAAGCGCTGAGATCGAGAAATCCATACCGTAAAACCGTCAAACTTTACCCCACCAGGGGTAACTTTACCCCAAAAAGTGAGAATCTTCAATTGTGACGTAAGCGTGGTAGAACTTAGATAAAAGTTAGCTATTGTGTTTTCGTTATTCTCCACATCCCAGAGAATCGATGCGGCTTGCGATGGCGCCTTTATCCATGTTATCAGCTGTAATCAGTCATTGTTTCCTGTTCAGCTGTTTTTGTCCTGTTTCTTGTGCTCCAAAATTTCTTCCATATCAGGTGTTTGGAGTGGATTTGCCAGGCAAGCCCTCATCATA
>CM019175.2:8732230-8803640 GCA_009739505.2 Apolygus lucorum
GTTCCACAGTAAGGCGTAGAGGTACGGGAAGACCAAGAAACGTAAGAACACCTGAAAATGTGGCTCGAGTGAGCAGCAGTGGAACAGTCGCCTCGGAGCTCTGCTCGGAAGCACGCAGTAGCACTGAACATCTCTAACACCTCAGTAAGGAGGATTTTGCACACGGACTTGTCATTCCATCCGTACAAGATTATGATTGTTCAGGAATTGTCACCTCCAGACTACCAAAACCGCTTGAATCGATGCCAAGAGATAATTAAACCGCATCCCACCAACGTCCACTTTGTTCAGTTCGGACGAAGCCCACTTCCATCTCTCTGGAGCGGTTAATAAACAAAATTTCCGCTATTGGTGTGACCACAACCCAAAAGAAATTCACGAGAGACCTCTCCACTCCCCGAAAGTCACTGTCTGGTGTGCCATTTCAAAATTTGGGCTGATTGGGGCCTTATTTTTTCGAGGAGGATGGAGAACTGTTACTACCGTCAATGCTCAGCGTTATCTTTTCATGCTGGAAAGATTTTTTGAACCCGAATTGAACCAGTTAGCTGAAGAAGAGGATCTGGGGGATATTTGGTTTCAACAAGATGGGACTACAGCCCACACAGCGCAAATCTCAATGCTGAAACTGCTGCAGATGTTCCCCGCACGCCTCGTCTCTCTCAGGGGTGACTTGGGGTGGCCGGCAAGATCGCCAGATTTTAGTGTGTGTGATTTTTTCCTGTGGGGCTACTTGAAGGAAAAGGTTTTCAAAACATCGACCTCACACTCTGGAAGACCTCACGACTCGAATCAGGGAAGAAATCGCCGCGATTCCCATCGAAATGTGCCAGAGGGCGGCTGAAAATTTCAGGAATCGCCTACTTCAGTGCGTCGCTGCTGAGGGCGCCCACCTTCCTGATGTAATTTTCAGGACTTAATCTACTGAAATGGGGTGATGTATGACGTTCAATGAAACAAACCGTAATCTTCTAAGTTGCACCGTTTTTTTTTAAATCGCCCTTTGAAACTGCACCATTTGTTACGGCTCACCCTGTATTAGGTATATGTTAACTTGTTGATTTCAGTATTTATCATTTATATGAGAGTTTGTTCATACCTAAGATGTTGAATTATTAGTTATTGTTATTTTTTTACATTATGAGTTAAACTGTGAGAATTTATACATACTATGTTACTGGGCATGAATATGCCCGTGTATTGTACAAATAAACATTCTCGTCATAGAAGTGTTCGTAGGTTATTTTCTCTTTTTGATTTATTATTTTCAATAATGAACCTTTGGAATCGACCAAGAAACTTTTTTTTTTTTTTAACAGCCCCTCAAAACGCTGCAAATTATTACACAATGGTTTATTATTTTTCTATAGATCACTCGTCTGCAAAGCTACCAACTATCCAACATAAAGAAAAACATCGATCGTATTTCGGTCAGCTATAATTTGAATGGAGATTAGGCCTCTTTTGCGATTCACACTCGTGTTTCTGATTTATCGTACGTCCAAACTTTAAATTCTCGTAGCGAGCGAACGGTTCGTCCTACAGAGCTCCGCGTGGTCTCAAAAAATTCTAAAAATTCTATAGAATCTTAAATTGAAGAAAAAATAATACCTTCATATCGAAATTTTTTGAGTTAGGGCGTTTTCAAAATTTCAAAATTCAAATTTGAACCCTTAGAAGTGACCTACATCAACCAAAATCTTCGGGGCACAACTAGACCCCAAATGGAGCTTACATACCAAATTTCATCAAAATCGGTCAATGCTAAGTGGCAAAAGTGCCGCGCACGGCGGACGGCGGACGGCGTACGGACGGCCAAATTTTTATTCGATTTTTGGATTCTACTTACCTTGAAACGTAAACCATCAAATTTTGAGGGGGTGTTAAAAAAAAATTTTTCTTGGTCGATTCCAAAGGTTCATTATTGAAAATAATAAACCAAAATTGATGGTTTACGTTTCAAGGTACGTAGAATCCAAAAATCGAATAAAATTTGGCCGTCCCTCCGCGGCACTTTCCCCACTTAGCATTGACAGATTTTGATGAAATTTTGTATGTGGGCTCCATTTGGGGTCTAGTTGTGCCCCGAAGATTTTGGTTGATGTAGGTCTCTTCTAAGGGTTCAAAAATGAATTTTGAAATTTTGAAAACGCCCTAGCTCAAAAAATTTTGATATAAAGATACTGTTTTTCCATCAATTTAAGATTCTATAGAATTTTTTGAGACCAAGCGGAGCTCTGTAGGACAAACCGTTCGCTCCCTACGAGAATTTAAGGGTTGGAGGTACGATAAATCAGAAACACGAGTGTGAATCGCAAAAGAGGCCTAATCTCCGTTAAAATTATAGCTGACCGAAATGCGATCGATGTTTTTCTTCATGTTGGATGGATATAGAGAAATATTAAACCATTGTGTAATAATTTGCAGCGTTTTATGTCAAAAATTGGAAATTTTAAAAATTCAATCTTTCAATCATACTCCATGATGTATTTTTAGGGAATTTTACGAGGATAGTGGAAATTACGGTCTCTAATCGTAGTAATAGAAGGTATTTTTGGAATCAGGACATCATTTCTGCATTAAGTATCGATTGAAATTCAAAAATGGGGTGAAAATTTGTAATTTTGGTGACCTGAGGCGTGTATGGACTATTCGCTATTCTGAACAAACGGAAATTTCATCCATTAGGTATTTTTATTATTATTATTATTATTTTTTTTTAACGAGCCAACTTGAAACCCGCACGAGATTTCAAAAATGACCCACAAAAACCACCCTGAATTTCTATAAAAAAATTAGCCAAAAAAAAGGATTGAAAGGTCTGCAACAAAGCGGTACTCAATTCACGAAAATCCGCCTTTATTTCGGATTCTACAATTTTTTTAGGCACTTAACGGTAATGAAAACAACGAAAATTGACATTACAGAATCACATACTTGAACATATTTTAGTTTCGAAAATTAAGAGGGTTTTTTGGTTCATAAAAACAACGAATATCTTAATTTTAAGTTAAATTGCAGGCGCACGAAATGTGAATTTCAACTCGCTCCTCGGGAGTCCTCCAGCTTTTTAACACCTAGAATTCAAACAAAGTGAAATTCAGTTACATCTCGTGAGGATTCCAAACTTAAAAAAAAAAAAAAAACATAAAAGTAGTGAGCAGTGCTCGGGTGGTGACGCCTAGTAGCGCAAATGCCGAGATGCCCGTGCACTCGAGTGTATTACAGCCTGTATTTCAGCGTCTACTCACTTGGTGTCTCCGGCGATGCAGTCGTCGGGGTTTTTGGCGGATTCGACGCTTCTGCGGGATCGAGGTTTTTTCGCAAATTTTGGTCGTCGGGTTGAAAACGCCGCCTGAAACACGAAAATTCACGAAAAATTGTATTTGTATGGTAAGTGGGGGGTGAGAGGTTGAGGATACAACAAAGGTAGAATATGGTATTGTAGTCTATTCCTAGATTATTAAGGCTGAAGGGGACGAGGGTCTAATATGATTCTGAAATGAGAGATGGCGCTAGTGTCGCCCCATACTTTTATCCGGTTTATCTAAGATAAAAAGAACATTATTTTCAAATCTAACCATATATAAGCCAATATTAAGCGCCATCATCTAACATGTTACAAAAAATAAAATTTTTTGATAATTTTTTTGAAAATTAATAATTGAAGTATGTTTTTGACTAAAAAATTCGAAAACAGCCCGTGTTTGGAAACTATTCTAGTGTACAATGGAATTATAACGAAACAATTTGTGAGAAAATTAGAGGCCGAAAGCGAAAAATTATACCCAAAAACGTGGTCCTGGGAAGACTAGACTGAATTTGAGGGGGCAACCGCTGGGCAACACTTGGAGGCTAATCCCGCCCACCCACGCACACCTGTGAGCTCCGAGCGACCATTCATCCCTGCTTGTCGTTCATTCAATAGAGAGTTTTTGGCAACCACTAACGGGCCCGTGGAACCACTTCACAAAGCTCGGAGTTCGCGGGTGACGATGAACTTGCCTCCTGACAACAGCGGGGACGATGAAAGGGTGCCCCCTAACAGTCACCCGTTCCTAGAGGCCCACCATCACAAGCCCCTCCCCCCCCACCCCCCTGTCTATAGTTAACGGGCTTCCTCCTTCAACTGGGTAGCATCCTCTGTTGCTCGTGCTAGTCTCCTCCTAACGGGGCCCGTCAGATTCTGGCACCAAAAACTCTCTATTCTCTGACCTCCCCTTGCCATAGCACCCACCGGCACCCCACTGGCCCACAACTCTCTCTCTTCTCAACCTCAATTTTGGGCCACGTTTTACTGTCAATTTTTCTGTTTCAGGCGGATTATTGATTCAGGCGGGCCCGTGGAACCGCTTCACAAAGCTCGGAGTTCGCGGGTGACGATGAACTTGCCTCCTGACAACAGCGGGGACGATGAAAGGGTGCCCCCAGACAGTCACCTGTTCCTAGAGGCCCACCATCACAAGCCCCTCCCCCCACCACCCCTGTCTATAGTTAACGGGCTTCCTCCTTCAACTGGGTAGCATCCTCTGTTGCTTGCGCTAGTCTCCTCCTAACGGGGCCCCGTCAGATTCTGGCACCAAAAACTCTCTATTCTCTGACCTCCCCTTGCCATAGCACCCACCGGCACCCCACTCTCTCTCTTCTCATCCTCAATTTTGGGCCACGTTTTTACTGTCAATTTTTCTGTTTCAGGCGGATTATTACCATATTTATTTATGAGGGATATTCTGAGAGCTACATGACTTCTTTCAGAATGGCGGCTGTAATCTTTTTTGCGGAAAAAATTCGCTCAAAAGTATATTTATAGGCAAAATAAGAGTACTATAAAAGGACAACTTTGCATGCATTACTAAACAATATGTTTTTGAAATGTTTGCATGACAGCGCGTTTGGTTACTACGTCGAGACAAATCCAAAATGCATTGAAAAATGAAAATCGGTTGATCGGTTGTAGAGATCAGCCGGATTAAAGTTTGGTATTCTCACTCGCACAACTGTCGTCCCCTTTAGCCTTAAAGGATTTGTTTGGAGAAGCAGTCTTGAGGAGTTCTGAAGACTCCAAGGGAGTCGAGGCGCCTATATCCCCTCTGCTATTGGTATAATTTTCTATACTCGATTCTAAAGGGCCCTTTTAGGTTAGAAAAACTAAGAAAAATACATTTTACCTATTTTTCTCTCAATGAACCACTTTTGTAATGAATGTGGGAGAATTTTCTACCTGCTCTGCTCTTTCTCTCTTTAGCTCAATCAATCGTATTGCCCAAAATACATGGAGAATCACCAATCTGGAGTCTCAAGTCACCCAGTCCCTACAAATTTCATCGAAATCAGACTGTTTAGTAGTTTTCCCCCGTTACTAGGATTAGCAGTCACCAAGGCGGACCTGGAAACCAAAATTGTTCAAAAGGCAGACTGGTCGTACCTAAGAGGCAATCGAGTTGAACCCAACGTCCGGACTGACATTCGAGGTATTGCTTGGAGCTGAGAGCGGCTCGGTGTTCCGCTTCTGTCGCGCACCCGCACCCGTTGAGCTCCGCTTTGTACACGTCGCTTCCCGAGCACTTGACGGTCGCCCATTTGCCGCCCATGCAGACCTGGTACTCGTGAGAGCCGCTCCCGCTCATTGTTTGCCCTGAACACAATTTACGAACGTCTGTATTCAGTTACCGTTAATTTGTTGCACAAAATTTTGATACATTTTTTTTTAACTTTTTAAAAATAATTTTTATTGGCGTCGTGATATTGCTACATTCGGTGTTTAAAAAACGTCTTTGGAATCATCAACTCACCTCATAGTCTAGTCATCATTATCATTCTGCATCAACTCCATACCATTCTCCATATCCTTCCTAAAAACCTATCAAACTTCCCCAAAATCCTTTTCTAATTCCCTCAGTATCACAAACACAAAACATGAAACTCCTTATCACCTTTATATCATCCACCTTTGCAACTTCCATACTGTTCTTCCATGTAATAGATTATTCAATCTGTCGACATCCATGTTCCATTCAAGTCAATTCAATCCATCAATAATTTCTGTTCATTTCATACATAAAACCCTAATAAAAACTTCTCTTAATTTAATTTATGCAATAATCAGTTTTAAAATTATAAGTGCGAGTGAAGTGCGTCATCAGCTGATTTCACCTTCATCACTGCTCTGGAGCCCTTCATCATCATTCATCATCAGTCAGTCTTAAAACCTTCCACGCGGGTCCCAAAACAGCGATTTCATCGCCAAAGCAGATCCCAAACAGGTCTTGCTGGCAGCGCAGTGTGCCTACCGGTAGGCACTTTTTCTCCATTTTACTGCTACCTGTTTTTTCTTAGTTGAACCAGTTGGTAATTTTTTTTAACCTATTTCCAGCCACTGATGCGTTTTCGCATTGACTTTTTTAAATATTGAAAATAGTGGAAAATCTTCGTAGAAGAATTTTTCTCGTTCATGCTGTTCCTATACTCGTCAAAAACAATTCTTCGACATTCGGAGCTCGATGCGACTTTGGAATTTGTTTGTTTGTTGATAAGGAGGCCTTTTGGCCGAAAGCATGATTATAGTGGCTCAAATTCGATCCTGGGCGATTGAGCGTTCCGGGCCACGAGTCGGAAAAATCATATTGATTTGGAAGACCTCTTAAATGAGGCCTCTTAAATCCAATTAAAATGTAAAATTTGGAGAATTTTCGCTCTCAATTGGTGAGCAAATTATGTCTTATTTCGGCCGCCATCTTATAAAAGAGTTTATCCTCCTCTCACTTCTCTGCTATTTCCACCCTTGGCTAGAAATGGGTTAACAGGATTTCTCTATGGGATTTCGTTTAGTAATCCCCGTTCTCTTCCAATTTTTTGAAAACATCGATTTCCGATTGTGTTCAATGTAAAAAGTCCACAAAATCGACTAGAATCGATTTAAGAGCTTCTTAACTCAATACATCTATCGAAACATCAGCCGCACAGAGGGTGGGATTTTGTTTGCCTGCCGGTAGGCAATCCGCGTGGAACGTGTTAACCAGTCAGCCATCTTGTACCTTTTTTTCATCTGGCTCTCACCAAAGAAAAGTTAATCTGAATTCATCCAAAGTAGTACCTGAAGTGGATTCTCAACTGTATGCCGAATATCTAGTGCAATATCTCACCATTCTGTTGGATTCCCTTGGACTAGAAGGATCATCGTATCTACCACTACCAGGATATCCCTCTGTACGCTGCCCACCTGCAGCTCAGGACACCATAAGTAGCTAGCTACCAAAATCAAGGTGAGAGTAAGAATAAAATTGGCTGAATACACGATTTTTCTTTAATCCGGCTCTTATTAAGGCTTGCTGATGGAACCCAAGCGTTGAAGTTCAAGGAACGTAATCAATACAACTCTGGATTTTCATGCCACCTTTGTGCCACAGCGGATCAAATCTGTGGAGTGACTGGCGCCAAGACACCAGAAATCTCTTATTGTGTGGGTTTGGGGATGTTTCTCCCTGAATATGGATGTGACCTTCTACGTACTATCGGCTAAATCCAACAGATATAAGTTTTTCGTACTGATTGGAAGTTGCTACCATATTTGCGTACCTTCGCTGCATGAGAGGAAAGAAGGACGACGATGGGCAGGATTTCCACCAAAGGACGAAATCACACTCGCCTGTAGACGGGTTGAATTGTGTTTTTTTCCAAAAACTCTCTGGGCAGCTAGTCAGCACCTGTGGAACAATGAGAAAAGATGAAGTGAAACGTAGTTGAAGGGAGGAGGGGGAAATATACATAAGATGACGACGTTGAGACCAGAGGAGGACATTGACATCAGATATGGTTATTGACTATTCCATATGGTGGCTTTCAGGATCTAATTTCTTCGTCCAGAAGTCACTGAAGCCTTGTGTCAACCTTTGACACTCAATGGCAATCACTGGCACCCAATGCAAACTGCTGACACCCAAAGCCAACCACTGACACTCAATTTCAACCACCATCACCCAATACCATCCACTGACACTCAATGCCAACCACTGACACTCAATGGCAATCACTGACACCCAATACCATCCAGTGACACTCAATTTCAACACCATCACCCAATACCATCCACTCACACTCAATGCCAATCACTGGCACCCAATGCAAACTGCTGACACCCAAAGCCAACCACTGACACTCGATTTCAACCACCATCACCCAATACCATCCACTGAGACTCGATGCCTTCTACTGAAACTCAATGCCATCCAGTGACACTCAATGCCAACCACTGACACCCAATACCATCCACTGACACTCAATGCCAATCACTGGCACCCAATACAAACTGCTGACACCCAATACCATCCAGTGACACTCAATTTCAACCACCATCACCCAATACCATCCACTGACACTCAATGCCAATCACTGGCACCCAATGCAAACTGCTGACACCCAAAGCCAACCACTGACACTCGATTTCAACCACCATCACCCAATACCATCCACTGACACTCAATGCCAACCACTGACACTCAATGGCAATCACTGACACCCAATACCATCCAGTGACACTCAATTTCAACACCATCACCCAATACCATCCACTCACACTCAATGCCAATCACTGGCACCCAATGCAAACTGCTGACACCCAAAGCCAACCACTGACACTCGATTTCAACCACCATCACCCAATACCATCCACTGAGACTCGATGCCTTCTACTGACACTCAATGCCATCCAGTGACACTCAATGCCAACCACTGACACCCAATACCATCCACTGACACTCAATGCCAATCACTGGCACCCAATACAAACTGCTGACACCCAATACCATCCAGTGACACTCAATTTCAACCACCATCACCCAATACCATCCACTGAGACTCAATGCCATCTACTGACACTCAATGCCATCCAGTGACACTCAATGCCATCCAGTGACACTCAATGACAACCACTGACACCCAAAGCCAACCACTGACACCCAATGGCAACCACTGACACCCAATGCCATCCACTGACACTAAATACCAACCAATGACACCCAATGCCAACCACTGACACTGAATACCAACCACTGACACTCAATGGCAACCACTGACACCCAATGCAAACCTTCTTCTTCTCCTCTTTCTTCTATGGCACTACAACCTATCGTGGGGTCAGGGCCTCCTACAATGATGTCTGCCAGTCCTCTCTAAAGCCCGGCTTTCCTACATGCGTCTCGCCGCTGCGGCTGCGGCTCGCGTTCAGCCGCATTGACTCCTTCAATGTATTTCATATGTGGCCTCTTTCCTACATGCGGCTGAGCCGCTGCGTCTGTGGCTGGTGGAGTGTGTCTGCGGCTGGACTGCTCAAGGGACCAGTGCCTAGCTGCGGCTGGGATATGCAAACCCGCATCGTACGTCTTCCTCTCTTCAAAAATGGGTATCACGGACGATAAATGTGAATTACAGACTTCGCACTATTTAATTTTTGTCCTCCAGTGACAACAGTTCCCTAACTTTTTCGAAGTGTTCAGTATGTTTACGAAAGAGGAGGACGAGGTACTCGTGGGGTTGGTTGAAAAAAATGTTTTTTTGTACGATATGGTCGAGAAAGAATATAAAAATGCAACAAAAAAGAAAAAACCTGGGAAACCATTGCAGAGGCGTTGAAGAAAGACAGTAAATATCCAAACATTAAGTATTTAATATGGTACATTGTTAATGCAATAAACATTGGTTTATTTATGTAGCTCTAATAAAGTCGTGAGTATCCAAACAAACTATCTTCTTCCTCATTCCTCCCACAATCACCCTTTCCTCCTCTTCCACGATCCACCAAGCCAATAGACCCTTCTTTCTTGACATTCTGAACACTACTGAATGCTTGAGCCGCATGGCCGTTGCGTCCAGACGCGTGTAGGAAAGATACCCCCCTGCGGCAGCCGCAAGCTCTGCGGCTCAATGTGATCACGAGCCGCAGCCGCTGTGGCCAGACGCGTGTAGGAAAGCCGACCTTAACCCAATGCCAACCACTGACAATGCCAACCACTGACACCCAATGGCAACCACTGACACCCAATGCCATCCACTGACACTAAATACCAACCACTGACACCCAATGCCAACCACTGACACTGAATACCAACCACCGACACTCAATGGCAACCACTGACACCCAATGCAAACCTTCTTCTTCTCCTTCTTCTATGGCACTACAACCTATCGTGGGGTCAGGGCCTCCTACAATGTCTGCCAGTCCTCTCTAACCCAATGCCAGCCACTGACACCCAATGCCAACCATTGCTTCACCTGTGCTTACCTGCCTATTAAACATACCAGCAACTGTTGCATTACAACCTAACCTGACTATTAAAGATGCCAACAACTCCTGAAAGATGACATCTGAAATTTTACTGTCACAGGCATAATTTTTTTCCGTTTTTGAATTGTAAACGTTCTTTAATAGGCATTTAGCCTCGTCGATTCATTCAACAACCAGAATAAACTTCCATTAATTTGGAAAATACTTCACGAGAATACAACAGGAGCTGATCCTTTGCAAGTCTCTAAAGTTGGGTCTCAACCTACTCGTTTCTAATCTGGTTCTTTTATTAATCAAAAGAGATGTAAATTATCCGGGATATGAACGTCATGAATGAAAATATTCTGACTTACTTCAACATTGTTTTCATTGCAGTAGTTGTACTTTGTGCAATCGGCCGCGTAAGCCGTTTTTTGTCCGGTGATGCAGCTGCCAGGGTTGCACTGGGCCTCCCACGCGAATCTGAGGAAAAAACGACAGGTTTTGTATTAACTGATTGGAGCACGCAGTTCCCAGTGAGAGCGAAGGTTTGCATTCTCATATACAGAAGAAGAGCCAGGGGCAGTCCAAGCAACCCTGGTGGCCAAGGGATGAACTAGACAGTTGAAGGAGGAGAGAGTGGTAATGACGTGTTCTCAGCTATCTTTTCTCCCTAGTCCCAATAGAGATGTATAACTGGGTGTATAAGATATCGATACCTTAAAGCACAAAGGCGTTATGTCCAAAAATGCCACTTTTGGGATAAATGGGTCAGTCACATCATAGGACCATACTCTTTCATAAGGATACATGATTGTAGCTCTAAAAACTTTGAAAATTGCTTAAAAACGGAAAAATTGACAGGGTTCTATGTCCTCTCTCGAAAAATCGTTAATGCCATTATGTGCTTTGTCCAGAAGAGGAATGCACAATGGTTCCATGTCCCAATAAGATAGCCATAAAATTCAATCGTGTTGTGGACACTCGAGCTTTGTCCGGACATAGCTCTTCTGAGCACTAGGTTTAAGGAAGGTCGACACTGTTTCTTAGAGAAAAAACACCGTTCTCTCCCATTAAGAAATCAAGGGTTGGGATTGAAATAAATCAGAAAACCAAAACTGAATCCCAAAAGATTGTTCATTATAGGAAATAGGCCTAATTTTCGTTCAGATTTCAGCTTATTAAATGACCCTTAAACTAACCCTTAAATTTTCGTAGGGAGCGAACGGTTTGTCCAACAGAGCTCCGAGTGGTCTCTAAAAATTCTACAAATTTGTCTACAAGACCCAAAATGGAGCCCACTTACCAAACTCATCAAAATCGGTCAATGCTACGTGAGGAAAGTGCCGCGAACGGCGGACGGACGGCCAAATTTTTATTCGATTTTTGGATTCTACGTAGGTACTTCGACACGTAAACCAACAAATTTTGATGAGGGGGGGGGGGGGTTAAAATTTTCTTCTTGGTCGATTCCAAAGGTTCATTATTGAAAATAATAAACCAAAATTTGATGATAGTTCATTTTTAAATAGCTTTTTTTGGTACGTTGAATTTCCGTGATATTTTATTAAACAGTAGGCAACTCAAGATCAGATAGATAGTTAAAGAAGACGATTTTGGTGATCCTTTGAAACCAGATGGTCCTTCAATTTTTGTGCTCCTAATTGATATAATATTTTGTAATTATTTGAGATTTCTAGGAGAATAAAAGAGTTGAAAAATAGAATTATTGATGTTTAGTAATCCATGTTGTAACGGTTTTTTAAGGGTTATGGGAAAAAAACCGTCTTAATACTTCCCAGCCAGGAAAGAGAGAACGCAGACTACTACTGGTCTCCAAACCTCCCCATACAACCAGCCACTAAATCCTTTTCCTGGAAATGGCACTTTCTCTTTCCTGTTGGTTTTCTTTATTTTTTATTTTTATTTTTTATTTTTTATTTTTTTTTTATTTAACAAGGTACCTTGATAGGAAGAAACTTATTCTAACAAAGCAGACCCTATCATTTAATTATCCTAGCTTCTTGGAAGGTTATATCGGCATCTGACAGGAACTTCAGGGAAGATGTTGGCTGGAACTCCTTATAGTAATCTGGACTGGAACTTCAGCTGTGAACCCAGTGGGAAGCAGGAACTTTTGATAGGACTTTGAATTCCACCTTTGAGTAGAGATGTTAGAAGGACCTTCTTGAAGTGATCTGGACTGGAGCTTCAACTATGACTCAGAAAAATTAACAAAGCAGGAACTTCTGGTAGAAATCTTGATTTACCCTTCTGTAGGGATTTCAGCAGGAACTTCAGCTATTAACTCAGTGAAACAGAACAGGAATCTGGACTGGATGTTCAGCTATAATCTCAGCAGTAAACAGGAAGCAGGAACTTCTGGTATGCATGTTGAATAGAACTTCAGTGTAGCCTCTTTGGTATTAATTTCCCCTTTTTAATGATTGTAATTTCCAGAATAAATTTATAGTAGACAGTTTTTCTTTTTATGATGTTCTCTCTAAATTGCAGAGATTGATAAGAGGTTCTTCCTCTATATTTCAATCAAATCAAAAAATAATCTTGGATTTCACAATGGAATAATATAACTCCTTTGAGAATCCTTAGGGGTTGAAGCTTGCACTAGTCAGTTAAGGCCAGTCAGTAGTAAATACCATGTTAAGCTTGATTGGTTCTGTCAAATCTGAATGACCGAGTAAATTTCCGTCGTGTGGGACACTCAGGAGAGTCCTTTTGCCTTCATCCTGCACTGCCCTCTAGCGAGACTCCTGTGTCTTATCGTCCGTTCGCCGGTCCGCCGCTAGGGCGCGTCCGCGTCCTGCTCCCTGCCACCAGGCTTCCACGCCTCTCTCAACAGGTCGCGCCTCGTTCGATCTTCATGTCTCTGATGACAGGAAACTGCCATTCCTTTCTTCGTTAAATTTATTTGTTTTCATTAGTAATTTTATGGGAATGGACATCTTTTCTTTTCTACAGAAGCATCCCATTTACTTTCAGGTACGTTTGCATATTATCAGTGGTTATTATTGTTTGATCATTGGGAATTGATAACTTTGGCAAAATTTGTAGGTCTCATGCTGTCAATCAGTACCTACTTAATTATCTTAAAAATGGTGAGCAGGTGTGCAATCGCCACAATGTATTATGCATGAATAAATTTCCAAAGTTCATGATCAATTACACCTACCAACATGCGAAACCGCCTGGTGTCACCACCCTCTGGTGCCAGTCGGTCGCCAAAAAACCGGTGGTGAAGAAAAATTATCCCTTACCGGTGGTGAAGAAATCCCTTTACCCAAAGGGGTCATGTCCACAATCGAACTTGGATAGAGGATCCATGTCCCTAATCTTACTTGGCCAAAAGAGCTATGTCCGTCCATCTCCCACATTTTTTTTATTTTTTTTTTTTATTTCAGAAAATCTCAAATTCAATAAAACTATTGAAGAGATCTTCTTGAAGAGTATAGCTCATAAGAAATTAAAGACTTTAGTGGAATAAGCGATTATTTTAGGAATTGTGCACTGGTGAAAACTTCTTTTGCGTTTATCTTAAAACTCCGTTTTTGGACATAGCGCCTTTGTGCTTTAAGGTATCGATATGTCGAAACAAGCTTCACAGTGAATTCCACGGGGTTGAGGAATCCTGCACTCACCTGCACTCTCCATTACTGAAGATTTGTCCGTTTGGACAGGTTCGGGTGACCCACGCGTTCCCGACGCACACTTTGTATTTCAGACAGTTGATGTCCACTTGGTAGGTCCCATCAGTGCAGGAAGTGTCCTGCAATAATTTCAAACGATAGCTTCAAAAACACTAAATTATTACACAAGTTACTATGGATCAAAAGGCCACCCAAGTGACTGTAAAGCCGCGTCCACACTGTTGGCGGTTTTTCATCTTGCATCAAAGAAATGTTCGGAGTGGGGGTGAGCTTTATATGGGCAGAGCGAGGTTCGGAGCGCTGGGATGTTCGGGACAGAAGAGCGGAGCAGGATTGGAGCAAGATTCGGAGCGGCCGAATGTTGCAAGAGTGGACGAGGCTTAAGGAAAGAACAATCGGATCCAGACAGACAGATCTACATGAGTATAAATAACATATAAGAAACTGCTTACCATGGCATAGCTGTTGCTGATGGACCGGAGTACTCGCTTGATGCTCACGCTACTGTTTTTTCTCATTTGCTGGTTCAACTTTCTTTCCGGCGGTGCTGGTGAAGAGGATGTCGTTGATGTTTTTGAAGGCCTTGGTCGCTTCTTCGGACCGCAGTGAGGAGCTGACTTCGTCAAGACTGGCGGTTTTCAAGGAGAAAACGCAACGGCCGGCTTCGGAATCGAATTTTTGGAAGGGCAAGCAGGATTTCTTCAGCAGGATTTTGGCTGTAATTGAGAACAACGAGAATCAACAAAAAGGCGTGAGAATAGTGAATTTGTTTACTTTTGTATTATCAGTTTCACCACTCGAGCTCAAGAAATTCTGCACATTTTCAACTCACAACATTCAAGTGGGGAGAGTCGGCAGAATCGGAGATGGGGGGAGCTGAGGCAGGAGGAGTCGGAGGGAGTGTCGGAGGAATCGTTTTTGCCTACTTTTAGTAGGCTTTTCAGCTAGTAATCAAGAGATCACAATACTCACTGTCTTTGTCGCACTGGTAGTAAGTTCGCCCGTTTGAGTTTACGGGAGCTCGAGCGGCGCCATCGCAGGTCGTGACGTCGCTTTTGACGTTCCAGAACCACTGGCAGCTTTTGGTCTCGACGTCAAATTTCTTCCCCCAAAAGCAGGACGTCTCCGTGAAGAATCCATCTCGGCACGCTTTGTACCTGGGAGGACGTGACAATTTGAGTAACAAGACGAATATAGATGTAGACAGTTCTAGGGTGATTCGAATGATGGAAAAGTCACTTCCATGCAGTATGAGTGCTTAACCCTTTGGCCACTGAGCACTCACAGGAGCAGCGGCGCCGACGGAAGGCCTTTCCTGTGGGTCCTGCATGCCCTGAACCCCATTTATTCCGGGTTTTCCGAATATTCTTCTCGCTCCACTAAAAAAGCTCCAACTTCCTCAAAAATTGTACAATCTCGCTCAAATTCGGAAGAGATAATCCTAAGATTGTGAATCTTCAGACACAACATTAGAAAAAGCTATGTAAATATTTTAAGAAGGGTTTAAAAGCCTTGAAAAATGAAATTTACGAAAAACGAACGACTTATTGGGCAATGTTCAGGGTGGTTTACGGGAACGTCCCCAAAAGTAGGGGGCTGTTTCTCCGAATAGGGAGGGAGTAGGGAGATGGGGAAGGGCTCGTTAGAACCGTTAAGTCGCGTCCACACTTGCAACATTCGGCCGCTCCGAACCTCGCTCCGATCCTCTGGCGTGTTCGGGGCGGCAAAACTTCAAAGGAATGAGGATTGGAGGAGCGGAGCGCAGTTTGATCGCTCTGTTGGCGGTTTTTCAACCTGCATCAAAGAAATGTTCGGAGTGGGGTGAGCTTTATATGGGCGGAGCAAGGTTCGGAGCGCTGCGATGTTCGGGGCGGAAGATCGGAGCAAGGTTTGGAGCGGCCGAATGTTGCAAGTGTGGAAGCGGCTTTAGGTGATGCAGTTCAGTTGACATCATGGAACGATGAAGTGTGGAGCATCGTGTGTTCGTGTACGACGCGTTTGTCAAAAACAATGAATCTGTGGTGGCTGTTCAACGTGCATTCAGAGTTAGGTTCAATGTTGCTCAACACGGCGCTATTCCTGATTGGGAAACCATTATGAAATGAGTGAATGCATTTTGTACTACGGGCAACATCACAAAAAAAGCCACCCGCCCCAGTATGGACAGTAAGGACCCCCGAGAACATGGATAAGGTAAGAGCAGTTGCCCAGAGCCCAGGTCGTTCCGCATGCTAACACGCTCAGGCCTTGCAAGACAGCATAGTATCCACTTGAGTGCTGCATTGCAGGAGAGTCTAGCCCCCAGAAAGTGTTGCTGGGTTTCAGCACTACCTACCGCCACTTCAGCGAACTACCATCCTTATCAGCTCGATGTGAGCGTGGTCAATCGGCATTTCTGAAAAGTAGGCTTACCTCGGTTTTACTGCTCATTTTCAAGTTTGGCGGCTCTACTTCCCTGCCTTTTTAAATTGCGATGAAAAGGAACTTGTTATTGCATTTTTGTGTTTTGGAGTGACGAATCAAGCAGAATGCATTATTATAGTGGAGATAACTGCAAGTTTATAATCTTGGGATAACTGCAAGTTAGAGGAGCAACGGTAATGCGGTCGCGAGCGTGATCACCTGATAAGATATCAGAAATGGTAGTTCGTTGAAGTGGCGGTAGGTAGCGCTGAAACCTGACAACACTTTCTGGGGGCTAGACTCTCCTCTTCATTGCACGCTGACAATGATGAGTTTTGAACTATTTTTCAGTACCTATTTCTGGAAATATGTACTACTTTAGATCAAACTGAGATCTTATGATCTACGTACCGTATTGGAGACTGTCGTAACCAGCAAGTCGAGTACAGGAGGCGAGCGCTTTCGATGTAAGGACATCATCTTCTGGACGTCGAGAGAGTACTGCTGGTTACGACGGATTCTCCAATGCGGTACAAAGATAATAATTGTATTCCTATAACTAGCTGAACTAACCCCATTCATTTAATACTAAACTTAGATCTTACTTGCGGGAGGAATCGGCAATAGGTTCAGCTTCGTCGCCGCTGCAGGCTTCAGCATAGTTTTCATTGGCACCCTGAAACATAACTCAGATCAAAACCACTGGAAGGTGCTTAAGGGTAGAAGAATTCAAGTTGAATTCAATGAACGCTTCTATTTCTCTAAATACTGTACCTTGCAGTCGCCCCAGAACTTGCAACCTTCCCCGTCGAAGTAGAACGGCCAAACGCAGTGGTGATATTCCAGTTTGCCTCCGCTACACTTGTAGTAAACAGAGCATCTGTAAAAAAAAAAAATCAAAATAAAAATTCTTCCCTAAAACAAACATCAACGTTTACCAGTATGCTTCTGTACTGGTATTGGATGAATATGAGCTGATGCTGTCGGAATAATGACTGGCATTGCTGCCGATTGTCAGTAATGTGACTTACCAGAGCCAGCAGCATCCTCCATGCAAAGAGCATTCATGAATAACTCCATGCAGCTTGGCGGATGGATGCTGTAGAGCCCTTCTGGCTTCTGCATTGGGAGAAGCCCCCCCCCCCCCCACAAACCACCAAAATCTACCAGCTTCCCTTTAATGCTCATCAAAACAAGGAAACATGGCAAAAAATTAATGAAGTTCAGTACCATTTTACTAAGGGCAGTGGAAAATACATAGAAAGCCAAAATCGGTTACGAAGATCAGATAATGCACATACCTACTGGGGGAAAAAAATTATATAATAAAATGCCATTCAGATTACAAGAAA
Source organism: Apolygus lucorum (assembly GCA_009739505.2). Taxonomy (NCBI): domain Eukaryota; kingdom Metazoa; phylum Arthropoda; class Insecta; order Hemiptera; family Miridae; genus Apolygus; species Apolygus lucorum. The sequence continues at coordinate 8,749,909 of CM019175.2, forward strand.
TGTCCCAAACCAAATTTATTACTTTCATCACAAATATTTTGAAAAAAGAGGCTTTTTACTCTGTTGAGGAGTTTTTAGATTTTAATTTTGAAAATTTGACCTGCTAGCCATGTGATATTGACTCAACATGTTATCGACTTTATTTAGATTGATTAAATAATTTATTATGTTTATTACTATCTCAGTATACTATATGTGGGCACGGTGTTAATGTATATTATTAGTAACTATTATAGTGTCTCAAGTTTATCCAGCAGAGGAATATACCGAGTACTCTTGCTTGCGATGATTCTTATTTTTTTATGTGTAGTTTTGTAGTAAAATCTGTGATCTCTTTGCCGATGCTGTGATTTTATTTGACTGTGATAATGGGAATGTCGGTGATCGTGTTTAATTGTATATGTGTGTGTGATGTGTTGCGTGTTTCGAGCGTTGGACCGGGGTTCTTGGCCGGCCTGGGGGCGGCCCCCTTGGCGCTTTTATTGAGGTGTGCGGTTTGCCTCTGCGGTAGACCGCACAGTTCGTAGGGCTACCTCTCCAGTAATGGATTGGTGGCCCCGGGAGACGCCATGGTGGGTGGGTCCGGGCCGGCTGGGACACCCCGGCCGGCACGGTAGCGCCCCACACACACCTTATTCATGGAGTGCCTGGAGTTCCTATTACACTTAGTTCCTGTTCTTCATCGTTTTTTATAGTTTTACCTCTTCATTGTTAACTTTTTTGCCTAATTATAATTGTTGTTGATGTCTTGCCCTACATGTTAGATTTAGATAGTAAGTTAAGTAGCAATAGTTGTATTGACTTATACTATGTAAATATATGTACCAACAGTATGAATAATAAAATATCAATATCAATAAGCTCTCGTCAAATCTCTGCACCGCCAAAACTGGTGTTCTGACAACAATCAGTAATGGAGAGTTTTAGCAGACCACTCGCGGGCACCGCGAACGCGTCATCATGGATGCTATATCTCGCGGTGCCCGCGACTCACGGGCACCGCGAGTCACGGTCGACGCTCAACGAGCGTCCAACGCGAGAACACCGCCGCGGGCACCGCGAGATGTTATAACCTACGCCACTTATAACCCTTTCCTATCAAAAGGCGGGAAAATGCGCATTTTCTCCCATTTTTTGGCATTTGTTCCTTCAATCTTTCAAACAATGCACATATTTTACAAACTTTCTGCAGTACTTAACAACTACATACCTAGTTATAATTTTTACCTCATCATTTTACTTATTCACGATTGCTCATTTTGTATGTAATTTAATTCATTCATTATCGTTCTTTTTAATTGACTTTATTCATTAGGCATCATTCTCTTCCTCTCTTTTTCATACACATTTTATTCATTCATAATCTTCTTATGAATTTTCTTTGCACTTTGAAGAAAACAAAGGTATTGGGGGAAAACCAAAATTGTGTATCTCAAATATACCTACTGTAGGTACCTAGCTTTGAAAACTATTTTGATAATTTTTTATAGATTTTCCAAAGTAAACATTCCTTTGCTAAAATGTTCATAATAATGAGGGAAACTATTAGTTTGTTGGCCAACATTTGAAAACTGTCCTAAGTAGTACAATTTTCAAAAAGTAGGGTTCGAAAATGTGACTCTTCTAAAAATTGTGGTATAGTCGGTATTGAATATTCCAACCTTCATGAATAGTGGTAATTCGACGTTTTAATTTGTTATCGAATTGTTTTCAACGTTATGATTTTGCTTTCCTAGGTAGGTACCTACGATTATTTTGAAGAAAACTCGTACTTAATAATATTCTTTCACGTAACTAAGTACTAACTACCTAATCGTGAATGAAACCTCAATCCAGGAGGTTTTGTCAATCCAGGAAACTAATAAGAGAATCTTCTACATCAATAATTGAATGATGATGTCCATTGAAAAACAATAGAAATGTTGAAATAAAAAAGCCTAAATTCATCATTTTCGGGAAATCTTCAAACTTTGATGTTATGTAAACTTTCCGATAAAATATGCCTGCTAGCGCAAAAATAGTATTTTAAATAATAAATAATTACCTACTCCCTAAAATGCAGAAACTCACAAAAATGGAGACTTTTTTGCGCAAATATTTGAGCTGGAAATCCTCTTCTTATCACCATCCTACCTACTTTTAACTGCAAAAATATTTTTTGCCTAATACTGTTTGCAACCAAGATCAACGTAGGTAGGTGAGGTGAGAGGCAGGTGAAAATTGTAACATAAAGTTATCTTGTAGGTAGACGAACAAATCAATTAACAAATCTCTCTTATATTAAAAGCAATAGGTATATATTTCCATTCATTTATTTTCAAATTCATTCTGGTTTCATCATTCAAATTCATTCTTGTTCCGAAAAGACGTCTAGGGACTTGTTTTCCGGAATCTGAAACAAAAATTAGTACCCGCAGGCAGTTAGCTATACTCTTCTCTCTCTAAGTACCTAGTTGAAAGTACCGGTAAGAGGGTAGTAATATGAGTAGGTAAACTATGTACCTATCACACATAAATAAATTTTAATACGATTTCTTACCTCGAAGTTAGGTGGATAGGCAGTTGATTGTTCGACTGACGAATTAAGTAATTCGGACGTAGACTGATGAATGATCATTAGATAGATATTCCATGATAAAAAGCACGAATCACAAAAGCATCGTTCTGGCGTAATACACTACAGCAAAATAATTGCTATTGCAAATGAACCATTAGGTATTTCCGAAATGATTTCCACCAAAAATGAAACTCGGGCGACAAGACAGAAATACAGAGTTGGTGTGACGCTTGACGTTACTCTAGGTTTGTAGGGTCACGTTGATCCCCAAGAATGAAGATTAGCATCTCACATTGCTCGTCCTAGGAGAATCTCACGGTGACGTGAATCTCGCGGTGCTTGTGGCATGCTAAAACTCTCTATTACTTCAAGAATCGATCCCATAACTAATGGCGGGTGCGCATGTTCACAAGAAAAGTACGAAAATAGTAGCGTCCAACTACTGTCCAAGATTAGGAACAAGTGTCCAACTTCTGGGCCAAGTTGAGTTTCGACTTTCATGAATTATTTCAAAACTCCACTCTTATCCAATCAAAAAAGCATTTATTCTATCGTGTAGCCACAGATTCTGAAAAGATAAGGGGGAAACATTAGGAAGGTTTACTAAAATGTTGATTTTACAGCGAGAATTTTAGTGAGAAAGCCACCTTCAGTGTCCAACTACTGGGCCACCACTGTCCAAGATTAGGAACAAGTGTCCAACTTCTGGGCCAAGTTGAGTTTCGACTTTCATGAATTATTTCAAAACTCCACTCTTATCCAATCAAAAAAGCATTTATTCTATCGTGTAGCCACAGATTCTGAAAAGATAAGGGGGAAACATTAGGAAGGTTTACTAAAATGTTGATTTTACAGCGAGAATTTTAGTGAGAAAGCCACCTTCAGTGTCCAACTACTGGGCCACCACTGTCCAAGATTAGGAACAAGTGTCCAACTTCTGGGCCAAGTTGAGTTTCGACTTTCATGAATTATTTCAAAACTCCACTCTTATCCAATCAAAAAGCATTTATTCTATCGTGTAGCCACAGATTCTGAAAAGATAGGGGGGAACATTAGGAAGGTTTACTAAAATGCTGATTTTACAGCGAGAATTTGAGTGAGAAAGCCACCTTCAGTGTCCAACTACTGGGCCACCACCGTCCAAGATTAAGAAAAAGTGTCCAACTTCTGGGCCAAGTTAAGTTTTGACTTTAATGAATTATTTTAAAACTCCACTCTTATCCAATCAAAAAAGCATTCATTCTATCGTGTAGCCACAGATTCTGAGAAGATAAGGGGGAAACATTAGGAAGGTTTACTAAAATGCTGATTTTACAGCGAGAATTTGAGTGAGAAAGCCGCCTTCAGTGTCCAACTACTGGGCCACCACTGTCCAAGATTAGGAACAAGTGTCCAACTTCTGGGCCAAGTTGAGTTTCGACTTTCATGAATTATTTCAAAACTCCACTCTTATCCAATCAAAAAAGCATTTATTCTATCGTGTAGCCACAGATTCTGAGAAGATAAGGGGGAAAAATTAGGAACATTCACTAAAATGCTGATTTTACAGCGAGAATTTTGGTGGGAAAGCCACCTTCAGTGTCCAACTACTGGGCCACCACTGTCCAAGATTAGGAACAAGTGTCCAACTTCTGGGCCAAGTTGAGTTTCGACTTTCATGAATTATTTCAAAACTCCACTCTTATCCAATCAAAAAAGCATTTATTCTATCGTGTAGCCACAGATTCTGAAAGATAAGTGGGAAACATTAGGAAGGTTTACTAAAATGCTGATTTTACAGCGAGAATTTTAGTGAGAAAGCCACCTTCAGTGTCCAACTACTGGGCCACCACTGTCCAAGATTAGGAACAAGTGTCCAACTTCTCGGCCAAGTTGAGTTTCGACTTTCATGAATTATTTCAAAACTCCACTCTTATCCAATCAAAAAAGCATTTATTCTATCGTGTAGCCACAGATTCTGAGAAGATAAGGGGGGAAACATTAGGAAGGTTTACTAAAATGCTGATTTTACAGCGAGAATTTGAGTGAGAAAGCCGCCTTCAGTGTCCAACTACTGGGCCACCACTGTCCAAGATTAGGAACAAGTGTCCAACTTCTGGGCCAAGTTGAGTTTCGACTTTCATGAATTATTTCAAAACTCCACTCTTATCCAATCAAAAAAGCATTTATTCTATCGTGTAGCCACAGATTCTGAAAAGATAAGTGGGAAACATTAGGAAGGTTTACTAAAATGCTGATTTTACAGCGAGAATTTGAGTGAGAAAGCCACCTTCAGTGTCCAACTACTGGGCCACCACTGTCCAAGATTAGGAACAAGTGTCCAACTTCTGGGCCAAGTTGAGTTTTGACTTTCACGAATTATTTCAAAACTCCACTCTTATCAAATCAAAAAAGCATTTATTCTATCGTGTAGCCACAGATTCTGAAAAGATAAGGGGGAAACATTAGGAAGGTTTACTAAAATGCTGATTTTACAGCGAGAATTTTAGTGAGAAAGCCACCTTCAGTGTCCAACTACTGGGCCACCACTGTCCAAGATTAGGAACAAGTGTCCAACTTCTGGGCCAAGTTGAGTTTCGACTTTCATGAATTATTTCAAAACTCCACTCTTATCCAATCAAAAAAGCATTTATTCTATCGTGTAGCCACAGATTCTGAAAAGATAAGGGGGAAACATTAGGAAGGTTTACTAAAATGCTGATTTTACAGCGAGAATTTTAGTGAGAAAGCCACCTTCAGTGTCCAACTACTGGGCCACCACTGTCCAAGATTAGGAACAAGTGTCCAACTTCTGGGCCAAGTTGAGTTTTGACTTTCACGAATTATTTCAAAACTCCACTCTTATCCAATCAAAAAAGCATTTATTCTATCGTGTAGCCACAGATTCTGAAAAGATAAGTGGGAAACATTAGGAAGGTTTACTAAAATGCTGATTTTACAGCGAGAATTTTAGTGAGAAAGCCACCTTCAGTGTCCAACTACTGGGCCACCACTGTCCAAGATTAGGAACAAGTGTCCAACTTCTGGGCCAAGTTGAGTTTCGACTTTCATGAATTATTTCAAAACTCCACTCTTATCCAATCAAAAAAGCATTTATTCTATCGTGTAGCCACAGATTCTGAAAAGATAAGGGGGAAACATTAGGAAGGTTTACTAAAATGCTGATTTTACAGCGAGAATTTTAGTGAGAAAGCCACCTTCAGTGTCCAACTACTGGGCCACCACTGTCCAAGATTAGGAACAAGTGTCCAACTTCTGGGCCAAGTTGAGTTTTGACTTTCACGAATTATTTCAAAACTCCACTCTTATCCAATCAAAAAAGCATTTATTCTATCGTGTAGCCACAGATTCTGAAAAGATAAGTGGGAAACATTAGGAAGGTTTACTAAAATGCTGATTTTACAGCGAGAATTTTAGTGAGAAAGCCGCCTTCAGTGTCCAACTACTGGGCCACCACTGTCCAAGATTAGGAACAAGTGTCCAACTTCTGGGCCAAGTTGAGTTTTGACTTTCACGAATTATTTCAAAACTCCACTCTTATCCAATCAAAAAAGCATTTATTCTATCGTGTAGCCACAGATTCTGAAAAGATAAGGGGGAAACATTAGGAAGGTTTACTAAAATGCTGATTTTACAGCGAGAATTTTAGTGAGAAAGCCACCTTCAGTGTCCAACTACTGGGCCACCACTGTCCAAGATTAGGAACAAGTGTCCAACTTCTGGGCCAAGTTGAGTTTCGACTTTCATGAATTATTTCAAAACTCCACTCTTATCCAATCAAAAAAGCATTTATTCTATCGTGTAGCCACAGATTCTGAAAAGATAAGGGGGAAACATTAGGAAGGTTTACTAAAATGCTGATTTTACAGCGAGAATTTTAGTGAGAAAGCCACCTTCAGTGTCCAACTACTGGGCCACCACTGTCCAAGATTAGGAACAAGTGTCCAACTTCTGGGCCAAGTTGAGTTTTGACTTTCACGAATTATTTCAAAACTCCACTCTTATCCAATCAAAAAAGCATTTATTCTATCGTGTAGCCACAGATTCTGAAAAGATAAGGGGGAAACATTAGGAAGGTTTACTAAAATGCTGATTTTACAGCGAGAATTTTAGTGAGAAAGCCACCTTCAGTGTCCAACTACTGGGCCACCACTGTCCAAGATTAGGAACAAGTGTCCAACTTCTGGGCCAAGTTGAGTTTCGACTTTCATGAATTATTTCAAAACTCCACTCTTATCCAATCAAAAAAGCATTTATTCTATCGTGTAGCCACAGATTCTGAAAAGATAAGGGGGAAACATTAGGAAGGTTTACTAAAATGCTGATTTTACAGCGAGAATTTTAGTGAGAAAGCCACCTTCAGTGTCCAACTACTGGGCCACCACTGTCCAAGATTAGGAACAAGTGTCCAACTTCTGGGCCAAGTTGAGTTTTGACTTTCACGAATTATTTCAAAACTCCACTCTTATCCAATCAAAAAAGCATTTATTCTATCGTGTAGCCACAGATTCTGAAAAGATAAGTGGGAAACATTAGGAAGGTTTACTAAAATGCTGATTTTACAGCGAGAATTTTAGTGAGAAAGCCGCCTTCAGTGTCCAACTACTGGGCCACCACTGTCCAAGATTAGGAACAAGTGTCCAACTTCTGGGCCAAGTTGAGTTTCGACTTTCATGAATTATTTCAAAACTCCACTCTTATCCAATCAAAAAAGCATTTATTCTATCGTGTAGCCACAGATTCTGAAAAGATAAGGGGGAAACATTAGGAAGGTTTACTAAAATGCTGATTTTACAGCGAGAATTTTAGTGAGAAAGCCACCTTCAGTGTCCAACTACTGGGCCACCACTGTCCAAGATTAGGAACAAGTGTCCAACTTCTGGGCCAAGTTGAGTTTTGACTTTCACGAATTATTTCAAAACTCCACTCTTATCCAATCAAAAAAGCATTTATTCTATCGTGTAGCCACAGATTCTGAAAAGATAAGTGGGAAACATTAGGAAGGTTTACTAAAATGCTGATTTTACAGCGAGAATTTTAGTGAGAAAGCCACCTTCAGTGTCCAACTACTGGGCCACCACTGTCCAAGATTAGGAACAAGTGTCCAACTTCTGGGCCAAGTTGAGTTTCGACTTTCATGAATTATTTCAAAACTCCACTCTTATCCAATCAAAAAAGCATTTATTCTATCGTGTAGCCACAGATTCTGAAAAGATAAGGGGGAAACATTAGGAAGGTTTACTAAAATGCTGATTTTACAGCGAGAATTTTAGTGAGAAAGCCACCTTCAGTGTCCAACTATTGGGCCTGTTACCCTATCTAAAATGTTGGTACTTTCTCTACAGCGATTTGTTTTAATTTTTCCCTAAAATGTACCCTTAGCCCTCTAAAACACGATAAAACTGAAAAAGCTTCTATAATAGTAAAACTTGAACAGAAAACACGGATGGTACATTAGACGTTGCACAGGGTTAAGATGTCGAATTCAGGAAATTTCCCTCCTCACTTCTCCTATCCGGTGCACAAAGGACTACGTTGCCCAAATTTGGTCCAGTTTGGTTAAGTATTAACGATTTGACGGCATTTTCTCCAGAATACTGCCGAGAAATATTGCTAATTTCAATCCGTTCTGATTACGGTGAAATATCACTCACGTGTAAGGGTTTTTCAAGAGCTGGTTTTCCTCAGTGCATTGCGTCGCTTCCTGGCAGTCAACTTGGAACCACCACCTGAAAAAATGAGAAATTTTCCATTCACTTCCACGAGTTTTACATAGAAATGCAATCTAACTAGGGTAGAGTCAACAATTATCGTCAGGCGCAAATATGGAACCAGTGTTCGTCACTTCATATTTCATTTCAATATAATAAGAGTTTGGCGCCACCTAGGGATTTGAATCTGTCGCCATTTGAAAGAGGAGGTTGTAGGCTTCCGATACCCTCCAAAATCAAGTCAGTATTGTAACGGTTCTGTTGGTGATAAAACGAAATCATCACCAGTACCCGAAACCGGCTCTCCATTGTCGGGTGTTACTAAGAGGTAAGTGTAGTTTCTAGCATTTTTTACCTACCCAAGTAGCGATTTTCTCATTTCTCTTTATTTGAATAGTTTTTATATAGTCTAAAGCTTGAATTCGAGCGTTTATCGAGCTCTATAGAGATTAGTTTAATTGATATGGGATGACGATAACTGGTGTCATGAAATGATGGTTTATCCATTTATCGTCACATGTGACGATTACTGGGTTTCAGTCAACTTTCAGTTCTTAGTTCTATCGGAATCTTCTTTTCAAGGGGAACAAGAAGGTTCGAATTTTTCGATAATAACAATTGGATCCAGTGTTCGTCAGGGGGTGACGATAACAAGATCCAGGGTGCAGATAACTGGGTTATACGTTCACCAGTAACCGTCATCTTGCAGTACCAGCTATCATCACTTCATCCCAACTCTCTTAGTGAGTGCATGATTTACGAAATGAGCAATGTTTTAATTATCCAATAAGGTATGTTCATTTACTAATGGATAATTAGGCAGATTAGTGGAATATGCAACTAGAAAAGTGTAGATAGGTAGGAATACTTCTATCTACCAAGCTACCTAGGTAGTTACCTAGGTCCTAAATCCTTTAATAAAAGCCTTGTGATCTAGTAAAGTGTTTATTAATTTTGTCTCAGCACCCGATTGCACTAATTTTGAACGAGATTCTTTACGAATTTTCACGATTGAAGTACCTATACTTACAAAAAGAATTAAAATATGTGAATAATAATATCCTAGGTACCTAAGTATAATATAAGTGAATAGTCATGGATAACAATAACTGGTGCAATTATCTGACGAATACTGGATTCCCCCTGACGATAGCTGGTGCACTGCGGTGACGAACACTGGATTTCTCATGACGACAACTGGTTAAAAAAATCATAATGAGTTTTATTGCTCTAAAAGCATAATTACCTAATGGCTTTTTCAGGAAAAATTGTGGTAAAATCGAAACTTGGATTGCTGGCGATTCAAAAATGTCCCGGAGTTACACGATTAGGGGTAGAATAAGGAAGAAATGAGCGAATTAGTGGGGGGAAAAATGATAAGGTCTTAAGCATGACGATAATTGGTGACTCTACCCTACCTTGTTTTGGACTTCAAACTAAATTTCAAACATCTTGAATCTCTACATGCTAGTCAAGGACGAAACAGGCGCACAGAATCTGTGCCACAGATCGGCGGCCGAGGTACTCACATGCATTTTTCTGTTCCTTGGAGTATCTTCTGAGCGATGTGACGCAGCTGTCTTTCGCCCAAGTTCCATTCTTGCACACCTGAGGGAAAACATTTTGAATTAAGTAAATAGGATAAATTTGCGAAACTAGGGAAAATTTACAGTCTAAAAACTTGCAGACCAACAATCACTAATAAACTAGGAAATTCCTAGTAGGAATGAAAATGTCATGAGTTATCAATCCAACAAGAGAATAAGATAATAGACGCTATAAGGAGTGCCGATAATTGAAAGAATAAAAGGAAATATTGAGAAAAGATACCGACCAGAAGATAGAACTCCACTCGACAACTGGGTAGGCCCCATCACGAAAAGAAACTGCCGACTTTCACCACTTTCTATATTCACTGATGACTGACTAACCACATAACAAAACGAAATAGGTACTTTGATTTTGATTTGCGACTTAACCCATTCAGCGCGGGTCTCAAAAGGAGGAACAACCTCCCATCCTGAAGTTGAGTTTTTGTGACACGTCGCATAGCACTTTTTAAAAATTGTTATAATGGTGGTTATGGATAAAAACAGTCAATATCAGTTCATTTGAACCATTTTTGGCGCACGTGGTAATATTACCACACCCGCACGTCAGGTTTGGCCAGAATGCTAACAGCAGAGCGAAGTGTTGCGGGTTAGCATTCCGGCCAAATAGAGGCGAAAATTTAAAATCAAAATGAGTGAGTACACGAACGCAGTTGGACACTTCATACCAGATATTATTTATTTCTGTAATGATGAATATAATACACCACATAATGGTAAACATTGTACACATTATTGCACATCAGCATTACTTCTCCATCTTCCTCCATTTTCCTGGCTCAAAAACACTCTATCCGCCAACGAAGTGTTCAGAACTGCTGCATGATTCATACTGAAGGTAAAAACCACCGTACGGGACAAAGAAACGCGGTACCCCCCTCTACGGAGCGATGATAAGGGTACAGGGTCTGAAGAGAGCAGCGTGGTAATATTACCACACCCGCACGGCGCGAAACCCCAGCTGTAGTAATATTACCACACCCGCACTGAATGGGTTAACAGACAAATGTTCGTAATTCGCATTCTTCAACTTGAACAGAAACAATTTTTAAACAAAAATTGAACTCGATATAAGTAAATCGAAAATCAAACTCAAACTCATTTCGAAAATCAAATCGGAAAGATCCACAAAGAGAAATGAGGGGAAAACCGCAGAAGGCCAACATAACAAACCAGAAAGTTCCATACAGATGGATGGCAAAACGTGGATTCTCAAAAAAAAATCCCTAATTATTCTTAAAATATTATGTGTAAATTGCCTGTAGTCAGCAATGGGAGCAGGCATTCGTAATAAAATTTAAAAAAAAACATGGATTCTCAACAGGGAGGACAGGCAGTCGGCTTCGGCTATCGACGAACAAGGCCGAACCTTGCCGAGCGTCAGACCTTGGCGCTTTTCCATCATGACGATTATCAATTTCAAGCTGTAAACGCTAAGTATTTCTGTTATTTTTTCAGTCGTCTTGGTTTTATTAAAAACTCTCTTTAATATACTACTGCTCAAAATTAGAGCACCACCATGTATTTCTTCGTTTGTCCCCTTCTTTTTTCTCTTATCAACTTTTTATCCCTTTGCACGCATTGTTTGCAATCACAGAAGGAAAAAGGTAACCAAAAAAGGCACAAATTCGAGAAAAAAAAAGATGTTTTCAATAAATTAAAGAAAAATGTACTTGTTGTGGTAAAATGATAAAAATTGAAAATGAGAAAAACAGGTTTGAATTATGCCAGTTTAGCTTTTAAATACTTGGAATTACTTCCTCCAGCTCGGATGAGGGCTTGGACCCTTCGACCCATGCCTCTAATCAAGTTTTGGATACCTTCCTGGGGATATTGTCCCACTCCTCTTTCGCTGCTGTAGATTGTCTGGTGGTGGATTTCTGGCTCGAATTCTTCTTTTCAGCAAGTCCCAAACATGCTCTATCGGATTCATGTCTGGGCTCCCTGATGGCCAGTCCGGGATTCAAAATTTATAAGGGAAAAAGGAAAGAGACAAACGAAAAAATGGATGGTGGTGCTCTAATTTTGAGCAGGAGTGTAGTACCAGATCACAAGCACATTAGTGAAAGTCATTTTTCCAAAAAGTGCTTTGAGAGAAATAAACATCTGTTTTGAGAATTTGACTATCTCACTGAGCTTACTTTTTGACATTTTGAAAATATAAAACATGAGTTTCAATACCAAGTTTATAATCTCCACGTACAAATTTGAAGGTTTTACGTATCAATTTGGTGATTTTCCATTTCAAGTTGGAGGATGACGGAAATGGTTCGTTTCCCTGATTTCGGTGCTTTTGGGAATACCTACTCCGTGCACCATGACGAAGACATTGTTGAAGTTTTCACCAGTCAATATTATTTTTGTATTTTTAGGAAATAGGTACTTTTTACACGAATGTAAGGACGAGACATGACAAGCAGTTTGTTTGTAATTGGTAACCTCTGAGTCTAATCTTTAGTTCGGCCGCTAGGTTGCAAATATACATTCCTTCTTAATGTGTACCCTCCATCTCTTTATGATGGCAATGTGCAATGTTCAACGGACATTCCATCCGTCCCTTCCAAATGCCATTCTTTTGAAGGTGCCAGTGAATTCGCGCGATTTTAAAGTCTCTATTTGCCTCCGGCAGTTTCGAATTGCTTTATTTTGTGAATGTGGTGAACGTGTTTTGTTGTCCGATCCAACCATGCAATAATAAGTATAACTAGGGTGACTACGATGCTGAAAACGATGGAATTCCTTCGACTACCCGGTGAAGTCGAGAACAATATGGTAAGTACCTACTCTAAAGAACTAAGATTATCCTAATACATAAAACCCCAACTGTATGATTGTACGTATGTCGCCCGAACGTGGGGGACCCAGGTTCGATTCCATGTCGTGACATACGTTTTTTCTTTTAATAAATTACGAGTTTATCTACGATTTGTTTTTGCCTGCTTTTATCAGGCTTTTCAGCTAGTCTAGTCATAACGAACAGGTAGTCATCTATGTCAGGAGGCATACCCTTCGGGAAATCGGTCGACCGCTTTCTTTCAATCGTAACACAGTACATCTTAAAAACCTAGTTCAGGTAGATTTTCTTACCAGGAATTCGTGGCATTTGCCGTCGGCGGGGAGGGTGTCGCCATCTGTGCAGGCGCTGGCCGCCGCGACGAACGTGACGACCAAAATTGAAGACCACAAAACTTGAAAATAACAAAATCAAACGTTTGAATTTCAATCATTTTCTCGGTTAAAACCATTTTAGAACTTTTGAAAGCAAAAAAAACCTTTTTTTTTAGAAAACAAAGATTTGATTTCTGTTATTAAAATGAATTAAAAACTCTCTTCTGCAAAGATCACGGCTTTACCACTGTTACCACCAACCAACTCGAAGAAAAATATCGATCGCATTTCGGTCAGCTAAAATTTGAACGGAGATTAGGCCTCTTTTGCGATTCACACTCGTGTTTCTGATTTATCGTACGTCCAACCCTTAAATTCTCGTAGGGAGCGAACGGTTTGTCTTACAGAGCTTCGCGTAGTCTCTAAAAATTCTATACTATCTTAAATTGATGGAAAAAACAATACCTACCTACCTTTATATCGAAATTTTTTGAGCTAGGGCGTTTTCAAAATGTCAACCCTTAGAAGTGACCTACATCAACCAAAAGCTTCGGGGCACAACTAGACCCCAAATGGAGCCTACATACCAAATTTCATCAAAATCGGCCCATGGGAGGTAAGGAAAGTGCCGCGTACGGCGGACGGACGGAAATTTTATTCGATTTTCGGATTCTACGTAAATTCTTGGTCGATTTTAAAGGTTCATTATTGAAAATAATAAACCAAAAAAATGATGTGATGACCACAATTTTGAATATTTTCTCATCGATTTCCCTAGGAAATTTTTGTCACAACTCTATCTTGATACATGAAAAATTCCACAAAAAATCCCGAAGTTCAATAAATTTAAAATTGCCTTTTTATTTTCACAGCTGAGTTACATGTACCAATAATTGATACAATTACAGCAATCGCATCACGACAGAAATGAAAGTTATTCTACGCCGTAAAATCCGTCAAAATGCACGAAAATTTCAAAAAATATCCTAAAAAAACAATTTTTTGAAGTGGGAAATTTTTTTTTTTTAGCATCGGATATGGTTAGAACCTCACTACACCCCCTCTGCTGAGGTGTCCAAAAAGCTACCGTCCAGTTTTCATTGAATTAAGAAAAATACGCATCACGACAGATAAAAGTCACTCTACTTCATAAAATCCGTCAAAATGCACCAGAATTTCAAAAAACATCCGAAAAAAACAACATTTCAAGGGGTACCTACGAAAAATCCGCATGTCTGGAGGCCACACCTTGAAACGTAACGGGCGAAATTAATTGAACTCACCTCTCATCGTTGATCGAAAGACAGCGTGGAACTGAAGTACTCTTCTGTTCCCTCAGAATTCGACCATCGAGATAACGCTAAAAAAAATTAAAAAAACCCCTCCTAGTTTGAAGTGGGGTGTTTTCTCTCTCTTTTTTTCGTTTTTAAAATAGGAAAATTTTAATTACCTTAAAATAAAAGATAAAACGGTCAATATCGGAGTGAAGTGGTGCAGGCGGTCCCAAAGGAGTGGTAGGTGGTCGAACAATGAGAATATTGCATTAGTGATGGGTTGCGAAATATTATTTACCTTTGATAAATCTGAAATTTTTTTTCTATTCGGTCGAGTGTGGACTTTGAACATTTTAACGCAAAAACCGTTCAATGGGTAGGACAATTTTCCTGGGTAGGAAAAACTGTTCATTGTTATTTTTAATCTAAGGTAGACCTCATTCTGAGAATTTTGGTACCAACCGCGACCTTCTAGCGTGTGTAAATCTTTTCCTATGAATTTTTAAAGTTTCGACCGTTTATGACGTCACAGTGGGCTGGGGGGTCCCGCCCAGGCGAGAGGCATAAACGGTAGAAACTTCGAAAAATCATAGAAACAGATCTACTCACGCTAGAAGGTCGCGGTTGGTGCCAAAATTCTCAGAATGTAGTCTACTTTCGATTAAAAATCTAAAAAAAAATCAAGGCGCATCCCCCATTTGAGTGCACAGAGATGACGTACCGTCAGGTGGGGAGAGTTGGGACCATTTTCACTACATTTTGCTCTGCCCTGCCTGGGGACTGTGTTGCATTTTTTGGAAATATCTTGTAGAATCCAGAGATGGGCGTAATCATAATCATAATTACGATTACGATTAGGGATGGCATATCGAATGAAATATATCGATCAAATGATATATCGTCAATGAGATATCGATACCTTCGATATATCGGAGAAAATATATCGATATTTCGGAAGATCTACTTTAAGTGAAGTAGGAAGGTGAATTTAATCGTTTTAAAGCAATATAAAAATAATTCAGGATGACATTTATGGACATATCGGAGTATCTACTTGGAAAAACTTGAAGAAGTAAGTGGGTAGGGGAATTGAAACATCACTAACATCACTTTGGAAGAAATATATTGATATACTCGACATATCGGAAGATGTATTTGAAAAAACCTGATGAAATAAGTATTAACCTACTTTCAAAAGTTACTGGGTATGAATGATCGAAATTCATTGTTTAAAAACTGGAAAAAAGTGCAAGAATGTCATTGCAATGTTAAATTAATTTACAAATTGACAGGGGTATAGTACTGTAGACAATCATGATCCTTAAAAATTGAAAATAATTGTTGTAAAAACCTGCTTCACTTCGTATAGTAAGTAGTTTTAATCTAGACGAGCCTCTATTACTTTTGATTCAAGTCAAGTAAGTGAGCCTTGAGAGTCACTGTAGGTGTAAAACATTCATGTACACAATCATGTCTGAGCTGAAGTCAACAGTCTGAAATCAACCCATAACTAGGTACCTACAAACTGGAAACAAATTTTGAATATAATTACCTACTTGATGTTTTTACAGGTACAGGCGTCTCTTCTCGTCCATTCACTTCAATATTTAATTTTTACTAGAAATTTTTTTTTTTAAAACTTGAAAACAGGTCGCGATATATCGGTAAATATATCGATATTGACCGATAATATCGGTACTCTATATCGATATAAATATATCGATATATCTCATATATCGATCTATCGTTGCCATCCCTAATTACAATAATAATAACAAGCATAAAAGGTGTAATTACGATTACGATTACAATCATAATCACAGGTGTGATTGCGATTATACTGTAATCATACGAAAAGTGTACGATTACAGTTGTATTTTCAGGGTCTTCACAGGCACTCAGGACGTCAAAACTGTCCCTCGTCCATTACCTACCCCATATTGTGCCTCCATTTTGTCCTGTTTTGCGCATGTTTTATACGGGAACTGATTTTCACCGGTACTTACTTCTATCGATCACGTTCCCACGAAAATTAAATAATCAACCCTGGAATAATCAACCCTGGAATGGAATCGTCACGTAAATTTTACACCTGTGGCCTTGAAACAGTCGCCCACCCCACTAGCGAAAAGGGCGGGATGGCACCACCCCACCTATGCTATCCCTAGGCAGTGTTGCCAACAAGCGGCTACCAAAACCCCCTGAGCCAACCTCGAAAAACCCCCAAATCCCCCCAAAAAAGAAAAACCCTAAAACTTAAGGATAAAATAACATTATCAATGAATACAATGCAATTTTTTTTTTTTTTTAGTAGTAGATTGTAATTCATTAATGATTTGAGGGCGGAGTGGATCTTGAAGACAATGCAATTATTGTATTAGCGATAAATACGTTTCAGGTCATACAGGTTTTGAAAAAAACATTAAAAACATTTTTAAAAATAAACTAGTTTCTTCAGATAGGGTACTTTTTTGTACAAAAAATCAAAGTGTCAAACAGTGAGGTCGCATTCGACCCCCATCTCCAAAACCTTCTCAATTTCCTCAAAACTTCAAGTTTGCTAATAGTAACGAGTGAGAATGGACAAATAAACTTCAAGAATTTATCAGTGTGTGCTTGCGAAAGATCAAAGATCGAAAAAAGTTTGTCCTCCAAAACTCCAAAATTATAGTCCCATTGAGCCCACGATAGACATTGGTAAATTCGGTGGTTTTTCACTCCATTGGATGTATATATTACCTGCTGCTATTTTAATTGCTGATTCATTTTTATTCTACCCAAATCCCCCCGACTCATCGGTAAAAACCCCCAAAAGATTTCTCCCCCCAAAATCCCCCTGTCAAGAAAAAAAACTCCAAATTTGGGGGGGAAACCCCCAACTTGGCAACACTGTCCCTAGGGTATCCCCCTTCAGTCGCGCATGCCCTCTGCCACCGAGTTTGTCGCTGTTGTCTCTCACAGGCCTGTAAACTGAACTCATGGTGTAATTTTTACAACGTTTCCAATAAAGTAGGTAGAACGGTGTAATTTTCACACCATGTTTCCATTCCCTGCCCCATTCATAGTGTCAAAATAACATCATTTTTGTTTCACAAAACAGCCATATATAAAAAAACAAAGTAATATTCCTAAATCTTCTATTGCTCCCGAGTCTACCAATACGAAGCAATTTGCTTTCCTGTTTCTTTGAAGTGATTTTCATTGTTGGAGGTTACTTTTTCTAGTCCGTCAAATACCTTGAAAGACTGAGAGGAAAACTGTTGAGTTATATTTTGTAATACGAGCTTGAAAATAAAAATGTGTTCATTGTTGAAAAACTATTTATTGGACTGGTAGTGGCACCTGGCAGTAGGTACCCCTTTTGCTATTGAAATCAGCAGAAGTATTGAAATTGGATATTGAGCCCAGGAAAACGAATAGAAATCAAGGGAAAATAGAGAAAGCAAAGAGAATTGGCTCAGAATCCCCCCATTTTAGTAGTATAGAGGCAATAATGAGGAATTTCACCATGTCGGAATTTCCTATTTTTGACCCCAAAATCAGATTCAGCTCCTCGAAAAACCCCCTACGGCAAACTTTCAGCCCGAACTTCCTAATTTACGAATAAACAAAACAGTGTAGAAAAAACGAATGTTTAAAAAAACCGGGAAAATGACGTCATGCTGGAATAGTTCATTTATGACCGCTTGAAGCGCTGAGATCGAGAAATCCATACCGTAAAACCGTCAAACTTTACCCCACCAGGGGTAACTTTACCCCAAAAAGTGAGAATCTTCAATTGTGACGTAAGCGTGGTAGAACTTAGATAAAAGTTAGCTATTGTGTTTTCGTTATTCTCCACATCCCAGAGAATCGATGCGGCTTGCGATGGCGCCGTTATCAGCTGTAATCAGTCATTGTTTCCTGTTCAGCTGTTTTTGTCCTGTTTCTTGTGCTCCAAAATTTCTTCCATATCAGGTGTTTGGAGTGGATTTGCCAGGCAAGCCCTCATCATATCACTTTCAATATCTTATTTTGAACAAAATACACTAATCAAATTCTCAAGAAAGTGTTTTCTTAGTTATGCATTTGTTTACCAAAAATTTGATGGTAACTTTACTCCAAAAACCGGGTATCTTTACTCCACTATAAAGGTTGGGATAAAGGTAGCCTCACTCATATTTTTCTTATTTAATCTCGAAAAATATTTGAGTTTTATAATTTTTGCAGTGTTGAATGTAAGGTTTCCAGTGTATCTCATGTCAGAAGTTAGAGATGGGGAGAAGAAATGAGAAAAAGCTTGGTAGGCGCCCCTAACGAAATTTTACAACTGAACAGTTGCATTATGATATGAACATAAACGTGCTTTGGTCTCATAAGTTGTGATTTACTATATTATTTACTCGTGGGTTAACTTTGAAATTTACCATTGCAAATTCATTTGAAAGTTATCGAATGTGAAACAGACTTTTTCTGTGATTTTGTTAAGTCATTCGTTTATTGTTTATTGTCCTTTAATATTTCTTTACTTGTAGAAAGTTTTGCTCGATTACCTACATAAAATAACTATACTGGAAGACTGAAATTGTGATCTCTTAACCAGAAATATTGCATTTCAAGCAAATTCGTTGAAATAAATGATCATTAGAATTTATATTTTTCTTAGGTATAACTTGTATTTTTCAAGCTAAAAAGTTCGATTTTTCAGAAGATATTTTATAATAATATTATACATACTTGATATTATCAAGTATTTCTGGGGTAATGAATTCAATCCCGACTAGTAACATTGCACCACTGCCCGTTTCTGTAGCGATAACCGTGAGTTTTTCAGAGTGGAGTAAAGATAGACGCACTTCATTTAGACTTTACTCCTACATTTAAACTATTAAATAGGGGGGTTACAATTATCTGATCAATGAGCTCGACCACTCAAAATGTTCAGGAAGCCCTGAAGATCAATTCACTTATTTAAAAAAATCAATTTAACCCATTTCGAGTGGGAGAAATTGTAATTGTCAATGTTTTGGAGTAAATCTTGGGGTAAAGTTTGACGGTTTTACGGTAGTACCCAGATGCAAAATTTCACGAAACAGTAAAGTTCGAAATCGAAAAACTGAAGAAAAAAATAGAAAAAGCAAGATGGGGAAAATTAGGTTTCCTCTGTTTTTGTTTGATAACTTTTCTCTTAGAAAACACGATTTCGTCGCCCCAATGGGAAACACTGGGAGGAGACGGCGATCCGAACAGCCCAATCAGCGAGCGTTCCCGCTTCACGTCCGTTTTCCCGGTTAGTTTTGAAATTAAAAATTTTGATTGTCTCCCAAAAATAACAGGAGACTTATTTTCCGAAATCAGCCCTATTTTCATCTATCCCACACCATCAACTATTCAGGAAAAATGCAAACAGAATTCGGTGAAATTCCTCATTAGTAAGCTATAAAGGAACCAAAATATTGAAAAATCGGATATTTTATTAAAATTATCCCTCAATCACCCCCTCCTCTTGCGAATTTTGATACTCTGGTGGAATAGTGTGCAATTTGGAAGATTTATGAGTCGAACCAAAGAAACACTCAAAACGGTTGGAAATTGAGGCCTGGGCAAATTTCACAGGATTATGCCCGCAAACGCACGTTTTTTGAGCATTAACCCCCCCTTTCTTCCCCTTAAAATTCAAAATTCGAAATTCCGGCGACGTAGTGCACAACTAGATAGGTTTCCGCGTCGAACAAAAAATCTCTGTTCAATTTCTCCCTTGCGAGGGAAAAACATTAAATCATGTTTAATGTTTTTCCCTCGCAAGGGAGAAATTAGATTGCCGATCACTCAGCTGATCAGTGACCACTCAGGCGCCTTCAGCATTCTCCATTGACCCTGCTTCTCAAATTTCAGCTTCCAACGTTCAACAGGAGAGAAAATGGCCTTGGAGCTCACTCAGCTGATCAGTGACCATCTTGGTACAACTAGACAAATCGACCGTATACCTGCAAATCCTCGTATGTTCCAAAATCGAAATTTTACAGGAGCCACAAAAAACATCATGGACTCAGCATACGTTACCCATTGTCCTCTTCTCCAGGAAATTATTATGAGATTCACATGTGTTCGTGATAATAAGTTATAGATAGGCAATTTATCTTCCAAGTATGAGTTCCATAAGAGTTTTCGAACATACAAGGATTTATTCAAGAACTTATCAGTACTTACGAGGATTTGCACACGAATAACACTAATGTGGTAAAACTTTTTATTGCAGTGTAAGTATCTCAATCTTTTAGATCACATCAATTAGTATCACATTATTCATCTAATTATAAGAAGGTATCACGTTAACACTCTCATAACTTATTATAATCTCTTTACTCTCATGAAATCATTAAATCTCAGTCTCACAATCAGTCTTTCCATGTTAAATTCCTAGTATCACGTTAAAACTCTTAACTCCTAAAACGTTCTAACTCCCAAAAAATCATTGAAACTCAGTTGCATAATCAGTCTTATCTAGTAAAATTCTTAGCAAACTAAATAATCGCTTATAAAAAAAAATCACAATGACAGTTTTATAATCACAGTGTGCAAGGCAGCTACCTAATTTGCGCAAACTTCTAATTGCGTAGCCTCTAATTCCTGCTCACTTTCGACCACGTATTCGACGTCGTTCTGGTCCATATCGGCGTCCTCCAACTCATATGATGAACGAAGTTCAGTTGTCTCTGACGAATCTAGTCATCAACAGACAAGAAACCAAAGACCCATTAATGATATTATTGATCGATTGTTTTAATTTTGCCAAAAATACACCTCAAGGGCTCACATTGAAAAATGAACAAACTAACCTGGTACAATGTTGATTTTATGTTCATCTCCTGGTTCCATAACGTTGTTGTGAGCATCATCAGCAGCATCTAGCACACCTGGAGGACATTTTTTTCAATGAAAAACTATGTTGATACTAGGAAGGTACTTATTCACCATTGAAAAACACGAGGAAGGAGTATAATGAATAATACCTGGGTTCGAGAAAATATCAGAGCCGGCTATTGTCGGGAGGTCGTCCTCTGGAAGAAACCCTTCCTCTGCGAGTGCTGCGCACAGATTATCTGCCGCACTGCTGATCTCGTCGTTCGTCAATAGATGGTCATAACATTCATCAGCATCAACTGATTTATTTGCATTGCACTGATGGAGAATCTTCTCTCCTCTGCTCCTAAACAGAGCCTTTCTAACGGAAGATGCCATTATCTCTTCTCAGGAAATTCGTATTTATTGGTAGGTAGATATTTTTGAAATAACACCAATCTGGAAAACATCGATTTATAACAGTTTTGATTTATGAATAGAGATCAGATTCGTGCATGCATGAGAACCTTATTGGGAAGCTACGTGAATCACACTGAATGGAACCATGTCAGTTTTGAGTGAAATAATGATGAAATTAATAACAGAAACCAGTTTTAACAAGTTGATGTCATCAAAGTGCGTTTCACCAGAAATTCAGTTCAAATTATTGAAAATAATAAATCAAAAGAAGAACTTATTCTAAATTCCTATTGTATAAAACCTCGTAAGTACAGACCGTTGACTGTCTAAATCCTCGTAAGTCTCATGGCAATGAGGATTGCAACAAACAAGAGTTTTTGTGAACGTGGGAACAAACTCCCAACTCTATAACTTCTAAAGTATCTTCAGTATGATGTGTAAGATCTATCTAAGCAAACATATGCAAAAAAAAATAACAAAGAACTTACCCAAAATTGAAAAATCCAGCAGACATCGACTGAAGCCGGGACTTGCGAGGTCTTACAACCCTTCTGGAACGTTCTAGACTTACGGGTTATTACAATCGATCACACAATCGATATTTCTCATGGAATCGATACCAAACTTTGTACAAAGGCGCGGGATCGTTACTTCGATACAAATAAATCAAAAACGCATTTTTGGAAAAAATCGGACTTACGAGGTTTTGCAGGTATACGGTCGAAATGGAGCCGATATAACGTGGTAACTAAGAAAAAAAAGCGTCGCAGATTTGCGTGTCGGAATTCACAGAATGACCCCCAGCCCTAAAACATTAAACATGTTAAAAAGAACCACGAAAATCGGTTGAGAACTAAGGCCTGTGCTGACGACACAAGATTTTGTCACACACACACGGACATGCACCTATGGTTTTTTTTTTGCAGATTTGGATTCAGAATGGTCTAAAACGGATTACTGTGAGGTTATTTTTTCTCTGTCGAGTGTAACACAATAGTACTGCCGTCCTTAGCAAGAAGGGCGCATCTCCGAAAATCAAGATTTTCAGTACAAGCACTTTTCGTTTTTGGTTTATTATTTTCAATAATGAACCTTTGGAATCGACCAAGAAAAAAAAATTTTAACACCCCCTCAAAATTTGATGGTTTACGTTTCAAGGTACGTAGAATCCAAAGATCGAATAAAAATTTGGCCGTCCGTCCGCCGTACGCGGCACTTTTGCCACTTAGCATTGACCGATTTTGATGAAATTTGGTATGTAGGCTCCATTCGGGGTCTAGTTGTGCCCCGAAGCTTTTGGTTGAAGTCGGTCACTCCTAAGGGTTCCAAAATCAATTTTGAAATTTTGAAAACGCCCTAACTCAAAAAATTTTGATATGAAGGTATTGTTTTTCCTTCAATTTAAGATTCTATAGAATTTTTAGAATTTTTTGAGACCACGCGGAGCTCTGTAGGACAAACCGTTCGCTCCCTACGAAAATTTAAGGGTTTATATTGAAAAATATATATATATATATATATATAAATCAAAACACGAGTGTTAATCGCAAAAGAGGCCTAATCTCTGTTCAAATTAGAGCTGACCGAAATGCGATCGATGGTTGGTGATTTTGATTTTCTTGATTTTTTTTTTATTTATTTATTTTTTTTCTTTTTCTCTTCATATTGGATGGTTGGTGATTTTGTAGACGAGTGATCTATATAAAAATAATAAACCGTTGTGTAATAATTTGCAGCGTTTTATGTTTCGCGTCCAGTTAATTATACTTTTACCCCATGTTCGGGACATCATACGGTAGGTCCAATCATTCTCCAACTTACTACGGCCTTTTATTCATGGTAATTCAGGTCATAACCAATTACATAACCAGGTACGCCCTTTCCGCTTAGTAAATGAGGGTGGTATTCGAGATATACGCCTTTTTTGTTAAGCACTTAAAGCGGTTTCCTGGCAGATTTTAGCCGGGGTTTTTAACATGATTCGTTAGTTGTTTCTACACTACTTCTTTACGCAGATCATTAAATTTAATCATATGGAAAAGTTCGGTGGCGAGCCTCCAGCCCAGTTTGTTTGGTGACTTATCATCAATAAGCGAGCACCCTACGAGATCCGGCTTTTCCGCTAAGCATTTTGGTTGCCAAGAACATATTTCGAATTTTTGCTAAGCAAAAAAGCCGTATCTCAGGAGATGCGGCTTTCTTGCTTAGTAGAGAAAGGTATTCGGCATGATATCCCCCTTTTAGGCTTAGGAAAAACGACATACGCCTAATCGCCCAAGGATTTCAAGGAATTTCAGAGATACGCCCTTTTTCACTAGCGTTTTTGTGTACCTTTTTGTACCCATAGGTACATGAATGAGGTATCATAAGGTGCAGAAGACTCCAAAGATTCTAGATATGCAAAAACCTGAAAATCGCCATAATTCGAGATACGCCCTTCTTACTAAGGACGGCAGAGTTGTCCTCCTTCACCCCAGATCGATCGCATAAGGACGCCTAAGTCTTACTGTGGGACGTCCTAAAAAACAAAACAATTATTGTCCCTTCTAAAGTAATTATTATCCTCGCGATAGAGAGAAACATAAACGACAATTTCACCCATTTTTTTAAAAAGTATCGATACTTCAAAATATCGATACTTTTTGAAAGTTATCGTATCGATACTTTTTGATACTTTCTAGATGTATCGATACGATATTTTATCGATACTTTTGAAGTATCGGACATTCCTATAAGTAACTCGCGAGTTCTTTTATTAGTTATAATTAGAGCTCGGCAATATAATATATTATGCGAAATAAAACCTCAAAATATGCACGTAGATGCCCAATATATGCATTTGTACATATGCGCGAAAAAATCCGAAAATATGCCTTCAAAATATGCGCAAGATAGTTGAACAATTGAATAATAAGTGGGAAACAAAGTCTTTTCAGTACATAGTTACTTGTATTGCTTTTATCCTTGTGACGTCACACAGAATGGATGTATCGATTCTTCAACTAATCGAACGGTTATTCGAATCTCGCTGAAAGGCGGCCATGTTGACTCCGTTGTAAACAAAGATTGTATGGACGGTTTTTCATTATGCCAATTTATGCGGTTATTAGTTGCTCTTCTCGTCCCGGAAGCAGTGTTTAATTTTTTGGTTTGCCAAAAGTGATTAGAAACAGTGTGGAAAGACAAGAGAACTTTCCAAAAAAATAAGAATATCAGCCTTTTGGCGTCGCTGATTCCCAGCATTCCTGACAACCATGTTTGATGAACTGACTGAATTCCCATCGTTGTAAACAAAGATTTTTTCATTAGACATGCCAATTTGTGCGGTGTTTGGCTCGTAGGGTATTCTGTACATAAAAATAGGTAGGTACTATATAAGTTTTAAAAATTACCTAAAAACCTTGCTATCTGTACTTCGATCTGAAATTTGAAAGAAAAACTCACTACAGATCTCAGTTTGGAAGTGAAATTAATGGGGCCAGCACGGTGCCAAAACCACATTGTGGTTCATGGCACGAACACTACATATGGATGAATGCAACCATAATAATGCGTTAGTGTTGTTCTTCAATGTACAAGTCAACTCATGGGGCCAGTAATGACTCCATTGCATGTTAATCTATCCATATTCGAACCATAAAACGTAGTAAACGTTTAGGTCAATATATATATATGGAACCTAATTTTGAAAATTTGCTCATACAATACTGCTTCATGGCTCGAAGTAGGGTGCGTGCTAGTGTCGGGAAAGTGGTTTATTATAATTTTTAATTGAAAGTAGAGCCCTCACTAAGAGTTTTGGTATCAACTGGATTCTTCTATGATGAGTAGATCTTTTCCCATGATTTTTCAAACTTTCATAACAATGTTGACTTAGCAATGGGCAGGGGATGCTATCATAACATTATTTTCATCAAACGACCGTTGTTGAATCTACTACCTGCCCAAAACATGGCATACATCGTTATTATTTCAATTAACCTAATAATAATTGGATAACATTTGAATTACTTACCTTTCCAAACACCACCACCTTGTCACCTGGGAGAATCTTGCATGAGACGGATTTCACATGCCATGAAGTAACGAAGTTGTGCGCATCCAAAGATTTGCAGCACTTCAGTTGCTTCAGGGATATGAAATCCGTCTTCAATACAAGATACTCCACGAGATCTTCGCGAGTTATGTCAGGAAAATCGTCGTCTAAACAACCGCAGAGACGTATCTTATATTCATACCTTCTCAGGTCGTCAACTGAGAGTGAACACACATACTGAGTATGGAATTTCTTGTCAGACATCTAACCCACAAGGGAGACATAATAATAACGATTACATACCTAATTGCTTTTAAAGAATATTATCACCATCGTTCTGTTTACATACCAAGAAACTTGGTATGTAAACAGAATAACCTTGCTGGATAGGAGCGCAAATGGCGCCCCTTCACGACCAGCTGATCTGGTCAGAGAAGGTTATGTTGAGAAGTTTATGTTTGATATCGATAATAATCGATTATTGAGTCTCGAGGATAAAACGAATTATATTCAATTTTTTTGTATGTACATTTTTATACAAAATTATTTTATACAATTTTTACAATAGTTTTACTCATTTTTTAGACAAATCATTTAATTGTTAAAATATGTTAGCTTGTACTCTTCCAAGTACTACCAAGTGCTTTTCCAAATTGTCAGTTGTAAAAGATCTTCTCAAATCGTGCAATAATAGTTTCAAACAGGAGAATGACCGCTCTATATCTGCTGAGACAATTGGTAGATATTTGAAAGGGTTTTTACGGTTGAGGTCGTCAACCGATGGAGGTCAGGATTTGGACTCTTCAATTGCATTTTTGCAAAACAGGGAAGGAAAAATTGATTAGAGGAAATAGCTGACAAAACTGGAAAATATGGCTTTTGTCAAGAAATGCCCATTATATGCACTTATAGCAAAAACTGCGAATATATGCAAATATATGCACGATAAATTTAAATTTGGAGCGACAAAATGACTTGAATATGGCATATTTGGGCTCCTTACAGCTTGGGCATATCGCAAAAAAAAAAATATGCAAATATGCAAATTGCCGAGCCCTAGTTATAATTATAATTATACATTTTCCTCAACACCACAGTAACTAAACCCGCTGTCATGCAAAAATGTCAAAAACTTATAACATCAATATAATGATCAATATAATCAATGATCAATATAATGATAATGAATAAAATAGCTGCAAATGAGACTTTTTGTTCAAAATTTTTTCTTCCCGATACGGCAGTGCGTAACCTTCATGGACATCTCGAAATTTGACAGGCAGTCTTCAATACGGTATCTCGCCTTGTACGCTATTCTCGATGACATCAATTGTCATCATTTCCACTTTTTGGGGACTCGAGAGCGAGTGATTCATTTACGAGATAAAGAAGAACAAGAGGGAAAAACGGAGGTCTCGAGAGGACACTCGAAAACGACCGTCCAAATAATCACGATTTCATCGGAAGAAAAAACAAAAGGCAAAACCCGTCATTTCCACTCTGTGAATCACAACGATGACCAATTTCCGCTAATTTACAAAACGCTGCAAATTATCACATAATGGTTTATTATTTGTCTATACAGGGTGTCTACCATTTGGACGGACCAAACTTCAAGGATCGATTCTACAACTAATTTGCAACAAAAAATCTCACAGCAATATTTTCTTAACCCACTCAAAATTCTTTTTTTTCCACTTAAACGTTTTTATTCGTATTTTCGACCTTACAGCACTAAAATGGTCATAACTCCCTCATTTCTTATGCTACTTCAAATCTGAGTACACCGTTGGACAGAGCGTTAAATTTCCTATCCATTTAGTGGGAAACCCAGTTTCTGAAAGCCATTAAATGGCTTAAAATTTTTTACAAATTTTGTAAAAGGAAAAAAATTGATCAAAGTCAAGATTTATAATTTTTTTCGAAAATCTACATTTTTCAGGCTAACGATTCCCCTGTAAAAAATACCGCTATCGTGGTGCACTCGACGGGAAAAACTACCCCAAGATCTCACCTTTCCAATGGTATGTCAGTTTCAAGGTCCAAGAGGAAAGTTTCTTTGAAAAAATTGAGTTTTATGCGAAAAAACGTGCTTCTTATTGCCTTCACTTTCCAAAGATTACAATAAAAAGTCCACTAAATTACATTTCCACTCGTATTTTACGTTTTGGACCTTCCTGAACAATTTTGGTTCCGTGTCTGTCCATCTGACAGTCGGTCTGTCTGTCTGAAAGTCCTTGTAGATGGCAAAAGCAATAAGAAGCTACTGTCCGATTTCGATGAAATTTTCGGCGATGTTCTCAATGAATATCAAAGTTAAAGCATTAAATTTTCAAAATCAAATTCAAATTTTTTAATTTTTTCTAGAAATTACCATTTTTTAGGTTTATTGTTAACCTGGAATAAGTTGAGCTATCGTGGGCCACTATAAAGTAGTATTGTCAATGAAACTCTTCAAGTTATTCTTCTGCTACAAAAAGTAAATTTCATTATATTTATTCTAATTAAACAAAAAACTGATTTTTAACCTAGAAAAGATGAGATCCCGGGGTAGCTTTGTCTGTTGACTGGCCCCGCGATAGCGCTACTTATTACGGGCAAACAATAAAACAATTTTGAGAGGGGGTTAACTTATTTTTCTTGCTCGATTCCAGAGGCTTGTTATTGAAAATAATAAACCAAAAATGGTAATTTCTGAAAAAATTGAAACTTTTGAATTTGATTTTGAAAATTTAATGCGTTGACTTTGACGTGGAGAACATTGCCGAAAATTTCATCGAAATCGGACAGTAGCTTCTTATTGCTTTTGCCATCTACAAGGACTTTCAGACAGACAGACCGACTGTCAGATGGACAGACACGGTACCAAAATTGTTCAGGAAGGTCCAAAACGTAAAATACGAGAGGAAATGTAATTTGGTGGACTTTTTATTGTAATCTTTGGAAAGTGAAGGCAATAATACTTGGTCAGCTCTCTAGCGGAATATGCCTAAAGAAGCACGTTTTTTCGCATAAAACTCAATTTTTTCAAAGAAACTTTCCTCTTGGACCCTGAAACTGACATACCGTTGGAAAGGTGAGATCTTGGGGTAGTTTTTCCCGTCGAGTGCACCACGATAGCGGTATTTTTTACAGGGGAATCGTTAGCCTGAAAAATGTCGAATCGAAATCTTGAATTGATTAATTTTTTTGCTTTTACAAATGGCTTTCAGAAACTGTGTTTCCCACTAAATGGATAGGAAATTTAACGCTCTGTCCAACGGTGTACTCAGATTTGAAGTAGCATGAGAAATGAGGGAGTTATGACAATTTTAGTGCTGTAAGGTCGAAAATACGAATAAAAACTTTAAAGTGGAAAAAAAAGAATTTTGAGTGGGTTACGAAAAAATTGCTAAGAGACATTTTTTGTTGCAAATTAGTTGTAGAATCGATCCTTGAAGTTTGGTCCATCCAAATGGTAGACACCCTGTATAGATCACTCGTCTGCAAAGCCACCAACCATCCAACATGAAGAAAAACATCGATCGGCAGACTCACAGAAAGCCGCCCAAAATCAAAGAATTTCCGTTGGGCTGACAAATTTAAAAAAAAAACCAAATGTTGATACCAAGCGGTGTATTTCAAGTCGCGGGTAGAGATTTTCGTTTTTTGTACAATTTCGGCTTGTTCACTTTGGCTTTGGCCTTCTTCGTCTCCACGGTGACCGCCGCTGATGCCGTCGCTCGCCCGATCACTTTGGAATTGAGGCCTTCGAGTTGCTTCTTCTTCCTGTTGAGCGTTCGACGGATCTCCGCTTCCTCCTGGTTGTCCATTTCCACGCGTCTGACGTGAAAAAAAAGAAAAGAAAATAAGTGTAAAATTTCGTCAAACGGGTGTGGCGCATAGCTCCCTCGTCATCGATAAGAGAATCACAAGGAGAAAACACAACTTACCGAACGTCGTCGTCCAAAATGATGTCCATTTCTTCGGCGGCTTTGTCCAACCAACCAGTTTGAGACCTAAAAAAAAATAATATAAATTAAATGAAATAAAATAAAAGAAAAAAAAGATAAGTGAAAATGTGTGAACCTCGTAACGATACATCAATTTTGTAATCAACTGCATGATGGTTGCACCATGCAAATGAATGACACGAGTTTATAGAGATATCACCAGTATAGTTAAGAATATTCAGGATGCGGGTGGTGACGCCACAGAGAACTCCACGTAACTTCGTGACACTTTTCCCGCAGCCATGAGGATGAAGTTGGGTGCCACTCGGGAATTAACAATTTATAATTGGAAAAAATAATTCACCACTACAATCGATGGTATTGTGCATAAATATTTACATCTTAGCATTAAATCAGCACTTAAAAAACATGTCCATCTGGCTGCTTGGTTTCATGAATATTGTATTTACCTAAGTGAGGTGGAAACCCGATTTTGGGCAAAAAAAAAACCTCTAATTCCCCAATTTTGGCCAACTTTGACGTTGCTCCACCATGGAAACTCATATTCACAGCCCTGAAATGGACAACACTTAATTTAAGGTATTTTTTCCACAATTTGTTGATGAAAACCACCGTTTGAGCTTAAGGGGCCATAAAAAAGTCTATATTTTTCTGAAACTTGTCATTCATTATAACTATTAAATCTATAATTATCTATTTGGTGTTACACAGTAAGTAAGTCAAGAGACTTACACCATTAAGGTATCTCTTCTCAGTGATCCTTATAACTTTCTTATCAATTACCGCCTTCAGCGAGCTCTGTTTGTTATTCCTCAATCTATTTGTTGTTTGGATACAGTAGAGTAGAATAAAACCCCCCCAGGAACGCGCGAATTCCCAAAAAATCAATTTCGATTGCTTACTTTTGTTTTTTGAGTTTCAACGTCAAAGCGTCGATTTCTCTCCCGAGTTTGACCCGCTCTTTGACGTTCTTCAGCGCCATCATGTCGATAGGGAACTCCGTCAAGTCCTTATCTGCAACAAAGAACACTCAAACGAAATTATACATAGTTATACCACACAAAGTTAAAGTCCAATGATCCACTTGCTCTGAGAAAACTCTGTGATCAGCAACCTCTTCGCATTTCTGTCATTCTCTTCCATAACTCAGCGGTAGCGAGCTCGACTCAGTGCAGTTAAGTAGGAAAGTCTGGAGATCCTGAGTCGAGGAAAGTTCATTTTTAGTGACTCAACAGAATGCACCGATTTCTGACCATGATCGCATTTCTGACCATTCGCTTCCTTAACTCAATTAACTGGTATTTTACCTCTCTTCAACGTGATACAAATTCTCGAGTACGAATCAAGTTCTGCCGGCTCGATCAGTAAGATTGTCAGTCCATCTTGCTCAGCCCGAGCAGTTCGGCCGCTTCTATGGATATAACCCTGGAAAGAAGAGAGAAAAATGTTGAAAGAGAACATGTAAGGGAGAGAGCGGCAAGGGTCTGAATGCTAACAAACATTGGCAGGTTCCATTCGAGTTATCAATAGTCCTTCATTTGGAGGACAAGTACTAGATTCAATAAAGGCATCAACTGAGATCTGAACGCACTTCAAGTCCAGAATAAGTAGGGACCAATCATAAGGAATTGCAAGGGCTCTGAGTGACGTCACTGCGGCTCATTGTGACGTCATCAAACCACTTATTCCTCCTCAATATCACGAGTAAAACTCCGAGTTTTGGACCAATCAGAAGGAATTGGAAGGGTTCTGAGTGACGTCACTGCGGCTCATTATGACGTCATCAAACCACTTATTCCTCCTGAATATCACGAGTAAAACTCCGAGTTTTGGACCAATCAGAAGGAATTGGAAGGGCTCTGAGTGACGTCACTGCGGCTCATTGTGACGTCATCAAACCACTTATTCCTCCTCAATATCACGAGTAAAACTCCGAGTTTTGGACCAATCAGAAGGAATTGCAAGAGTTCTGAGTGACGTCACTGCGGCTCATTGTGACGTCATCGAACCACTTATTCCTCCTCAATATCACGAGTAAAACTCCGAGTTTTGGACCAATCAGAAGGAATTGGAAGGGTTCTGAGTGACGTCACTGCGGCTCATTATGACGTCATCAAACCACTTATTCCTCCTGAATATCACGAGTAAAACTCCGAGTTTTGGACCAATCAGAAGGAATTGGAAGGGCTCTGAGTGACGTCACTGCGGCTCATTGTGACGTCATCAAACCACTTATTCCTCCTCAATATCACGAGTAAAACTCCGAGTTTTGGACCAATCAGAAGGAATTGGAAGGGTTCTGAGTGACGTCACTGCAGCTCATTATGACGTCATCAAACCACTTATTCCTCCTTAATATCACGAGTAAAACTCCGAGTTTTGGACCAATCAGAAGGAATTGCAAGGGTTCTGAGTGACGTCACTGCAGCTCATTATGACGTCATCAAACCACTTATTCCTCCTTAATATCACGAGTAAAACTCCGAGTTTTGGACCAATCAGAAGGAATTGGAAGGGCTGTGAGTGACGTCACTGCGGCTCATTGTGACGTCATCAAACCACTTATTCCTCCTCAATATCACGAGTAAAACTCCGAGTTTTGGACCAATCAGAAGGAATTGGAAGGGTTCTGAGTGACGTCACTGCAGCTCATTATGACGTCATCAAACCACTTATTCCTCCTTAATATCACGAGTAAAACTCCGAGTTTTGGACCAATCAGAAGGAATTGCAAGGGTTCTGAGTGACGTCACTGCAGCTCATTATGACGTCATCAAACCACTTATTCCTCCTTAATATCACGAGTAAAACTCCGAGTTTTGGACCAATCAGAAGGAATTGGAAGGGCTGTGAGTGACGTCACTGCGGCTCATTATGACGTCATCAAACCACTTATTCCTCCTTAATATCACGAGTAAAACTCCGAGTTTTGGACCAATCAGAAGGAATTGGAAGGGCTCTGAGTGACGTCACTGCAGCTCATTATGACGTCATCAAACCACTTATTCCTCCTTAATATCACGAGTAAAACTCCGAGTTTTGGACCAATCAGAAGGAATTGGAAGGGCTCTGAGTGACGTCACTGCGGCTCATTATGACGTCATCAAACCACTTATTCCTCCTCAATATCACGAGTAAAACTCCGAGTTTTGGACCAATCAGAAGGAATTGCAAGGGTTCTGAGTGACGTCACTGCGGCTCATTATGACGTCATCAAACCACTTATTCCTCCTGAATATCACGAGTAAAACTCCGAGTTTTGGACCAATCAGAAGGAATTGGAAGGGCTGTGAGTGACGTCACTGCGGCTCATTATGACGTCATCAAACCACTTATTCCTCCTTAATATCACGAGTAAAACTCCGAGTTTTGGACCAATCAGAAGGAATTGGAAGGGCTCTGAGTGACGTCACTGCAGCTCATTATGACGTCATCAAACCACTTATTCCTCCTTAATATCACGAGTAAAACTCCGAGTTTTGGACCAATCAGAAGGAATTGGAAGGGCTCTGAGTGACGTCACTGCGGCTCATTATGACGTCATCAAACCACTTATTCCTCCTGAATATCACGAGTAAAACTCCGAGTTTTGGACCAATCAGAAGGAATTGGAAGGGCTCTGAGTGACGTCACTGCAGCTCATTATGACGTCATCAAACCACTTATTCCTCCTGAATATCACGAGTAAAACTCCGAGTTTTGGACCAATCAGAAGGAATTGGAAGGGCTGTGAGTGACGTCACTGCGGCTCATTATGACGTCATCAAACCACTTATTCCTCCTTAATATCACGAGTAAAACTCCGAGTTTTGGACCAATCAGAAGGAATTGGAAGGGCTCTGAGTGACGTCACTGCAGCTCATTATGACGTCATCAAACCACTTATTCCTCCTTAATATCACGAGTAAAACTCCGAGTTTTGGACCAATCAGAAGGAATTGGAAGGGCTCTGAGTGACGTCACTGCGGCTCATTATGACGTCATCAAACCACTTATTCCTCCTGAATATCACGAGTAAAACTCCGAGTTTTGGACCAATCAGAAGGAATTGGAAGGGCTCTGAGTGACGTCACTGCAGCTCATTATGACGTCATCAAACCACTTATTCCTCCTGAATATCACGAGTAAAACTCCGAGTTTTGGACCAATCAGAAGGAATTGCAAGGGTTCTGAGTGACGTCACTGCGGCTCATTATGACGTCATCAAACCACTTATTCCTCCTGAATATCACGAGTAAAACTCCGAGTTTTGGACCAATCAGAAGGAATTGGAAGGGCTGTGAGTGACGTCACTGCGGCTCATTATGACGTCATCAAACCACTTATTCCTCCTCAATATCACGAGTAAAACTCCGAGTTTTGGACCAATCAGAAGGAATTGCAAGGGTTCTGAGTGACGTCACTGCGGCTCGTTGTGACGTCATCAAACCACTTATTCCTCCTCAATATCACGAGTAAAACTCCGAGTTTTGGACCAATCAGAAGGAATTGCAAGGGTTCTGAGTGACGTCACTGCGGCTCGTTGTGACGTCATCAAACCACTTATTCCTCCTCAATATCACGAGTAAAACTCCGAGTTTTGGACCAATCAGAAGGAATTGCAAGGGTTCTGAGTGACGTCACTGCGGCTCGTTGTGACGTCATCAAACCACTTATTCCTCCTCAATACCACGAGTAAAACTCCGAGTTTTGGACCAATCAGAAGGAATTGCAAGGGTTCTGAGTGACGTCACTGCGGCTCGTTGTGACGTCATCAAACCACTTATTCCTCCTCAATATCACGAGTAAAACTCCGAGTTTTGGACCAATCAGAAGGAATTGGAAGGGCTCTGAGTGACGTCACTGCGGCTCATTATGACGTCATCAAACCACTTATTCCTCCTCAATATCACGAGTAAAACTCCGAGTTTTGGACCAATCAGAAGGAATTGCAAGGGTTCTGAGTGACGTCACTGCGGCTCATTATGACGTCATCAAACCACTTATTCCTCCTGAATATCACGAGTAAAACTCCGAGTTTTGGACCAATCAGAAGGAATTGGAAGGGCTGTGAGTGACGTCACTGCGGCTCATTATGACGTCATCAAACCACTTATTCCTCCTCAATATCACGAGTAAAACTCCGAGTTTTGGACCAATCAGAAGGAATTGCAAGGGTTCTGAGTGACGTCACTGCGGCTCGTTGTGACGTCATCAAACCACTTATTCCTCCTCAATATCACGAGCAAAACTCCGAGTTTTGGACCAATCAGAAGGAATTGCAAGAGTTCTGAGTGACGTCACTGCGGCTCGTTGTGACGTCATCAAACCACTTATTCCTCCTCAATATCACGAGCAAAACTCCGAGTTTTGGACCAATCAGAAGGAATTGCAAGAGTTCTGAGTGACGTCACTGCGGCTCATTGTGACGTCATCAAACCACTTATTCCTCCTCAATATCACGAGCAAAACTCCGAGTTTTGGACCAATCAGAAGGAATTGGAAGGGCTCTGAGTGACGTCACTGCGGCTCATTGTGACGTCATCAAACCACTTATTCCTCCTCAATATCACGAGCAAAACTCCGAGTTTTGGACCAATCAGAAGGAATTGGAAGGGCTCTGAGTGACGTCACTGCGGCTCGTTGTGACGTCATCAAACCACTTATTCCTCCTCAATATCACGAGCAAAACTCCGAGTTTTGGACCAATCAGAACGAATTGCAAGAGTTCTGAGTGACGTCACTGCGGCTCGTTGTGACGTCATCAAACCACTTATTCCTCCTAAATATCACGAGTAAAACTCCGAGTTTTGGACCAATCAGAAGGAATTGCAAGAGTTCTGAGTGACGTCACTGCGGCTCGTTGTGACGTCATCAAACCACTTATTCCTCCTCAATATCACGAGTAAACTCCGAGTTTTGGACCAATCAGAAGGAATTGGAAGGGCTGTGAGTGACGTCACTGCGGCTCATTATGACGTCATCAAACCACTTATTCCTCCTGAATATCACGAGTAAAACTCCGAGTTTTGGACCAATCAGAAGGAATTGGAAGGGCTGTGAGTGACGTCACTGCGGCTCATTATGACGTCATCAAACCACTTATTCCTCCTTAATATCACGAGTAAAACTCCGAGTTTTGGACCAATCAGAAGGAATTGGAAGGGCTGTGAGTGACGTCACTGCGGCTCATTATGACGTCATCAAACCACTTATTCCTCCTTAATATCACGAGTAAAACTCCGAGTTTTGGACCAATCAGAAGGAATTGGAAGAGTTCTGAGTGATGTCACTGCGGCTCATTATGACGTCATCAAACCACTTATTCCTCCTGAATATCACGAGTAAAACTCCGAGTTTTGGACCAATCAGAAGGAATTGGAAGGGCTGTGAGTGACGTCACTGCGGCTCATTATGACGTCATCAAACCACTTATTCCTCCTTAATATCACGAGTAAAACTCCGAGTTTTGGACCAATCAGAAGGAATTGGAAGAGTTCTGAGTGATGTCACTGCGGCTCATTGTGACGTCATCAAACCACTTATTCCTCCTCAATATCACGAGCAAAACTCCGAGTTTTGGACCAATCAGAAGGAATTGCAAGAGTTCTGAGTGACGTCACTGCGGCTCATTGTGACGTCATCAAACCACTTATTCCTCCTCAATATCACGAGCAAAACTCCGAGTTTTGGACCAATCAGAAGGAATTGCAAGAGTTCTGAGTGACGTCACTGCGGCTCATTGTGACGTCATCAAACCACTTATTCCTCCTCAATATCACGAGCAAAACTCCGAGTTTTGGACCAATCAGAAGGAATTGCAAGAGTTCTGAGTGACGTCACTGCGGCTCATTGTGACGTCATCAAACCACTTATTCCTCCTCAATATCACGAGCAAAACTCCGAGTTTTGGACCAAACAGAAGGAATTGCAAGAGTTCTGAGTGACGTCACTGCGGCTCGTTGTGACGTCATCAAACCACTTATTCCTCCTCAATATCACGAGCAAAACTCCGAGTTTTGGACCAATCAGAAGGAATTGCAAGAGTTCTGAGTGACGTCACTGCGGCTCATTGTGACGTCATCAAACCACTTATTCCTCCTCAATATCACGAGCAAAACTCCGAGTTTTGGACCAATCAGAAGGAATTGCAAGAGTTCTGAGTGACGTCACTGCGGCTCATTGTGACGTCATCAAACCACTTATTCCTCCTCAATATCACGAGCAAAACTCCGAGTTTTGGACCAATCAGAAGGAATTGCAAGAGTTCTGAGTGACGTCACTGCGGCTCGTTGTGACGTCATCAAACCACTTATTCCTCCTCAATATCACGAGTAAAACTCCGAGTTTTGGACCAATCAGAAGGAATTGCAAGAGTTCTGAGTGACGTCACTGCGGCTCGTTGTGACGTCATCAAACCACTTATTCCTCCTCAATATCACGAGCAAAACTCCGAGTTTTGGACCAATCAGAAGGAATTGCAAGAGTTCTGAGTGACGTCACTGCGGCTCATTATGACGTCATCAAACCACTTATTCCTCCTCAATATCACGAGTAAAACTCCGAGTTTTTGGACCAATCAGAAGGAATTGCAAGGGTTCTGAGTGACGTCACTGCAGCTCATTGTGACGTCATCGAACCACTTATTCCTCCTCAATATCACGAGCAAAACTCCGAGTTTTGGACCAATCAGAAGGAATTGGAAGGGCTCTGAGTGACGTCACTGCGGCTCATTGTGACGTCATCAAACCACTTATTCCTCCTAAATATCACGAGTAAAACTCCGAGTTTTGGACCAATCAGAAGGAATTGGAAGAGTTCTGAGTGACGTCACTGCGGCTCATTGTGACGTCATCAAACCACTTATTCCTCCTCAATATCACGAGCAAAACTCCGAGTTTTGGACCAATCAGAAGGAATTGCAAGAGTTCTGAGTGACGTCACTGCGGCTCGTTGTGACGTCATCAAACCACTTATTCCTCCTCAATATCACGAGTAAAACTCCGAGTTTGGACCAATCAGAAGGAATTGCAAGAGTTCTGAGTGACGTCACTGCGGCTCGTTGTGACGTCATCAAACCACTTATTCCTCCTCAATATCACGAGTAAAACTCCGAGTTTTGGACCAATCAGAAGGAATTGGAAGGGCTCTGAGTAACGTCACTGCAGCTCATTATGACGTCATCAAACCACTTATTCCTCCTGAATATCACGAGTAAAACTCCGAGTTTTGGACCAATCAGAAGGAATTGCAAGAGTTTCTGAGTGACGTCACTGCGGCTCGTTGTGACGTCATCAAACCACTTATTCCTCCTCAATATCACGAGTAAAACTCCGAGTTTTGGACCAATCAGAAGGAATTGGAAGGGCTCTGAGTAACGTCACTGCGGCTCATTATGACGTCATCAAACCACTTATTCCTCCTGAATATCACGAGCAAAACTCCGAGTTTTGGACCAATCAGAAGGAATTGGAAGGGCTCTGAGTAACGTCACTGCAGCTCATTATGACGTCATCAAACCACTTATTCCTCCTTAATATCACGAGTAAAACTCCGAGTTTTGGACCAATCAGAAGGAATTGGAAGGGCTCTGAGTAACGTCACTGCAGCTCATTATGACGTCATCAAACCACTTATTCCTCCTTAATATCACGAGCAAAACTCCGAGTTTTGGACCAATCAGAAGGAATTGGAAGGGCTCTGAGTAACGTCACTGCGGCTCATTGTGACGTCATCAAACCACTTATTCCTCCTGAATATCACGAGTAAAACTCCGAGTTTTGGACCAATCAGAAGGAATTGCAAGAGTTCTGAGTGACGTCACTGCGGCTCGTTGTAACGTCATCAAACCACTTATTTCTCCTAAATATCACGAGTAAAACTCCGAGTTTTGGACCAATCAGAAGGAATTGGAAGGGCTCTGAGTAACGTCACTGCAGCTCATTATGACGTCATCAAACCACTTATTCCTCCTGAATATCACGAGTAAAACTCCGAGTTTTGGACCAATCAGAAGGAATTGCAAGAGTTCTGAGTGACGTCACTGCGGCTCGTTGTGACGTCATCAAACCACTTATTCCTCCTCAATATCACGAGTAAAACTCCGAGTTTTGGACCAATCAGAAGGAATTGGAAGGGCTCTGAGTAACGTCACTGCGGCTCATTATGACGTCATCAAACCACTTATTCCTCCTGAATATCACGAGCAAAACTCCGAGTTTTGGACCAATCAGAAGGAATTGGAAGGGCTCTGAGTAACGTCACTGCAGCTCATTATGACGTCATCAAACCACTTATTCCTCCTTAATATCACGAGTAAAACTCCGAGTTTTGGACCAATCAGAAGGAATTGGAAGGGCTCTGAGTAACGTCACTGCAGCTCATTATGACGTCATCAAACCACTTATTCCTCCTTAATATCACGAGCAAAACTCCGAGTTTTGGACCAATCAGAAGGAATTGGAAGGGCTCTGAGTAACGTCACTGGGCTCATTATGACGTCATCAAACCACTTATTCCTCCTGAATATCACGAGTAAAACTCCGAGTTTTGGACCAATCAGAAGGAATTGGAAGGGCTCTGAGTGACGTCACTGGGCTCATTATGACGTCATCAAACCACTTATTCCTCCTGAATATCACGAGTAAAACTCCGAGTTTTGGACCAATCAGAAGGAATTGGAAGGGCTCTGAGTAACGTCACTGGGCTCATTATGA
This sequence comes from Apolygus lucorum, assembly GCA_009739505.2. Classification (NCBI taxonomy): domain Eukaryota; kingdom Metazoa; phylum Arthropoda; class Insecta; order Hemiptera; family Miridae; genus Apolygus; species Apolygus lucorum. The sequence continues at coordinate 8,789,095 of CM019175.2, forward strand.
CGTCATCAAACCACTTATTCCTCCTGAATATCACGAGTAAAACTCCGAGTTTTGGACCAATCAGAAGGAATTGCAAGAGTTCTGAGTGACGTCACTGGGCTCATTATGACGTCATCAAACCACTTATTCCTCCTGAATATCACGAGTAAAACTCCGAGTTTTGGACCAATCAGAAGGAATTGGAAGGGCTCTGAGTAACGTCACTGGGCTCATTATGACGTCATCAAACCACTTATTCCTCCTGAATATCACGAGTAAAACTCCGAGTTTTGGACCAATCAGAAGGAATTGGAAGGGCTCTGAGTAACGTCACTGGGCTCATTATGACGTCATCAAACCACTTATTCCTCCTGAATATCACGAGTAAAACTCCGAGTTTTGGACCAATCAGAAGGAATTGGAAGGGCTCTGAGTAACGTCACTGGGCTCATTATGACGTCATCAAACCACTTATTCCTCCTGAATATCACGAGTAAAACTCCGAGTTTTGGACCAATCAGAAGGAATTGCAAGAGTTCTGAGTGACGTCACTGGGCTCATTATGACGTCATCAAACCACTTATTCCTCCTGAATATCACGAGTAAAACTCCGAGTTTTGGACCAATCAGAAGGAATTGGAAGGGCTCTGAGTGACGTCACTGGGCTCATTATGACGTCATCAAACCACTTATTCCTCCTGAATATCACGAGTAAAACTCCGAGTTTTGGACCAATCAGAAGGAATTGGAAGGGCTCTGAGTAACGTCACTGGGCTCATTATGACGTCATCAAACCACTTATTCCTCCTGAATATCACGAGTAAAACTCCGAGTTTTGGACCAATCAGAAGGAATTGCAAGAGTTCTGAGTGACGTCACTGGGCTCATTATGACGTCATCAAACCACTTATTCCTCCTGAATATCACGAGTAAAACTCCGAGTTTTGGACCAATCAGAAGGAATTGGAAGGGCTCTGAGTAACGTCACTGGGCTCATTATGACGTCATCAAACCACTTATTCCTCCTGAATATCACGAGTAAAACTCCGAGTTTTGGACCAATCAGAAGGAATTGGAAGGGCTCTGAGTGACGTCACTGGGCTCATTATGACGTCATCAAACCACTTATTCCTCCTGAATATCACGAGTAAAACTCCGAGTTTTGGACCAATCAGAAGGAATTGGAAGGGCTCTGAGTAACGTCACTGGGCTCATTATGACGTCATCAAACCACTTATTCCTCCTGAATATCACGAGTAAAACTCCGAGTTTTGGACCAATCAGAAGGAATTGCAAGAGTTCTGAGTGACGTCACTGGGCTCATTATGACGTCATCAAACCACTTATTCCTCCTGAATATCACGAGTAAAACTCCGAGTTTTGGACCAATCAGAAGGAATTGGAAGGGCTCTGAGTAACGTCACTGGGCTCATTATGACGTCATCAAACCACTTATTCCTCCTGAATATCACGAGTAAAACTCCGAGTTTTGGACCAATCAGAAGGAATTGGAAGGGCTCTGAGTAACGTCACTGGGCTCATTATGACGTCATCAAACCACTTATTCCTCCTGAATATCACGAGTAAAACTCCGAGTTTTGGACCAATCAGAAGGAATTGGAAGGGCTCTGAGTAACGTCACTGGGCTCATTATGACGTCATCAAACCACTTATTCCTCCTGAATATCACGAGTAAAACTCCGAGTTTTGGACCAATCAGAAGGAATTGCAAGAGTTCTGAGTGACGTCACTGGGCTCATTATGACGTCATCAAACCACTTATTCCTCCTGAATATCACGAGTAAAACTCCGAGTTTTGGACCAATCAGAAGGAATTGCAAGAGTTCTGAGTGACGTCACTGGGCTCATTATGACGTCATCAAACCACTTATTCCTCCTGAATATCACGAGTAAAACTCCGAGTTTTGGACCAATCAGAAGGAATTGGAAGGGCTCTGAGTAACGTCACTGCGGCTCATTGTGACGTCATCAAACCACTTATTCCTCCTGAATATCACGAGTAAAACTCCGAGTTTTGGACCAATCAGAAGGAATTGCAAGAGTTCTGAGTGACGTCACTGCGGCTCGTTGTAACGTCATCAAACCACTTATTTCTCCTAAATATCACGAGTAAAACTCCGAGTTTTGGACCAATCAGAAGGAATTGGAAGGGCTCTGAGTAACGTCACTGCAGCTCATTATGACGTCATCAAACCACTTATTCCTCCTGAATATCACGAGTAAAACTCCGAGTTTTGGACCAATCAGAAGGAATTGCAAGAGTTCTGAGTGACGTCACTGCGGCTCGTTGTGACGTCATCAAACCACTTATTCCTCCTCAATATCACGAGTAAAACTCCGAGTTTTGGACCAATCAGAAGGAATTGCAAGGGTTCTGAGTGACGTCACTGCAGCTCATTATGACGTCATCTAACCACTTATTCCTCCTCAATATCACGAGTAAAACTCCGAGTTTTGGACCAATCAGAAGGAATTGGAAGGGTTCTGAGTAACGTCACTGCAGCTCATTATGACGTCATCTAACCACTTATTCCTCCTGAATATCACGAGTAAAACTCCGAGTTTTGGACCAATCAGAAGGAATTGGAAGGGCTGTGAGTGACGTCACTGCGGCTCATTATGACGTCATCAAACCACTTATTCCTCCTTAATATCACGAGTAAAACTCCGAGTTTTGGACCAATCAGAAGGAATTGCAAGAGTTCTGAGTGACGTCACTGCGGCTCGTTGTGACGTCATCAAACCACTTATTCCTCCTCAATATCACGAGTAAAACTCCGAGTTTTGGACCAATCAGAAGGAATTGGAAGGGCTCTGAGTAACGTCACTGCAGCTCATTATGACGTCATCAAACCACTTATTCCTCCTGAATATCACGAGTAAAACTCCGAGTTTTGGACCAATCAGAAGGAATTGCAAGAGTTCTGAGTGACGTCACTGCGGCTCGTTGTGACGTCATCAAACCACTTATTCCTCCTCAATATCACCAGTAAAACTCCTAGTTTTGGACCAATCAGAAGGAATTGGAAGGGCTCTGAGTAACGTCACTGCAGCTCATTATGACGTCATCAAACCACTTATTCCTCCTGAATATCACGAGTAAAACTCCGAGTTTTGGACCAATCAGAAGGAATTGGAAGGGCTGTGAGTGACGTCACTGCGGCTCATTATGACGTCATCAAACCACTTATTCCTCCTTAATATCACGAGTAAAACTCCGAGTTTTGGACCAATCAGAAGGAATTGCAAGAGTTCTGAGTGACGTCACTGCGGCTCGTTGTGACGTCATCAAACCACTTATTCCTCCTCAATATCACGAGTAAAACTCCGAGTTTTGGACCAATCAGAAGGAATTGGAAGGGCTCTGAGTAACGTCACTGCAGCTCATTATGACGTCATCAAACCACTTATTCCTCCTGAATATCACGAGTAAAACTCCGAGTTTTGGACCAATCAGAAGGAATTGCAAGAGTTCTGAGTGACGTCACTGCGGCTCGTTGTGACGTCATCAAACCACTTATTCCTCCTCAATATCACGAGTAAAACTCCGAGTTTTGGACCAATCAGAAGGGATTGGAAGGGCTGTGAGTGACGTCACTGCGGCTCATTATGACGTCATCAAACCACTTATTCCTCCTTAATATCACGAGTAAAACTCCGAGTTTTGGACCAATCAGAAGGAATTGGAAGGGCTGTGAGTGACGTCACTGCGGCTCATTATGACGTCATCAAACCACTTATTCCTCCTCAATATCACGAGTAAAACTCCGAGTTTTGGACCAATCAGAAGGAATTGCAAGGGTTCTGAGTGACGTCACTGCGGCTCATTATGACGTCATCAAACCACTTATTCCTCCTGAATATCACGAGTAAAACTCCGAGTTTTGGACCAATCAGAAGGAATTGCAAGGGCTCTGAGTGACGTCACTGCGGCTCGTTGTGACGTCATCAAACCACTTATTCCTCCTCAATATCACGAGCAAAACTCCGAGTTTTGGACCAATCAGAAGGAATTGGAAGGGCTCTGAGTGACGTCACTGTGGCTCATTATGACGTCATCAAACCACTTATTCCTCCTGAATATCACGAGTAAAACTCCGAGTTTTGGACCAATCAGAAGGAATTGCAAGGGCTGTGAGTGACGTCACTGCGGCTCATTATGACGTCATCAAACCACTCATTCTTCCTCAATATCACGAGTAAAACTCCGAGTTTTGGACCAATCAGAAGGAATTGCAAGGGTTCTGAGTGACGTCACTGCGGCTCATTATGACGTCATCAAACCACTTATTCCTCCTGAATATCACGAGTAAAACTCCGAGTTTTGGACCAATCAGAAGGAATTGCAAGGGCTGTGAGTGACGTCACTGCGGCTCATTATGACGTCATCAAACCACTCATTCCTCCTCAATATCACGAGTAAAACTCCGAGTTTTGGACCAATCAGAAGGAATTGCAAGGGTTCTGAGTGACGTCACTGTGGCTCGTTGTGACGTCATCAAACCACTTATTCCTCCTGAATATCACGAGCAAAACTCCGAGTTTTGGACCAATCAGAAGGAATTGGAAGGGCTCTGAGTGACGTCACTGCGGCTCATTATGACGTCATCAAACCACTTATTCCTCCTGAATATCACGAGTAAAACTCCGAGTTTTGGACCAATCAGAAGGAATTGGAAGGGCTCTGAGTGACGTCACTGCGGCTCATTATGACGTCATCAAACCACTTATTCCTCCTGAATATCACGAGTAAAACTCCGAGTTTTGGACCAATCAGAAGGAATTGGAAGGGCTCTGAGTGACGTCACTGCGGCTCATTATGACGTCATCAAACCACTTATTCCTCCTCAATATCACGAGTAAAACTCCGAGTTTTGGACCAATCAGAAGGAATTGGAAGGGCTCTGAGTGACGTCACTGCGGCTCATTGTGACGTCATCAAACCACTTATTCCTCCTGAATATCACGAGTAAAACTCCGAGTTTTGGACCAATCAGAAGGAATTGGAAGGGCTCTGAGTGACGTCACTGCAGCTCATTATGACGTCATCAAACCACTTATTCCTCCTTAATATCACGAGTAAAACTCCGAGTTTTGGACCAATCAGAAGGAATTGGAAAGGTTCTGAGTGACGTCACTGGGCTCATTATGACGTCATCAAACCACTTATTCCTCCTCAATATCACGAGTAAAACTCCGAGTTTTGGACCAATCAGAAGGAATTGGAAAGGTTCTGAGTGACGTCACTGGGCTCATTATGACGTCATCAAACCACTTATTCCTCCTGAATATCACGAGTAAAACTCCGAGTTTTGGACCAATCAGAAGGAATTGCAAGGGCTCTGAGTGACGTCACTGCGGCTCATTGTGACGTCATCAAACCACTTATTCCTCCTGAATATCACGAGTAAAACTCCGAGTTTTGGACCAATCAGAAGGAATTGGAAGGGCTCTGAGTGACGTCACTGCGGCTCATTATGACGTCATCAAACCACTTATTCCTCCTGAATATCACGAGCAAAACTCCGAGTTTTGGACCAATCAGAAGGAATTGGAAGGGCTCTGAGTGACGTCACTGCGGCTCATTATGACGTCATCAAACCACTTATTCCTCCTGAATATCACGAGTAAAACTCCGAGTTTTGGACCAATCAGAAGGAATTGGAAGGGCTCTGAGTGACGTCACTGCGGCTCATTATGACGTCATCAAACCACTTATTCCTCCTCAATATCACGAGTAAAACTCCGAGTTTTGGACCAATCAGAAGGAATTGGAAAGGTTCTGAGTGACGTCACTGGGCTCATTATGACGTCATCAAACCACTTATTCCTCCTCAATATCACGAGTAAAACTCCGAGTTTTGGACCAATCAGAAGGAATTGGAAGGGCTCTGAGTGACGTCACTGCGGCTCATTATGACGTCATCAAACCACTTATTCCTCCTCAATATCACGAGTAAAACTCCGAGTTTTGGACCAATCAGAAGGAATTGGAAGGGCTCTGAGTGACGTCACTGCGGCTCATTATGACGTCATCAAACCACTTATTCCTCCTCAATATCACGAGTAAAACTCCGAGTTTTGGACCAATCAGAAGGAATTGGAAGGGCTCTGAGTGACGTCACTGCGGCTCATTATGACGTCATCAAACCACTTATTCCTCCTCAATATCACGAGTAAAACTCCGAGTTTTGGACCAATCAGAAGGAATTGCAAGGGCTCTGAGTGACGTCACTGCGGCTCATTGTGACGTCATCAAACCACTTATTCCTCCTGAATATCACGAGTAAAACTCCGAGTTTTGGACCAATCAGAAGGAATTGCAAGAGTTCTGAGTGACGTCACTGGGCTCATTATGACGTCATCAAACCACTTATTCCTCCTGAATATCACGAGTAAAACTCCGAGTTTTGGACCAATCAGAAGGAATTGCAAGGGCTCTGAGTGACGTCACTGCGGCTCATTGTGACGTCATCAAACCACTTATTCCTCCTGAATATCACGAGTAAAACTCCGAGTTTTGGACCAATCAGAAGGAATTGCAAGGGCTCTGAGTGACGTCACTGCGGCTCATTGTGACGTCATCAAACCACTTATTCCTCCTGAATATCACGAGTAAAACTCCGAGTTTTGGACCAATCAGAAGGAATTGCAAGAGTTCTGAGTGACGTCACTGGGCTCATTATGACGTCATCAAACCACTTATTCCTCCTGAATATCACGAGTAAAACTCCGAGTTTTGGACCAATCAGAAGGAATTGCAAGGGCTCTGAGTGACGTCACTGCGGCTCATTGTGACGTCATCAAACCACTTATTCCTCCTGAATATCACGAGTAAAACTCCGAGTTTTGGACCAATCAGAAGGAATTGCAAGAGTTCTGAGTGACGTCACTGGGCTCATTATGACGTCATCAAACCACTTATTCCTCCTGAATATCACGAGTAAAACTCCGAGTTTTGGACCAATCAGAAGGAATTGCAAGGGCTCTGAGTGACGTCACTGCGGCTCATTGTGACGTCATCAAACCACTTATTCCTCCTGAATATCACGAGTAAAACTCCGAGTTTTGGACCAATCAGAAGGAATTGCAAGGGCTCTGAGTGACGTCACTGCGGCTCATTGTGACGTCATCAAACCACTTATTCCTCCTGAATATCACGAGCAAAACTCCGAGTTTTGGACCAATCAGAAGGAATTGGAAGGGCTCTGAGTGACGTCACTGCGGCTCATTATGACGTCATCAAACCACTTATTCCTCCTCAATATCACGAGTAAAACTCCGAGTTTTGGACCAATCAGAAGGAATTGGAAGGGCTCTGAGTGACGTCACTGCGGCTCATTGTGACGTCATCAAACCACTTATTCCTCCTGAATATCACGAGTAAAACTCCGAGTTTTGGACCAATCAGAAGGAATTGGAAGGGCTCTGAGTGACGTCACTGCGGCTCATTATGACGTCATCAAACCACTTATTCCTCCTCAATATCACGAGTAAAACTCCGAGTTTTGGACCAATCAGAAGGAATTGGAAAGGTTCTGAGTGACGTCACTGGGCTCATTATGACGTCATCAAACCACCTATTCCTCCTCAATATTACGAGTAAACCTCCACTTTCACCACTAAACTCACTTCGGAGGTCCGAGGAACTTGGTAGTGGATGACGTTCTTCACTAAGGGAATGTCGAGACCTCTCGCGGCCACGTCAGTCGCCAGGAGGACGCCATGAGGCGACGACTTAAATCTGAAACGACCACAAAAAGTAACACGAATTAGAAAAACCGAAAGACAGATAATACTTTTGCGGGTTATGAAAGCGCCATCTCTCATCCAGGACACGAGTGCTTCCTAGTGACGATTCGATGTACCTTTCGATGCGACATTTAACATCGAAATAATATCTGAAGAAAAATATCGATATCACTAATATCGATAGAATATCGAAAGAAAAATATTGATGTGACATTGTCACTGATATCGAATATGGTTTTACATCTTTTTTTCAACATGTTTAATGTTTTAGGGCTGGGGGTCATTCTGTGAATTCCGACACGCAAATCTGCAACGCTTTTTTTTCTTAGTTACCACGGACCGATTTCTTAGTTACCACGTTATATCGGCTCCATTTGGGGTCTAGTTGTACCAAGATGGTCACTGATCAGCTGAGTGAGCTCCAAGGCCATTTTCTCTCCTGTTGAACGCAGGAAGCTGAAATTTGAGAAGCAGGGTCAATGGAGAATGCTGAAGGCGCCTGAGTGGTCACTGATCAGCTGAGTGATCGGCAATCTAATTTCTCCCTTGCGAGGGAAAAACATTAAACATGATTTAATGTTTTTCCCTCGCAAGGGAGAAATTGAACAGTTTTATATCAGTGATATCGATAGAATATCGAAAGAAAAATACTGATTTCACCTAGTATCCTAGTGGGACACTAAGTCCATGAATTTCACTAAAATCAAGTGTTTTCGGATTTTTTTTTTAAATATCGATTTTGAAGATATCGATAGAATATCGAAAGAAAAATACTGATTTCACCTAGTATCCTAGTGGGACACTAAGTCCATGAATTTCACTAAAATCAAGTGTTTTCGGATTTTTTTTTTAAATATCGATTTTGAAGATATCGATAGAATATTGAAAGAAAAATACTGATTTCACTGATACCTATCGAATATGTTTTTGCATCGCTTTTTTAAAATAAATATCAGTGATATCGCTAGAATATCGAAAGAACAATACTGATTTCACTGATATCGAATAAGTTTTTGCATATTTTTTAAATTGATATCAGTGATATTGGTAAATTATCGAAAGAAAAATATTGATTTCACTGATATCGAATGTATGTTTTTGCGTCGTTTTTTATCGATATACTTAATACTAGTTCAAATTTTACTCGTTAAAAGTTGTATCAATACGTAATATAATACATTCATCTTCCATTTCTATTAATTTTGGTTTTCATTATTTTTTATATTCTAGGATAAATTGATAAATTACAGTGGGAAGGAATATAACCACCATAACCGATAATTTTTTCCTTTCGATATCAATATTTTCCTTTCGATGTTCGATAATATCGCATGAAAAATATCGATACAAATATCGGAAATATCGAAACAAAATATCGATATCAATAAATATCGAAAGTATTGAATCATCACTAGTGCTTCCACACTTCACCAAAGATAAAAAATCTCACTTGTCCAGGTTTTTGAGGCGCTGACGTTGCTGCATGTTCGCGTGCAAAGGGTACGGGGGGCGTCCCAAATGAGTGAGCAGCGACGCCAACCTCCTCACGGCTGAGATGCTGTTGCAGAAAACCAGAGTGCGCTCCCTGTACACAAACGTGTGGATATTAGGCATCTGTTTAATGGCAACCTCCATTGCAAGAAATCCAACTCAAAACACCATTTCAACGCTCTTTCTCCCATTTTTTGAAATCAATCCTGTCTTTTTTTTTTAATTTTTATTGGCTTCAAAATTAATTTATACAGCCGCTCTTATATATTAAAAAACAAAAAGAATAATATATAGATAATAGATAATTGCAGTATACAGAAAAATTACAGTTACATTATGTTTGTTACCTCGGGATAAAGAACTAAAAACGGCCACAATATAAGAGTTTTGAAAACAGTATATATTGATCTACAATGGATGAACTAAGATGAAAATTAACAGCGGGTATAACGGATAGGAGCACGGAGCAACATGGCGAGCGGGCGTCGTCGGCAGGGTTACCCCAATGATCTGAATGGCAGCGGCTGCATAGAACTATTCTGCTCATTGAAGGACCTAATTATTCATTTCTTATGATTATTCTCCTGTTCTAGTTCTGGCTCATTATTGCTAAATAGGACCACCTAATGGTTGCATGATCAGAAGTAATTGTGAACTGATTCGCCAAGCGGCAGAACTAGGAACTAACTTGAGGGTTGAGGGTTGGCTGCTTTTTGGTCTCCTGCCTCAAATAGGCGGGAAGTCCAAACACGTTAGCTGTTCAGATTGACATGCCGATTTCAATCAATGAAAAAGTCATGAATTTTACAATAAATGTCTATGTTGTTCTCGGCCAGTAGGGTGTCAAGGTAGAAGGGGTGAGTCATGGGGCTTTGGGTTGCTTGGAGGAGACGTTCGCAAGCTGTATAATGGCCTGGGCATTCCAAAATTATGTGGTTGGGCGTTTCTTCCGCGAGGCAAAACCACAATTTGTTTGGCAAATTGGAGAGTGGTTCTCGTCTAGTTTGTGAAGGTATTGGTGGGTTTTTGCACTGCGTAGCCTGGTAATAGTTTTGAAGAAAGCTCTAGTTTTTGTCCCAGGAACCGATTCGAACCATGGCTTTTTGGTAGGATTAGGAAAAGTCCATTCATGCAGCATGAATTAATGAGCAAATTTTCAAAGAAATCTTTCAGTTGAAGGTGTGGTAAAGAAAATAAACAATGGTATTGCAATTTGTTTTAAAAAGTTTTTTTTTACACGATTCTTGGTTTTTCGATTTTCAGTATAGCATACCAACATACTGTACGCACTGGGTATGCTTTGAAGATGTTAGGAGTCCATATTCATGTTCTACTCGTCTCCACAAACTCGTAGAGTACCCACACGGCTATTGTTAGTTTTTTCGATTTTCAGTATAGCATACCAACATACCGTATGCACCGGGTATGCTTTGAAGATCCTAGGAGTCCATATTCATGTTCTACTCGTCTCTACGAACTCATAGAGTACCCACACGGCTACTGCATTTATGGGTACAACAAATATGCGCACGTATTCATATCATATATATATATATATAGCTACAAACTTTTCTTAATTTTGGACAATTTTCATTTTTGAAAAAAGCATTGATATCAGAAAGTTTGTGCTGAATCCGAATAAACCATATATTACCATGATTGTGAAGGTAATAACCACTAAACACGGGAAAACCCCATTTTTTTGGACTTTTTTTGAATTTTGGACCACTTTGGCTTGTCCAAAATTGCTGTTGTCCGAACGAAAATCGATTTCGATCTTGAGAAAAAAAACTATCACTGAGTATAACTCCTTACACCTTCATTTTTGTAGAAATTAGAGATGAGCATCAATAGTCATTACTATCGATCTTTTCACCATCGATTGTTTAGAATCGATATTTTTTACAATCGATGGTTTGTAATCAGTAATATCATCATTGAGAGTTATAATCGATGTTTCCCAAATCGATGTTTTTGCCATTGATGGTTAGAATAGATGTTTCAGAACATATTTTTACCAAAGAGAGGCTAGAATAGATGTTTTTACCATCGTTGTTTTTACCATCGATGGTTTGGAATCGATGTTTACGTAATTAATGGTTTAAAATTGATGTTTCCACAACCGATGTTTTCACCATTCTGAAATCTATCCTGTCTTTAAAATCTGAATTACAACCTAAAAATCCGAATTTATTAAGATGTAATTTGTTACACGTTTCATTGCTATTAAACTCGTACATAAGTACATAACAATCGTCAATAAATATAACACCAATGACAACAAATAATTTTTAAAAATTTTCATGAAAGATCGGGCGACTGGTGATTCCTTCCCAGAACTTCCGCGTGGTTTTTTCACACACCTCAACACCCAAAACTGCGCAAAGATCCCAGTTTTCCAACGGTGTAATCAAAAAAACATTTTACAATTAAATTTAAGGGAGAAAAATTCGTGTTTGAAGGCGGCTTAAGGCCAATCATCCCCGATTTTAATAAGATTTTTTTTCACCAGATGGCAGCACCGGCGATTGTAGCAAAAGGGGCAGTCGTAGTTCTAGTTTCTCTCTCCACCAGTTCAAGCGATTTTCATTTTGAAAACGGGAATGTACTCATTATTAGTTTCCAAATGGCGCTCTGCCAAAATTTTCAAAATAAAATTGTAATTTCAATTTTATTCAGAATTTTAAAGTTCAAATTTCGAAAATCATTTCACATTTTTCAAAATCTGCGCTTATAGCGCCAAACCTCTAACTCATCTGAGTACGAAAATATTTTTTTATTTGAAATTTATTGAATATATTGGTCGTAAAGCGTCGACGGCGAAGAACAAAGGAATTTCTAAGAAGGGGGAGGTGATTAGCAGCTGAGCCCCCTACGCCTCTGGACTCTAGACTTGTTGTCACCTTCCCCTCCGCAACCCTCACAACACGGACCCCGATTTTTGTTAGTTCTTTCTGATTACGATTTTGTGACTTCAAGTCTGCTCGTTTCTTCGCTCTGAATTTCCTCTCACATTGATTGAATTTTGGAACTTCCTGAATAATTTTGGTGTAGGTATGTCTGTTCGTCTGACGGTAATCAGAACCCTACCTAACTTTTCATGTTATAACTATATATTTGCGTACTTATTTCCTTCCTACTTGCGAAACTACAAGAATAAATAAAATTGAGATAATAAAAATAATAATAATGAAAATATTTTTAAAATAATAATAATAAATCATAATAGAAATAATAAAATAAACTACGAGAATAATAAAAATTGTTTATATTACCAAAAAAAAAGAACATATTTTGATTGGAGATTGATGTTAGGTAAGTAAGATACTTCCTAAAATCAAGGTGACTAACACTGGCATTTCCCTTGGAAATATTCTATGAAACTTTTACTCGTAATCTTAGCCGTACCAACACAGAATATAAAATTAGATGTTTCCGGACCAAATTTGTGGTCATAATATTTTTCATTTAAAACATCAGAAACAAACATTTTCCCTTTCTTTTCGTTTTAGAGCTCATTGAACAACTTTGGTTCTGGGTCTATCAATGGTAAACGTCTGTCTGTGTCCTCGTTCCGGGCTGAACTATGAGGAAACAAGATCCGATATAGATTAAATTAGCACGATTGTTGCGCATCAGCCTCGAGACAATCTTCTGTGAATTCCATCCAGGTAGGAACGGGTGCGCTGTCAACTGTTTGCACGATTTTACTCAAATTTAGCTGGTAGTTTGTGAATGGGCCACAGAAGATCACGCTTTTTACAATCTAATCGGTGTGTTTTCAAATGTTTGCCAAGTGGAAGTGGTACATAGCTTCTTCGTATTCATTTCATGTATGGCTAGGTAGTAAGAAACTTTTGTTTAGATGTATACGAGATTTGGATTTATGTGATTATTTTGACGGAGAAGAAATTTATAGCGGAACTTCCACGGTCCAACCTACACCCATCCCTACTTATCCTAACGGAATCCTAAGATATCTGTGGAAGTTATGGGTTCCTACGGCAAGGAATTTACGTTAGCATGCACATAAGGTGCAATCAATTTGGGAAAATTTTTTTGATTTGGACGAAGAGGTCTAGATGCATTTCCCATTATTATGGATCATAAACTTCGACCTCACAGCTAATACAAGAAAACATAATAAATTACAGGAAAGAAAGTAGTCAAAAATAGCACTATCAAATGTAAGAACTATCACTGGGTCATTCAGAGATACCTTGAGCGAAAAAAGTCCATTCATGCAGCATGAATTAATGAGCGAATTTTCAAAGAAATCATTCAGTTTAAGGTGTGGTTAAGAAAAGGACCAATGGTGTTGCAATTTGTTGTAGAAAGTTTTTTTTTTCGATTCTTGGTTTATATATATGTATATATATATATATTTTTTTACATGCTTTTACACCAATAATCGACGTCCCGGAAGACGTGAAATCACTGGGCTGAAAGCTGAATCTGGGAGCCCGAGAAGCGGTCTGATGGGGAAACTCCTGGACGTAGTTAAAGATGAGTGCGACAGATCGCGTTCATGATCACTTGTTCCCAACCTCATGACAACAAGTCACCTTGTTTATCACATATTTTTCTCCTTGGTGCGTTACCTGCTGCATCCAAGTAATTAATTTAATAACATTTAAATATATTCGCGATATGTACGAAAAAATCGTGCGATTTTCAATAATACACTCGGTTTTAAACGTTTCTATCGGTGGCAGTTGTCGATTAAATATTTGAACAAGGACTCCTTTTTTTTTTTTTTTTTTTTTTTTTTTTGGGCACATGAACTTATAGAGTACCCACACGGCTACTGCATTTCTGGTTACAACAAATATACGCACGTATTCATTATATATATATATAGCTACAAACTTTTCTTAATTTTGGACAATTTTCATTTTTGAAAAAAGCATTCATATCAGAAATTTTGTGCTGAATCCGAATATACCATAAATTACCATGATTTTCAATGTAAAAACCTCAAAAAACGGGAAAAAACCCATTTTTTTGGAGTTTTTTTGAATTTTGGACCACTTTGGATTGTCCAAAATTGCTGGTTAACGAACTTGACCTATGGTTTGTTGTTACAAACATTTTGGCAAAAACTAAAAAAAAATTTTTAAACAATTACTCAAGTTATCGTCCGGAATGACACATATATATATATATACATATGATTTTTGGAAAAACTTCAGGGATCGTTTCAGAATGTTCCAAAACGGATTTCAGTGTGAAAATTTTTCGAAAAAGTCGATTCTAAAAATTTTGAGGCCATTGCAATAGCTTCATTTTCTTTGAAAATTCGC
>CM019175.2:8803740-8889234 GCA_009739505.2 Apolygus lucorum
TGATCATTCCATGATGTGACTCCATTACTCCAACTTTCTGGTAAGCTTTTACACATACCTACTACTTGTTATTTGCCATGGTAATGTACCTACCTTCAGTTACCTAACTTAATTCGTTACCTAACTTATTCGGAGATTGTTTGTTGTATTAGGTAGCCCTGAAGATGTTCAATAAATTGAACGAAACGTTGGCGTAAATAACTCTATCATTCCCCGACCGATTCTCAAGAACCTCCACATCGATATTATTTCAAAAAAAACGGTCAAGAATTCCAACTATATTGGTACTCTATGAGTTCGTAGAGACGACTAGAACATGAATATGGACTCCTAACATCTTCAAAGCATACCCAGCAATAATTTGCAGCGTATTATTAGCGAATTTTCAAGGAAAATGAAGCTATTGCAATGGCCTCAAAATTTTTAGAATCGACTTTTTCGAAAAATTTTCACACTGAAATCCGTTTTGGAACATTCTGAAACGATCCCTGAAGTTTTTCCAAAAATCATATGTATATATATATATATATATATATATGTGTCATTCCGGACGATAACTTGAGTAATTGTTTAAAAAAATTTTTTTAGTTTTTGCCAAAATGTTTGTAACAACAAACCATAGGTCAAGTTCGTTAACCAGCAATTTTGGACAATCCAAAGTGGTCCAAAATTCAAAAAAAACTCCAAAAAAATGGGTTTTTCCCGTTTTTTGAGGTTTTTACATTGAAAATCATGGTAATTTATGGTATATTCGGATTCAGCACAAAATTTCTGATATGAATGCTTTTTTCAAAAATGAAAATTGTCCAAAATTAAGAAAAGTTTGTAGCTATATATATATATAATAAATACGTGCGTATATTTGTTGTAACCAGAAATGAAGTAGCCGTGTGGGTACTCTATGAGTTCATGTGGAAAAAAAAAAAAAAAAAAAAAAAAAAAAAAAAAAAAAAAGAGTCCTCGTTCAAATATTCAATCGACAACTGCCACCGATAGAAACGTTATAACCGAGTGTATTATTGAAAATAGCACGATTTTTTCGTACATATCGCGAATATATTTAAATGTTATTAAGTTAATTACTTAGATGCAGCAGGTAACGCACCAAGGAGAAAAATATGTGATAAACAAGGTGACTTATTGTGGAGAGGTTGGGAACAAGTGATCATGAACGCGATCTGTCGCACTCATCTTTAACTACGTCCAGGAGCTTCCCCAATCAGAACGCTTTTCGGGCTCCCAGATTCAGCTTTCAGCTCAGTGATTTCACGTCTTCCGGGACGTCGATTATTGGTGTAAAAGCATGTAAAAAATATATATATACATATATATAAACCAAGAATCGAAAAAAACTTTCTACAACAAATTGCAACACCATTGGTCCTTTTCTTAACCACACCTTAAACTGAATGATTTCTTTGAAAATTCGCTCATTAATTCATGCTGCATGAATGGACTTTTTTTTTCGCTCAAGGTATCTCTGAATGACCCAGTGATAGTTCTTACATTTGATAGTGCTATTTTTGACTACTTTCTTTCCTGTAATTTATTATGTTTTCTTGTATTAGCTATGAGGTCGAAGTTTATGATCCATAATAATGGGAAATGCATCTAGACCTCTTCGTCCAAATCAAAAAAATTTTCCCAAAATTGCCCCCAAATTGATTGCACCTTATGTGCATGCTAACGTAAATTCCTTGCCGTAGGAACCCATAACTTCCACAGTGTGGTGACTTCAAAGTAGAATCAGTAGGTAGGCAGCCACTGACATAAATCTATTGATAAATGAACAGCTGAGCAGATGTAACGATTTAGTTCGGAGTGTACTTTTTCCAATGTTCTATTATTATGAATTTCCTGTATCGAATACCTATGACAAAATATAAGTTCAATCAGTAACTTTGAGTATTCAAGCCACAACAGTTTTGACGACGAGGTGAAAGTAAGTTCGTTCATCCGCTGATAAATTGACTCGGTGAGTAAACATCCATTTTTTCACCTAGTTACAAGTCACGTAAGTCTCTAGTCTTAGCACAGTCTCCAAAATGGATCCCCAACAATTCGAGCAATTTCTCCAAGTTCAACAACAACAAATGGCCGTTTTCCAGCAAATGTTTCAAGCACTACAAACTCAGTCTACATCTAGCGCCAGCTCACACGAACCAGTCGCCACTCTTTTTGAAAATTTCGACCCAAATGTTGAGAAGTTTTCGTCGTATGTCGAACGATTCGAAAATTATGTTCGGATGAAAAACATCAAAGATAAAACTAAAATGGCTCAAATGCTCTGCGCCTCTATCGGGTCAAGTCACTACAATAATTTAGTTGCTTTCCAAGGACCTACCAAGAAAGTCATGAATTTGAAATATTCCGAGTTGAAAGAAGCTTTCGGTGAGATGCTAGCACCTAAAACAAACACAGTAGTAGCACAGCACTATTTTTTCTCAACCTATCAGACAGAGACAGAGAATATTGCGGATTATGTAGCGAGTTTGCAAAAGCGGCTTGCAGACTGCGCTTTTCACGTAGAGTGTGAGTGTGAACGTGAAGTCTCAATCGCTCACGTTTTCTTGAGAGTCCAATTTATTCGAGGGATTCACAACGATTCCATCAGGGAGCAGCTTCTTCAGAGCGGGGAAGAAGATGACTTCGATGATATAGTCAAGAAAGCCATGGCTCTAGAAGCAGCACGGATTCAGTGCAAGGAACTCGCACACAGCTCAAAATCATCAACCAATACTTCAGCTCCCAATATCATGAAAGTTCGCTACTCCCGCCGCCACTCCAGTCGAGATCACATCCAGCATCGACAGTCTTCACCATCTCCATCTAGTAAGAAGCCTCAATCAAGAAGACAACATTCAAGGCCCAGAGCTGACTACAAGGCTCTTGGGATTGACAATCTTTGCTTCAAGTGTGGAAAGTCCAGTCACCGATCGTTTGATTGCAGGATCCGACGGAATACACTCTTTTGCGAGTCCTGCAGGAAAAATGGTCATGTCGAAAAAGTTTGTATAACGACACTGTCCAAGAAACTTGCTCGTAGCAATCAATTGGGAGCATCATCAGACAGTGTAAGCTCGTCAGGCGCCGACTCAGATTATAATTATGGAGCTTGCAAGGTACTAAGAACTGTACCAAGAGAACCAGATCTAGTCAATCTCTACGAAATCGAACCAATCAGAGGGAAATATATGGTTGAAGTAACCATAAATCATAAAAAAGTAAAAATGGAAGTAGATTCAGGCGCGAAGTTCACGATCCTTCCGGAAGATATCTTTTTGGCTCTCAAGTTGGGAATTAATCTACTCCCATCAGACATAAATTTTCGTGCATATTCAAATGATATCGTTCCCTGCAAAGGGAAAGCCACAGTCACTCTGCAATACAAAAACAAGTCAGTAAACGCTGAAATATACGTAGTGTCGGCAGGACATGATTCCATCCTGGGACGAGACTTGATAAGAGCTTTTGATATAGAACTGAAACAAATAGATAGAGAGATGCGACATGCGAACGGACGGGTTTACAGGATTGAGGATAATGGTAAGTCTCCTTCAGACATCAAGGAAATCCTAGATAAATTTGCTCCTATTTTTGAAGAAAGAATTGGCTGCGTTCCCAACATTCAGGTCTCTTTAACGTTGAGGGAAAACGCCAAACCAGTTTTCACGAAAGAACGAGACGTCCCATATGCGCTACGAGAACGCGTTGAAAAAGAATTGAACTCTTTGGAGGAAGCAGGAATCATAACTCCTATACCAACTAGTGACTGGGGGTCCCCTTTGGTAATTATTCCTAAAGCAGACGGGTCACTACGATTATGTGTCGATTACAAGTGTGGTGTCAACGATCGATTAGTCTCAGCCAATTTTCCTATCAGGAAAATTGAGGATGTGCTCAACAGTCTGCGAAACTCCAAATACTTCTGCAAATTAGATCTTTTCAAGGCCTACTTACATCTAGCTGTCGACACACAGAGTAGCAGCATCCAGACCATGTCAACACACAAAGGAACGTATCGCATGAACCGCCTCAGTTTTGGCATCAAAACGGCACCTTCAGAGTTTAATCGAATTTTGTCACAGATTCTTCAAGGAATTCCAAAATGCGAAGCATATTTCGATGATATCGTTGTCCATGGCGCCACTATTGAAGAATGCACCCAGAACCTCAAGTTATGTCTCAAAAGACTATTAGAATTTGACCTCCATTTGAATCAGAAGAAATGTTCATTCTTCGAAACCAAAATAGAATATTTAGGACATATAGTTGAACAAAATACAATCAGGAAATCCCCAGAAAAAATCAAAGCAGTACTGGACATGCCCCGACCCAAAGATGGAGATGAAGTGAGAAAATTCCTTGGCCTCATCACGTATTATTCGCGGTTTATTCCTGATTTGTCAACTTTGACTTGTCCTCTACGAAAATTGCTAGAGAAAAAACGCCGTTTCCGCTGGTCAGCTGAATGTGAGGCTTCATTCCTAAAATTGAAACAGGAAATGTGTAGCGAAAGGGTAGTTATGCCGTTTGACCCAAACTTACCTGTAGTTCTCGCAACTGATGCCAGTCCTGTTGGAATTGCAGCTGTACTCAGCCACATTGTGAGCGGGTATGAACGTCCAATCGCATACGCGTCACGATCACTGACGCATGCAGAACAAAATTATAATCAACTCGATCGGGAGGCATTGGCCATCGTATTCGCTGTGGGGAAGTTTTACAATTACTTGTTCGGCCGTCGCTTCACCCTAATAACTGACAATGAACCTTTAAGCAGGATATTTGGACATAATCGCTCCTTACCTAAAATGACAACAGCACGCTTACTCAGGTATGCTTCATTCCTTTCAGGATTTGATTACAAAATAAAGTCCAAAGCAGGAGCGGATAACAAGAATGCTGACTGCTTATCTCGAGCCCCAGTCACTCAAACCCAGAGATCGATTGACATGAAAATTAACGCAGAAGTCCATCGTATCTATTCAGAGACTATTTTTCAGATCTCAAGTACAGTTATTAATCCCCAAGCGATTGCAAATGAAACATTAAAGGATCCCACTCTGATGTCAATATTGGACAAACTCAGAAACACGCAGCAAGACTCCCCATACACATTACTGGATGGTTTATTGTTTTGGCAAGATCGAGTCGTTATACCACAGAGCCTCAAAAATTCAATCTTGAACGAGCTGCATGTCACTCACATCGGTATCACCAAGATGAAGCAGCTCGCGCGACGTTATGTCTACTGGGAAGGCATTAACCATGACATAGAAAATTTAGTGAAATCCTGTCAAGAATGTGCCGCGCTTCGTGCCAACCCACCAAAGGCCACTGTTCACCCATGGGAAGAGCCTCATTCAAACTGGGAACGGCTACACATTGATTATGCTGGTCCCTTTGAAGGATATCACTATCTTGTAGTTGTTGACGCAAAATCCAAATGGACAGAAGTACGCGTGCAAAAGAGCGCCCCATCCACTGAAACGACAATCTTTATGTTAGAGGAGATATTTTCTTCTCACGGCTACCCCATATCAATAGTATCAGACAACGCATCCATTTTCACGAGTGACTTGTTCAAAACTTTCTGCGCAACCCGAGGAATCTCCCAGAAGTTCATCGCGCCAGGACATCCAGCAACAAACGGATTGGCTGAACGAAACGTGCAAACGGTTAAGAGACGGTTAAAATCCATGGCAAAAGAAGCAGGAACTGTCAGCGACAAGGTCAGACGCATGCTTTTCCGATACAGAGCTACTCCTCTCGCCTGTGGAAAGAGCCCAGCAGAGCTCTATTTGCATAGACGGCTGAGGATCCAGCTTGACACGATCTTTCCTGCTAACAAGAAAAGTAGTCACCACTCCGCACCTGCTCCAGCCAGATTTTTGAAAGTGGGGGAGAGAGTACAGGTGAGAATGTACAAAAATAACTCAGAAACCTGGGAGTTTGGTCATATCATTGAACGCCTGGGTACACGACATTACTTAGTAGAATTGGACACCGAACGGAGAATCAAACGACATATAGACCAGCTTATCTCAACCTCTGTGCCATCGCCTAGATCTTCTTCTCAACCAAGAAACATTCCACACGATGAAGTAACGAGGCCAAATCCGTCCAACAAGTTCAACATACCGGGAGTTCCAAGAAACATTGGCCGAAGGAACTCATCGCCTCAATTCCCGTCGTTGCCGACCTCAAGTTCAAATCTGTCTCAGGAAGAAGAGCAAGTCGATCCTCAGCCACAGCTTCGCCGTACTGGAAGAATCCGAAGAAGGCCAAATCACTTGCGTGATTACGTGTTATCTTGAACAGCGTTAACTGTGTGCTCAAAAAATTAAGGGGGGAAGATTGTGGTGACTTCAAAGTAGAATCAGTAGGTAGGCAACCACTGACATAAATCTATTGACAAATGAACAGCTGAGCAGATGTAACGATTTAGTTCGGAGTGTACTTTTTCCAATGTTCTATTATTATGAATTTCCTGTATCGAATACCTATGACAAAATATAAGTTCAATCAGTAACTTTGAGTATTCAAGTCACAACACACAGATATCTTAGGATTCCGTTAGGATAAGTAGGGATGGGTGTAGGTTGGACCGTGGAAGTTCCGCTATAAATTTCTTCTCCGTCAAAATAATCACATAAATCCAAATCTCGTATACATCTAAACAAAAGTTTCTTACTACCTAGCCATACATGAAATGAATACGAAGAAGCTATGTACCACTTCCACTTGGCAAAAATTTGAAAACACACCGATTAGATTGTAAAAAGCGTGATCTTCTGTGGCCCATTCACAAACTACCAGCTAAATTTGAGTAAAATCGTGCAAACAGTTGACAGCGCACCCGTTCCTACCTAGATGGAATTCACAGAAGATCGTCTCGAGGCTGATGCGCAACAATCGTGCTAAATTAATCTATATCGGATCTTGTTTCCTCATAGTTCAGCCCGGAACGAGGACACAGACAGACGTTTACCATTGATAGACCCAGAACCAAAGTTGTTCAATGAGCTCTAAAACGAAAAGAAAGGGAAAATGTTTGTTTCTGATGTTTTAAATGAAAAATATTATGACCACAAATTTGGTCCGGAAACATCTAATTTTATATTCTGTGTTGGTACGGCTAAGATTACGAGTAAAAGTTTCATAGAATATTTCCAAGGGAAATGCCAGTGTTAGTCACCTTGATTTTAGGAGGAAGGTACCTACCTAAAGGAAGTATCTTACTTACCTAACATCAATCTCCAATCAAAATATGTTCTTTTTTTTTGGTAATACAAACAATTTTTATTATTCTCGTAGTTTATTTAATTATTTCTATTATGATTTATTATTATTATTTTTTAAATATTTTCATTATTATTATTTTTATTATTTTCTCAATTTTATTTATTCTTGTAGTTTCGCAAGTAGGAAGGAAATAAGTACACAAATAAATAGTTATAACATGAAAAGTTAGGTAGGCTTCTGATTACCGTCAGACGAACAGACATACCTACACCAAAATTATTCAGGAAGTTCCAAAATTCAATCAATGTGAGAGGAAATTCAGAGCGAAGAAACGAGCAGACTTGAAGTCACAAAATCGTAATCAGAAAGAACTAACAAAAATTGGGGTCCGTGTTGTGAGGGTTGCGGAGGGGAAGGTGACAACAAGTCTAGAGTCCAGAGGCGTAGGGGGCTCTGCTGCTAATCACCTCCCCCTTCTTAGAAATTCCTTTGTTCTTCGCCGTCGACGCTTTACGACCAATATATTCAATAAATTTCAAATAAAAAAATATTTTCGTACTCAGATGAGTTAGAGGTTTGGCGCTATAAGCGCAGATTTTGAAAAATGTGAAATGATTTTCGAAATTTGAACTTTAAAATTCTGAATAAAATTGAAATTACAATTTTATTTTGAAAATTTTGGCAGAGCGCCATTTGGAAACTAATAATGAGTACATTCCCGTTTTCAAAATGAAAATCGCTTGAACTGGTGGAGAGAGAAACTAGAACTACGACTGCCCCTTTTGCTACAATCGCCGGTGCTGCCATCTGGTGAAAAAAAATCTTATTAAAATCGGGGATGATTGGCCTTAAGCCGCCTTCAAACACGAATTTTTCTCCCTTAAATTTAATTGTAAAATGTTTTTTTGATTACACCGTTGGAAAACTGGGATCTTTGGGTGTTGAGGTGTGTGAAAAAACCACGCGGAAGTTCTGGGAAGGAATCACCAGTCGCCCGATCTTTCGTGAAAATTTTTAAAAATTATTTGTTGTCATTGGTGTTATATTTATTGACGATTGTTATGTACGAGTTTAATAGCAATGAAACGTGTAACAAATTACATCTTAATAAATTCGGATTTTTAGGTTGTAAT
Source organism: Apolygus lucorum (assembly GCA_009739505.2). NCBI lineage: Eukaryota > Metazoa > Arthropoda > Insecta > Hemiptera > Miridae > Apolygus > Apolygus lucorum. The sequence goes on from CM019175.2 coordinate 8,812,122, forward strand.
TCAGATTTTAAAGACAGGATAGATTTCAGAATGGTGAAAACATCGGTTGTGGAAACATCAATTTTAAACCATCAATTACGTAAACATCGATTCCAAACCATCGATGGTAAAAACAACGATTTTAAGCCATCGATAGTAAAAACATCTATTCTAGCCTCTCTATGGTAAAAATATGTTCTGAAACATCTATTCTAACCATCAATGGCAAAAACATCGATTTGGGAAACATCGATTATAACTCTCAATGATGATATTACTGATTATAAACCATCGATTGTAAAAAATATCGATTCTAAACAATCGATGGTGAAAAGATCGATAGTAATGACTATTGATGCTCATCTCTAATTTCTACAAAAATGAAGGTGTAAGGAGTTATACTCAGTGATAGTTTTTCTCTCAAAATCGAAATCGATTTTCGTTCGGACAACAGCAATTTTGGACAAGCCAAAGTGGTCCAAAATTCAATAAAAGTCCAAAAAAATGGGGGTTTTTCCGTGTTTAGTGGTTATTACCTTCACAATCATGGTAATATATGGTTTATTCGGATTCAGCACAAACTTTCTGATATCAATGCTTTTTTCAAAAATGAAAATTGTCCAAAATTAAGAAAAGTTTGTAGCTATATATATATATATGATATGAATACGTGCGCATATTTGTTGTACCCATAAATGCAGTAGCCGTGTGGGTACTCTATGAGTTCGTAGAGACGAGTAGAACATGAATATGGACTCCTAGGATCTTCAAAGCATACCCGGTGCATACAGTATGTTGGTATGGTAGGTATACTGAAAATTGAAAAACTAACAATAGCCATGTGGGTACTCTACGAGTTTGTGGAGACGAGTAGAACATGCATATGAACTCCAAAGATCTTCAATGCATACCCGGTGCATACAGTATGTTGGTATGGTAGGTATACTGAAAATCGAAAAAAAACCAAGGATAGCCGTGTGGGTACTCTATGAGTTCGTGGAGACGAGTAGAACATGAATATGGACTCCTAACATCTTCAAAGCACACCCAGTGCATACAGTATGTTGGTATGTTATACTGAAAATCGAAAAAAACCAAGAATAGCCGTGTGGGTACTCTATGAGTTCGTGGAGACGAGTAGAACATGAATATGGACTCCCAACATCTTCAAAGCATACCCAGTGCATACAGTATGCTATACTGAACATCGAAAAAACCAAGGATAGCCGTGTGGGTACTCTATGAGTTTGTGGAGACGAGTAGAACATGAATATGGACTCCTAACATCTTCAAAGCACACCCAGTGCATACAGTATGTTGGCATGCTATACTGAAAATCGAAAAAAAACCAAGGATAGCCGTGTGGGTACTCTATGAGTTTGTGGAGACGAGTAGAACGTGAATATGGACTCCTAACATCTTCAAAGCATACCCAGTGCATACAGTATGTTGGTATGCTATACTGAAAATCGAAAAAAAAACCAAGAATAGCCGTGTGGGTACTCTATGAGTTTGTGGAGACGAGTAGAACATGAATATGGACTCCTAACATCTTCAAAGCATACCCAGTGCATACAGTATGTTGGTATGCTATACTGAAAATCGAAAAAAAACCAACAATAGCCGTGTGGGTACTCTATGAGTTCGTGGAGACGAGTAGAACATGAATATGGACTCCTAACATCTTCAAAGCATACCCAGTGCATACAGTATGTTGGTATGCTATACTGAAAATCGAAAAAAAAACCAAGAATAGCCGTGTGGGTACCCTATGAATTTGTGGAGACGAGTAGAACGTGAATATGGACTCGTAACATTTTCAAAGCATACCCAGTGCATACAGTATGTTGGTATGCTATACTGAAAATCGAAAAAAACCAAGGATAGCCTTGTGGGTACTCTATGAGTTCGTGGAGACGAGTAGAACATGAATATGGACTCCTAACATCTTCAAAGCATACCCAGTGCGTACAGTATGTTGGTATGCTATACTGAAAATCGAAAAAACCAAGAATTGTGTAAAAAAAAAAAACCCTGTGTTGTTGCCTGTAAAGTCGGTATACGGGCGAAAGTTTTACGTGACAACGACTTTGAGTGGTAAAATAATTTTAATGTTAATATTCATTCGTATAGTAGGAAGAAGAATAAAATAAAATTCTTTGTCAAGTTGCACAGAGTAGGTATTTCCCGTAGGTAGTAGGTATTTCCCATGGGTGGGGGGGGGAGTGAGTGCCAGGGAAGGGGGGCGGGGCGCTCCCCCTTTTGTGAGCGCCGGGAAGGGTTGGACGCGGGGGGGGGGGGGGGGCGCTTTAGGGAGCGCCGAGCTGCACCCCCTCCGTGAGCGGAGCGTAACGCAGTTTCTTGAAGTGTCCCCGGTAAACCAATTTATAAGACGTTATCACGTCAAAACTTTCTAAAACAAATTGCAATACCATTGTTTATTTTCTTAACCACACCTTCAACTGAAAGATTTCTTTGAAAATTTGCTCATTAATTCATGCTGCATGAATGGACTTTTCCTAATCCTACCAAAAAGCCATGGTTCGAATCGGTTCCTGGGACAAAAACTAGAGCTTTCTTCAAAACTATTACCAGGCTACGCAGTGCAAAAACCCACCAATACCTTCACAAACTAGACGAGAACCACTCTCCAATTTGCCAAACAAATTGTGTTTTTGCCTCGCGGAAGAAACGCCCAACCACATAATTTTGGAATGCCCAGGCCATTATACAGCTCGCGAACGTCTCCTCCAAGCAACCCAAAGCTCCACGACTCACCCCTTCTACCTTGACACCCTACTGGCCGAGAACAACATAGACATTTATTGTAAAATTCATGACTTTTTCATTGATTGAAATCGGCATGTCAATCTGAACAGCTAACGTGTTTGGACTTCCCGCCTATTTGAGGCAGGAGACCAAAAAGCAGTGCTACCAACCCTCAAGTTAGTTCCTAGTTCTGCCGCTTGGCGAATCAGTTCACAATTACTTCTGATCATGCAACCGTTTGGTGGTCCTATTTAGCAATAATGAGCCAGAACTAGAACAGGAGAATAGTCATAAGAAATGAATAATTAGGTCCTTCAATGAGCAGAATAGTTCTATGCAGCCGCTGCCATTCAGATCATTGGGGTAACCCTGCCGACGACGCCCGCTCGCCATGTTGCTCCGTGCTCCTATCCGTTATACCCGCTGTTAATTTTCATCTTAGTTCATCCATTGTAGATCAATATATACTGTTTTCAAAACTCTTATATTGTGGCCGTTTTTAGTTCTTTATCCCGAGGTAACAAACATAATGTAACTGTAATTTTTCTGTATACTGCAATTATCTATTATCTATATATTATTCTTTTTGTTTTTAATATATAAGAGCGGCTGTATAAATTAATTTTGAAGCCAATAAAAATTAAAAAAAAAGACAGGATTGATTTCAAAAAATGGGAGAAAGAGCGTTGAAATGGTGTTTTGAGTTGGATTTCTTGCAATGGAGGTTGCCATTAAACAGATGCCTAATATCCACACGTTTGTGTACAGGGAGCGCACTCTGGTTTTCTGCAACAGCATCTCAGCCGTGAGGAGGTTGGCGTCGCTGCTCACTCATTTGGGACGCCCCCCGTACCCTTTGCACGCCAACATGCAGCAACGTCAGCGCCTCAAAAACCTGGACAAGTGAGATTTTTTATCTTTGGTGAAGTGTGGAAGCACTAGTGATGATTCAATACTTTCGATATTTATTGATATCGATATTTTGTTTCGATATTTGTATCGATATTTTTCATGCGATATTATCAAACATCGAAAGGAAAATATTGATATCGAAAGGAAAAAATTATCGGTTATGGTGGTTATATTCCTTCCCACTGTAATTTATCAATTTATCCTAGAATATAAAAAATAATGAAAACCAAAATTAATAGAAATGGAAGATGAATTATATTACGTATTGATACAACTTTTAACGAGTAAAATTTGAACTGGTATTAAGTATATCGATAAAAAACGACGCAAAAACATACATTCGATATCAGTGAAATCAATATTTTTCTTTCGATAATTTACCAATATCACTGATATCAATTTAAAAAATATGCAAAAACATATTCGATATCAGTGAAATCAGTATTGTTCTTTCGATATTCTAGCGATATCACTGATATTTATTTTAAAAAAGCGATGCAAAAACATATTCGATAGGTATCAGTGAAATCAGTATTTTTCTTTCAATATTCTATCGATATCTTCAAAATCGATATTTAAAAAAAAATCCGAAAACACTTGATTTTAGTGAAATTCATGGACTTAGTGTCCCACTAGGATACTAGGTGAAATCAGTATTTTTCTTTCGATATTCTATCGATATCTTCAAAATCGATATTTAAAAAAAAAATCCGAAAACACTTGATTTTAGTGAAATTCATGGACTTAGTGTCCCACTAGGATACTAGGTGAAATCAGTATTTTTCTTTCAATATTCTATCGATATCTTCAAAATCGATATTTAAAAAAAAAATCCGAAAACACTTGATTTTAGTGAAATTCATGGACTTAGTGTCCCACTAGGATACTAGGTGAAATCAGTATTTTTCTTTCAATATTCTATCGATATCTTCAAAATCGATATTTAAAAAAAAAAATCCGAAAACACTTGATTTTAGTGAAATTCATGGACTTAGTGTCCCACTAGGATACTAGGTGAAATCAGTATTTTTCTTTCGATATTCTATCGATATCTTCAAAATCGATATTTAAAAAAAAAAATCCGAAAACACTTGATTTTAGTGAAATTCATGGACTTAGTGTCCCACTAGGATACTAGGTGAAATCAGTATTTTTCTTTCGATATTCTATCGATATCTTCAAAATCGATATTAAAAAAAAAAAATCCGAAAACACTTGATTTTAGTGAAATTCATGGACTTAGTGTCCCACTAGGATACTAGGTGAAATCAGTATTTTTCTTTCGATATTCTATCGATATCACTGATATAAAAAAAAGATGTAAAACCATATTCGATATCAGTGACAATGTCACATCAATATTTTTCTTTCGATATTCTATCGATATTAGTGATATCGATATTTTTCTTCTGATATTATTTCGATGTTAAATGTCGCATCGAAAGGTACATCGAATCGTCACTAGGAAGCACTCGTGTCCTGGATGAGAGATGGCGCTTTCATAACCCGCAAAAGTATTATCTGTCTTTCGGTTTTTCTAATTCGTGTTACTTTTTGTGGTCGTTTCAGATTTAAGTCGTCGCCTCATGGCGTCCTCCTGGCGACTGACGTGGCCGCGAGAGGTCTCGACATTCCCTTAGTGAAGAACGTCATCCACTACCAAGTTCCTCGGACCTCCGAAGTGAGTTTAGTGGTGAAAGTGGAGTTTTACTCGTGATATTGAGGAGGAATAGGTGGTTTGATGACGTCATAATGAGCCGCAGTGACGTCACTCAGAGCCCTTCCAATTCCTTCTGATTGGTCCAAAACTCGGAGTTTTACTCGTGATATTGAGGAGGAATAAGTGGTTTGATGACGTCATAATGAGCCGCAGTGACGTCACTCACAGCCCTTCCAATTCCTTCTGATTGGTCCAAAACTCGGAGTTCTACTCGTGATATTCAGGAGGAATAAGTGGTTTGATGACGTCATAATGAGCCGCAGTGACGTCACTCAGAACCCTTGCAATTCCTTCTGATTGGTCCAAAACTCGGAGTGTTGCTCGTGATATTGAGGAGGAATAAGTGGTTTGATGACGTCATAATGAGCCTCAGTGACGTCACTCAGAGCCCTTGCAATTCCTTCTGATTGGTCCAAAACTCGGAGTTTTACTCGTGATATTCAGGAGGAATAAGTGGTTTGATGACGTCATAATGAGCCGCAGTGACGTCACTCAGAGCCCTTCCAATTCCTTCTGATTGGTCCAAAACTCGGAGTTTTACTCGTGATATTGAGGAGGAATAAGTGGTTTGATGACGTCATAATGAGCCGCAGTGACGTCACTCAGAGCCCTTCCAATTCCTTCTGATTGGTCCAAAACTCGGAGTTTTACTCGTGATATTCAGGAGGAATAAGTGGTTTGATGACGTCATAATGAGCCGCAGTGACGTCACTCAGAGCCCTTCCAATTCCTTCTGATTGGTCCAAAACTCGGAGTTTTACTCGTGATATTGAGGAGGAATAAGTGGTTTGATGACGTCATAATGAGCCGCAGTGACGTCACTCAGAGCCCTTCCAATTCCTTCTGATTGGTCCAAAACTCGGAGTTTTACTCGTGATATTGAGGAGGAATAAGTGGTTTGATGACGTCATAATGAGCCGCAGTGACGTCACTCAGAACCCTTGCAATTCCTTCTGATTGGTCCAAAACTCGGAGTTTTACTCGTGATATTGAGGAGGAATAAGTGGTTTGATGACGTCATAATGAGCCGCAGTGACGTCACTCACAGCCCTTCCAATTCCTTCTGATTGGTCCAAAACTCGGAGTTTTACTCGTGATATTCAGGAGGAATAAGTGGTTTGATGACGTCATAATGAGCCGCAGTGACGTCACTCAGAGCCCTTCCAATTCCTTCTGATTGGTCCAAAACTCGGAGTTTTGCTCGTGATATTGAGGAGGAATAAGTGGTTTGATGACGTCACAACGAGCCGCAGTGACGTCACTCAGAGCCCTTCCAATTCCTTCTGATTGGTCCAAAACTCGGAGTTTTGCTCGTGATATTGAGGAGGAATAAGTGGTTTGATGACGTCACAATGAGCCGCAGTGACGTCACTCACAGCCCTTGCAATTCCTTCTGATTGGTCCAAAACTCGGAGTTTTACTCGTGATATTCAGGAGGAATAGGTGGTTTGATGACGTCATAATGAGCCGCAGTGACGTCACTCAGAACCCTTGCAATTCCTTCTGATTGGTCCAAAACTCGGAGTTTTGCTCGTGATATTGAGGAGGAATAAGTGGTTTGATGACGTCACAATGAGCCGCAGTGACGTCACTCAGAGCCCTTCCAATTCCTTCTGATTGGTCCAAAACTCGGAGTTTTACTCGTGATATTGAGGAGGAATAAGTGGTTTGATGACGTCACAATGAGCCGCAGTGACGTCACTCAGAGCCCTTGCAATTCCTTCTGATTGGTCCAAAACTCGGAGTTTTACTCGTGATATTGAGGAGGAATAAGTGGTTTGATGACGTCATAATGAGCCGCAGTGACGTCACTCAGAGCCCTTCCAATTCCTTCTGATTGGTCCAAAACTCGGAGTTTTGCTCGTGATATTGAGGAGGAATAAGTGGTTTGATGACGTCACAACGAGCCGCAGTGACGTCACTCAGAACCCTTGCAATTCCTTCTGATTGGTCCAAAACTCGGAGTTTTACTCGTGATATTGAGGAGGAATAAGTGGTTTGATGACGTCATAATGAGCCGCAGTGACGTCACTCACAGCCCTTCCAATTCCTTCTGATTGGTCCAAAACTCGGAGTTTTACTCGTGATATTCAGGAGGAATAAGTGGTTTGATGACGTCATAATGAGCCGCAGTGACGTCACTCAGAGCCCTTCCAATTCCTTCTGATTGGTCCAAAACTCGGAGTTTTGCTCGTGATATTGAGGAGGAATAAGTGGTTTGATGACGTCATAATGAGCCGCAGTGACGTCACTCAGAGCCCTTCCAATTCCTTCTGATTGGTCCAAAACTCGGAGTTTTACTCGTGATATTGAGGAGGAATAAGTGGTTTGATGACGTCATAATGAGCCGCAGTGACGTCACTCAGAACCCTTGCAATTCCTTCTGATTGGTCCAAAACTCGGAGTTTTACTCGTGATATTCAGGAGGAATAAGTGGTTTGATGACGTCATAATGAGCCGCAGTGACGTCACTCAGAGCCCTTCCAATTCCTTCTGATTGGTCCAAAACTCGGAGTTTTACTCGTGATATTGAGGAGGAATAAGTGGTTTGATGACGTCATAATGAGCCGCAGTGACGTCACTCAGAACCCTTGCAATTCCTTCTGATTGGTCCAAAACTCGGAGTTTTACTCGTGATATTCAGGAGGAATAAGTGGTTTGATGACGTCATAATGAGTCGCAGTGGCGTCACTCAGAGCCCTTCCAATTCCTTCTGATTGGTCCAAAACTCGGAGTTTTACTCGTGATATTGAGGAGGAATAAGTGGTTTGATGACGTCATAATGAGCCGCAGTGACGTCACTCAGAACCCTTGCAATTCCTTCTGATTGGTCCAAAACTCGGAGTTTTACTCGTGATATTCAGGAGGAATAAGTGGTTTGATGACGTCACAACGAGCCGCAGTGACGTCACTCACAGCCCTTCCAATTCCTTCTGATTGGTCCAAAACTCGGAGTTTTACTCGTGATATTGAGGAGGAATAAGTGGTTTGATGACGTCATAATGAGCCGCAGTGACGTCACTCAGAGCCCTTCCAATTCCTTCTGATTGGTCCAAAACTCGGAGTTTTGCTCGTGATATTGAGGAGGAATAAGTGGTTTGATGACGTCACAACGAGCCGCAGTGACGTCACTCAGAACCCTTGCAATTCCTTCTGATTGGTCCAAAACTCGGAGTTTTACTCGTGATATTGAGGAGGAATAAGTGGTTTGATGACGTCATAATGAGCCGCAGTGACGTCACTCAGAGCCCTTCCAATTCCTTCTGATTGGTCCAAAACTCGGAGTGTTGCTCGTGATATTGAGGAGGAATAAGTGGTTTGATGACGTCATAATGAGCCGCAGTGACGTCACTCAGAACCCTTGCAATTCCTTCTGATTGGTCCAAAACTCGGAGTTTTACTCGTGATATTCAGGAGGAATAAGTGGTTTGAGTACGTCACAACGAGCCGCAGTGACGTCACTCAGAACCCTTGCAATTCCTTCTGATTGGTCCAAAACTCGGAGTTTTACTCGTGATATTGAGGAGGAATAAGTGGTTTGATGACGTCACAATGAGCCTCAGTGACGTCACTCAGAGCCCTTCCAATTCCTTCTGATTGGTCCAAAACTCGGAGTTTTACTCGTGATATTCAGGAGGAATAAGTGGTTTGATGACGTCATAATGAGCCGCAGTGGCGTCACTCAGAGCCCTTGCAATTCCTTATGATTGGTCCCTACTTATTCTGGACTTGAAGTGCGTTCAGATCTCAGTTGATGCCTTTATTGAATCTAGTACTTGTCCTCCAAATGAAGGACTATTGATAGCTCGAATGGAACCTGCCAATGTTTGCTAGCATTCGGATCCTCGCCGCTCTCTCCCATACATTGTTCTCTTTTCAACATTTTTCTCTCTTCTTTCCAGGGTTATATCCATAGAAGCGGACGAACTGCTCGAGCTGAGCAAGATGGACTGACAATCTTACTGATCGAGCCGGCAGAACTTGATTCGTACTCGAGAATTTGTATCACGTTGAAGAGAGGTAAAATACCAGTTAATTGAGTTAAGGAAGCGAATGGTCAGAAATGCGATCATGGTCAGAAATCGGTGCATTCTGTTGAGTCACTAAAAATGAACTTTCCTCGACTCAGGATCTCCAGACTTTCCTACTAAACTACACTAATCTGAGTCGAGCTCGCTACCGCTGAGTTATGGAAAGGGAATACAGAAATGCGAAGAGGTTGCTGATCACAGAGTTTTCTCAGAGCAAGTGGATCATTGGACTTTAACTTTGTGTGGTACAACTATGTATAATTTCGTTTGAGTGTTCTTTGTTGCAGATAAGGACTTGACGGAGTTCCCTATCGACATGATGGCGCTGAAGAACGTCAAAGAGCGGGTCAAACTCGGGAGGGAAATTGACGCTTTGACGTTGAAACTCAAAAAACAAAAGTAAGCAATCGAATGAGACCAACACCAGGTCGCTACGACCAACTAAATAGAAAATACGACGAAATTTCCGGTAAACATCATAAATATTTATTATGATTTCCAGTGAAAATTGTTTAAAAAAATACGATTTTCAGTGGAAATTTCGTCGTACTTTCTATTCAGTTCGTCACAGAGACCTGGTGTTGGTCTCATTCGATTCTGCGTAAAAAATCATATTAGAATTTGAGAGCGTTTCGAATTTTGATTAATTATTTTGTCAATTTTAGGCCATAAATATGTCCAGAGTTCGGGAGAAAATCTTGAAAAATGTATGAATTTCAGGAAAAATCGTACAAATAATTCAATTTTTAGGGAAATCATAGAAAATGTATTCGTATTCACACCTGTATTTGTATTCATAATCGTATTTATGAATAAGAATTCACCCATCTCTGCCTGCGGGAAAAGTGTCACGAAGTTACGTGGAGTTCTCCGTGGCGTCACCACCCGCATCCTGAATATTCTTACCTATACTGGTGATATCTCTGTAAACTCGTGTCATTCATTACTCTCATACAGTTGATTACATAATTGATGTGTCGTTACGAGGTTCACACACTTTCACTTATCTTTTTTTTTTTTTTTTTTAATTTTTTATTTTTGGATTTTAGGTCTCAAACTGGTTGGTTGGACAAAGCCGCCGAAGAAATGGACATCATTTTGGACGACGACGTTCGGTAAGTTGTGTTATCCCCTTGTGATTCTCTTATCGATGACGAGGGAGCTATGCGCCACACCCGTTTGACGAAATTTTACACTTATTTTTTATTTTATTATTTTTTTTTTTTTTTCATGTCAGACGCGTGGAAATGGACAACCAGGAGGAAGCGGAGATCCGTCGAATGCTCAACCGGAAGAAGAAGCAACTCGAAGGCCTCAATTCCAAAGTGATCGGGCGAGCGACGGCGTCAGCGGCGGTCACGGTGGAGACGAAGAAGGCCAAAGCCAAAGTGAACAAGCCGAAATTATACAAAAAACGAAAATCTCTACCTGCGACTTGAAATACACCGCTTGGTATCAACATTTGTTTTTTTTTTAATTTGTCAGCCCATCGGAAATTCTTTGATTTTGGGCGGCTTTCTGTGAGTCTACCGCTTCAATAGTGTTTAGACTGAGTAGGGACGTCTATAAATAATAAAACTAACCAATGGGGTATTTCGGTGGGTCGGAAATTCAGGTTTTTGACCTCAAATTTGGATTCAGCACCCTTGAAAACCTATATACTACAACTTTAAGCCCAATGATACTATAACATGTGGTAGAAAAATTAATTAAAGAGATCACACATCTGAAAAAGGCAGGCCGCTATAAATGCACACACACTAGGCAAGGACTACGCCGCGTGCGTGTGTGAGTAATATTTTGTAGTATCCAAGACGTCCTCCAAGGGTTTCTGTGCATGGATACTTTTTTCAAAGAGTTGGCTAGCTACGTCACGATTGGCTAGCTACGTCACACCATTCAAATCTTCAACTTTCCTTAGCTTCTCTGATTTTTTAAAAACATTTTCTCGACGAACAGACCCGATTACCGTTATTCCTGAGCCTTACTGTTTTGAAAAAAAAAAAAAAAAAAAAATTGACTGAAATACCCCATTAACTCTAGTCTGAATAAGTTTATAAAAAAAAAAAAACCGGACTTCAAGTCGCGCGCGCGCCGCTATAGTGCCCACAGTTAGTAGGCGTCCACATCACCCTTCTAGAATCCTTCCTTTCGAGGTTATCTTGGCTTCGTCCAGAGTTGTAAAGTCTTTCTCTACTTGTACATTTTCTGTTTTTCGCGATATAACGGCACATTTCTTTCAAATAATGCAGCTTTTCTGAACAACCTAATGAATCGTCTTTTTTTCCATTTATCAATACAAAACAACAAGTTATTTTCAACAGTTCCCGGAAATAAACTGTCAGCCCCCCTCCCCCCCCCTCAACACCAAAAAATTAATACTGAATTAAAGGTATCTATTAATTGCAACTTTCCCAAAATACATAAATTTTAACCCTCAAATTTGCATTTTTTCAATTTTAGTCTGCCTCATTTAAGCAATGGGTTACTGAAGGCAGACCACGCTGATTGAGTTTCAATAAAGTAGTACAGTACTGAGCAAAAATTTGGAGTATCCCAAAATCAACAAATTTTCACCAATAAATTGACAATTTTTGAATTTTGATTCTGTCACTAGAAGACAGCGGGCTATCCAAGGCAGACCGTGCTCTTTTGTTTACATACCTCTCATACTTCAACGTGTTAACATGTGAATCATCCCAAAATTGTCTGAATTTTAAATCAAATTTGACAATTTTTCAATTTAATTCTGCCAGGACTTTACAGCTGCTTAGGATTGGCAGACAAGTCTCAAACCCGTAAGTAGACTTTTAAAATCCAGCTGTAAAAATTTGGGACGTTGTGGATTTTTGCACCAAAAGTGTACAATTTTTAAAATTGAGTCTGCCGAGGGTTAACAGCCGTTGAAGAGTGGCAGACTGATGAAAACATCCATGATTGGACCTAATCTTTCATTCACGGAGATATGAATTTTCGCAATTTTTGAACATTTCACATGGCCGCCATTTTCGAAAGCAACCGTTTTGGAATGGCAGACTTGAATTTTCTCTCTCAGAATGGACAAGATTTTCATAATTTGTCGTCAAATCGTATCCCTAAATGAAGTGCGATTTTCGGACTCAGCTCCAGGACTAGTGTGTTTTACAAGAAAATCCAGTGTTTTGTAATGTAATTTTTTACGTTGATTCCAATGGTGACACTTCCGAATGATTCCGACTGGTAGAAAGTGGATTTTTCGAAGAAAACCTTCGTTTATCGCACATAAAATACGCATTATTCGTAGATATGGTAGTGAGCATAAAGTAACACCTTTGAACTCAACAAACACTTTAATCAGCTAGAAATTCCGGGTTTTTATTGAGTAGAAAGGTGTTACTTTATGCTCACTACCATAATAATAAATAATGAGTATTTTATGTACGAAAAATGAATTTTTTCGAAAAATCCACTGTTTAGCTGTCAAAATTATTCGGAAATATCACCGTTGGATTCAGTGTAAAAAATTACATAGAAAATGGTACCAAAATCGTCAAGCTATCTTGAAATCGAGGGGGACCAGAAACCGCTTAAAACACTGGATTTTCTTGTAAAACACACGTTTTTTGACATTAAAACTTCATTTACTCTTCCAATGTGAATGTTAAAAAGAAAAATTGATAGACCGTTGGAAAGCCGACTGTTTTAGCAAGTTTTCCTCGAAGAGCGCCCATCGAAATGGGGAGGGATTCAGAGTGAAAGCTTCGATTTAAAAAGAGGCATGTTTCGAAAAAAATTGAAGTTTGTTATTTGACTCGGTTGTTTAGAAATCGTTTATTGCAAAAGATTGTGGTTTTACATTAGGTAGCTCGGAAATTTAACGCTCTTTCCAACGATATCCTCAAATTTGAATTTATTTGTTAAATATTAGATTTTACGACAGTTTTAATGACGAAAGGTAGAAAACGCGACAAGAAACTTCGAAGTGAAAAAAAGGCATTTTGTGTGGGTTAAGAAAAAATTGCTAAGAGACATTTTTTGTTGGAAATACCTTGTAGAATCGAACCCTGAAGTTATGCCCATCTTAAGTGTAGACAACCGGGGGATAATCCCCGGGGGGGGGGGGGGGATAATCGGGTTATGGATAAGAGGAAGCTATGTGCCACACCCACTTGGCAAACGTTTTAGAATTTTTTGAGATCACGCGAAGCTCTGTAGGACAAACCGTTCGCTCCCTACGAGAATTTAAGGGTCGGACGTACGATAAATCAGAAACACGAGTGTGAATAGCAAAAGAGGCCTAATCTCCGTTCAAATTTTATCTGACCGAAATGCGATCGATGTTGGATGGTTGGTGGCTTTGCAGACGAGTGATCTACAGAAAAATAATAAACCTTTGTGTAGTAATTTGCAGCGTTTTGTAAATTAGCGGAAATTGCTCATCGTTGTGATTCACAGAGTAGAATTGACGGGTTTCGTCTTTTTTTTCTTCCGATGAAATCATGATTATTTGGACGGTCGTTTTCGAGTGTCCTCTCGAGACCTCCGTTTTTTCCCTCGGGTTCTTCTTTATCTCGTAAATGAATCACTCGCTCTCGTGTCCCCAAAAAGTGGAAATGATGACAATTGATGTCATCGAGAATAGCGTACAAGGCGAGATACCATATTGAAGACTGCCTGTCAAATTTCGAGATGTCCATGAAGGTTACGCAGTGTCGAATCGGAAAGAAAAAATTTTGAACAAAAAGTCTCATTTGCAGCTATTTTATATCACTATATTGATATTATAAGTTTTTGAAATTTTTGCATGACAGCGGGTCTAGTGTTAAGGATGTCTACTGTGGTGTTAAGGAAAATGTATAATTAATATTATAACTAATAAAAGAACTCGCGAGTTACTTATAGGGATGTCCGATACTTCAAAAGTATCGATAAAATATCGTATCGATACATCTAGAAAGTATCAAAAAGTATCGATACGATAACTTTCTAAAACTATCGATATTTTGAAGTATCGATACTTTCAAAAAAATGGGTGAAATTGTCGTTTATGTTTCTCTCCATCACTATGACGTCTCGCCATCGCGTGGATAGTAATCACTATAGAAGGGACAAAACAATAAATCACTAATTTTTCTGTTTTTTAGGACGTCCCACAGTATGACTTGGGCGTCCTTATGCGATCGATCTGGGGTGAAGAAACACTCGACAGAGAAAAAATAACCTCACAGTAATCCGTCTTAGACCATTCTGAATCCAAATCCGCGATAAAAATCATAGGTGTATGTCTGTGTGTGTGTGTGTGACAAAATCTTGTGTCGTCTGCCCAGGCCTTAGTTCTCAACCGATTTTCGTGGTTCTTTTTTTGTTCGACGCGGAAACCTATCTAGTTGTGCACTACGTCGCCGGAATTTCGAATTTTGAATTTTAAGGGGGGAAAGGGGGGGTTAATGCTCAAAAAACGTGCGTTTTGGGCATAATCTTGTGTCGTCTGCACAGGCCTTAGTTCTCAACCGATTTTCGTGGTTCTTTTTTTGTTCGACGCGGAAACCTATCTAGTTGTGCACTACGTCGCCGGAATTTCGAATTTTGAATTTTAAGGGGCGAAAGGGGGGGTTAATGCTCAAAAAACGTGCGTTTTGGGCATAATCTTGTGTCGTCTGCACAGGCCTTAGTTCTCAACCGATTTTCGTGGTTCTTTTTTTATTCGACGCGGAAACCTATCTAGTTGTGCACTACGTCGCCGGAATTTCGAATTTTGAATTTTAAGGGGGAGAAAGGGGGGGTTAATGCTCAAAAAACGTGCGTTTGCGGGCATAATCCTGTAAAATTTGCCCAGGCCTCAATTTCCAACCGTTTTGAGTGTTTCTTTTGTTCGACTCATAAATCTTCCAAATTGCACACTATTCCACCAGAGTATCAAAATTCGCAAGAGGAGGGGGTGATTGAGGGATAATTTTAATAAAATATCCGATTTTTCAATATTTTGGTTCCTTTATAGCTTACTAATGAGGAATTTCACCGAATTCTGTTTGCATTTTTCCTGAATAGTTGATGGTGTGGGATAGATGAAAATAGGGCTGATTTCGGAAAATAAGTCTCCTGTTATTTTTGGGAGACAATCAAAATTTTTGATTTCAAAACTAACCGGGAAAACGGACGTGCAGCGGGAACGCTCGCTGATTGGCTGTTCGGATCACCGTCTCCTCCCAGTGTTTCCCATTGGGGCGACGAAATCGTGTTTTCTAAGAGAAAAGTTATCAAACAAAAACAGAGGAAACCTAATTTTCCCCATCTTGCTTTTTCTATTTTTTTCTTCAGTTTTTCGATTTCGAACTTTACTGTTTAGTGAAATTTTGCATCTGGGGACTATAGATTTCTCAATCTCAGCGCTTCAAGCGGCCATAAATGAACTATTCCAAGATGACGTCATTTTCCCGTTTTTTTTAAATATTCGTATTTTCTACACTGTTTTGTTTATTCGTAAATTAGGAAGTTCGGGCTGAAAGTTTGCCTTAGGAGGTTTTTCGAGGTGCTGAATCCGATTTTGGGGTCAAAAATAGGAAATTCCGACATGGTGAAATTCCTCATTGTACCCAAGCTTTGAAATTGAAGAAAAATTCTCATTACACCTCCGGATTTTCATGAACTATTCTCTGTCCCACCATAGAACTAATAGTGGTGCCACCATGGTGCCTAGACACCAAAAAACCGCATATTTCGTGGGTTTTCAAAATGTTTTTTATTGTGTTTCACCTTGAATACGGAAATGAACTTCGACGGACTGCCTACCAAAACAAATAGATGAAAGTTCAACGTTACGAAGTATTACCGCTTTGGTGCCAGACTGGCACCATTACCGGTGGGGGGGGGGGGACTCGAATTCGCATGTTGGGTGTCGTAGATCATGCTTTTTAAAATGCTCTTCAAATTCGAGGCTTCCACGCCGCTAGAAATTTTATGGTAGATAAGGTGGGGGGAGGAATCACTATTTCTTGCCTAAAATGCTTAATAAATTACATCGAGTGAACAGTTTTTTCGCTTACCAACTGGTATTAATTGACCTAATTTATTTATTTATTTATTTTTTATGTTGTACTATTCATTATATAAATTAATTCAAACACCTTTGCACTTAGAAAATAAAACAACTTTATTGCGAGGCAGAAAGCAAAATGCCTGTAGCGCCTCACAAGAGCCGCGCCAAACTAAAATTTGATTATACAATTCAGAAAAAACCAAAAAAAAAACAGTTATTTCCTCTCAATCGATCACATTGTTGCTCCTATGTTTATATATATACTACGAATTATGTTCTCTGCTTCCACAACTCCTAATTGCAGTATCCACTCAATTACTTGTTTTCTATATTCAGAGCGTGTAAGTTTACTTGGGGATTTAAGGGTTGAACTCAAGATACGATGAACTATACAGGGTGTCCCAGAAGTTATGGTCCACCCTCCGGCATTTCCGTAATTATTTGCGTAAAAAAATGGGCCCAATGCCATTTTTCATATTTTTTTGTAAAGAATTCAGGAAAAATACTTTTGCGCAAAAAAATTGCGCGCAATTGTGCGCAAAAAAATTGCGCGCAATTGTGCGCAATTGACACTAACTTTGTTTTATCAAATGGGAACCCCCATTTTTTAGCATAGATCTTTTAAACGAGTTTAAGGTATTCACCCCCTGCCAACTGTTTTTAAAATCGCTTCTACTAATGTTCCATCGCAACCCAGGTATAGTCCGTGATAGCCATCAGCATGACCATCATACCCGTTTCAGATTGGTAGGGAATGTGGTTACGCCTAAGCATGCGCTTTCACGAACTGCTGGATCCCCACAGTATGTGATGTATACAAAGTGTCCCAGAAGTTATGGTCCACCCTCCAGCATTTCCGTAATTAATTACGTAATAAAATGGGCCTAACGCCATTTTTCATATTTTTTTGTAAAGAATTCAGGAAAAATACTATTGCGCAAAAAAATTGCGCGCAATTGTGCGCAATTGACACTAACTTTGTTTTTTCAAATGGGAACCCCCATTTTTTATTGCAGATTCAGATTCTACTTCAAATTTCATGAGAAGTTCATACCCGAACCGATTTTTTTCATTGCGTGCAACTGGTACTTTTCGCGCGCAAAGTGACCGGGGTGCGCAAAAGTGAATTTTTTTTAAACCCCAAGTGTGGCACATGTTTTTACGTTATTTTTGACGCTGAATCACGTGGTGAGGTCCTTTCTTCGATTTCATCGTTATTTTTCCAAATTTAGAAGGAAAAATAATGTTTTTGGACTTTATTTTTCCACACGCATTCGCAATACGGGCTGGGTGGGGACCTGGCTAGATTAAAAATAAATTCCTCACTTCTAAATTAAATTAAAAAAATATTGGAAAGTAGGTAGCTGTGATTTTTTAATTTCATTATTATTATTTTAGTTTTTTATTACTCCTTTTTTCGGACATTTTGTAACTTTTAATTTTTTTTTAAATTTTGAGATGAGAAGCTTTTTGATTTTTTTACATTAAAGTAGGTAAGTACCTACCTACTTTCCAATATTTTTTTAATTTAATTTAGAAGTGAGGAATTTATTTTTAATCTAGCCAGGTCCCCACCCAGCCCGTATTGCGAATGCGTGTGGAAAAATAAAGTCCAAAAACATTATTTTTCCTTCTAAATTTGGAAAAATAACGATGAAATCGAAGAAAGGACCTCACCACGTGATTCAGCGTCAAAAATAACGTAAAAACATGTGCCACACTTGGGGTTTAAAAAAAATTCACTTTTGCGCACCCCGGTCACTTTGCGCGCGAAAAGTACCAGTTGCACGCAATGAAAAAAATCGGTTCGGGTATGAACTTCTCATGAAATTTGAAGTAGAATCTGAATCTGCAATAAAAAATGGGGGTTCCCATTTGAAAAAACAAAGTTAGTGTCAATTGCGCACAATTGCGCGCAATTTTTTTGCGCAATAGTATTTTTCCTGAATTCTTTACAAAAAAATATGAAAAATGGCGTTAGGCCCATTTTATTACGTAATTAATTACGGAAATGCTGGAGGGTGGACCATAACTTCTGGGACACTTTGTATACATCACATACTGTGGGGATCCAGCAGTTCGTGAAAGCGCATGCTTAGGCGTAACCACATTCCCTACCAATCTGAAACGGGTATGATGGTCATGCTGATGGCTATCACGGACTATACCTGGGTTGCGATGGAACATTAGTAGAAGCGATTTTAAAAACAGTTGGCAGGGGGTGAATACCTTAAACTCGTTTAAAAGATCTATGCTAGAGTAAAGCAGCGGTTTTTTTCATAATAACCTTCAAGATATATCTTTGCATAACATTTACTCTTTCAAAATGCGTCGGATATGTACTGCCGTCCAAAGGAAGAACGTCCTAAGTCCATTTTTTGCATTTCGAGCATTTCGAGAAAAACGAGGTTTTGTGAAGTTGCCTGCGCCATTCGTCTCGTTGCAGATAAAAAAATTTTTTTTTCACGAAGCACTCACAAATTTGTTCCTTTATTTTGTACTCCATTGACAAGCACAGAAATAATATGATTAGGGTAATTATTGGGTCATTTATGCCCAATGGAAGGACATAGGACTCTTTAGCCTAGCAACCTAGGACTTAGGACAGCTTGACTCTGCTTGATGCAAGGCTAAAATGTCCTAAGTCCGTGGTATTTTGAGTGATAATTTTTTTATAATGATAATGGGTTTCTGAAATAAACATTTTTGAGTTTTGGGTTTCTGAGATAAACATTTTGAGTGATAATTTTTAATATAATGATAATGGGTTATTGAAATAAACATAAAACAAGTGGGTGTGGCACATAGCTTCCTCGTATCCATAACCCGATTGTATAGATGATCCGATGCAAAGGTAGTAGTTAATCTCAAAACACCAATCTCTAAGTACCTTCCACTACCTTCATAGGGGACCATCTACACGCAAATCTGGACAATCCTAGAGAATTTCATCAACTTCGGATGAAAAATTAAGTGAGTAGGTGTATGTGATTAGATAAAAAAAAATGCGCAGTCGCTTTTATCAGTCCGGGGATGATGATTTTCATAGAGGACCATCTAAATACTAATCTGTAACATCACTGAAAATTTCATTGAAATCGGATGGAAAATGTAGAAGTTATGGCCGCTACAAGGAATTCACGTTTGCGCATGCGCAATGGCTACTATCCGTCCGGAGGTGGTGATTTTCATAGGGGACCATCTAAATACTAATCTGTAACATCCCTGAAAATTTCATTGAAATCGGATGAAAAATGTAGAAGTTATGGCCGCTACAAGGAATTCACGTTTGCGCATGCGCAGTCGCTTCTATCAGTCCGAGGATGATGATTTTCATAGGGGACCGTCTACACACCAACCCGCACAATCCCTGAAAATTTCATCGAAATCGGACAATAACTTCGTATAGTTATGCACGTTACAAGGAATTCATGACAGACAGACACACAGACACGGAACCAAAATTGTTCAGAAAGTTCTAAAACGCGAGTGAAAATTTTGATTTTGGAGAACTTTTTTTTCATCCTTGAAAAGTGAAAACAAAGCTTCCGCTACCTTGGTAGACTCGGAAGCAAAATCAGTATTAGCTCCAAAACCAAATTTTTATTTTCAAAAAGTTTCATTAATTACACAATTGAAATGCAGTATAATATATTCATTGGATATTAGGAATAAACTCTTGTTTTGACTGTAGACAACTAGAAAATCACAGTTCTTGGTTTTATTTAAAGTCTATCTGTTCAGTCTCAATCGAATGCTACACAGAGATCAGAAAACCTTGCTGTGTTGTTACCGCTGAGAGTGACTGAAGCAGTGCTACTAACTGTCGCTAAACTGACATCATCGAGTGAACAACGTAGGTAGGTACTGTTTTTCTTCAAAACTAGGACTGTTTAAGCAAGTCCAGGTCACAGAACTAAATGATTCGTACAAAGCTTTAGCGTCCTATGGTCCACTTCTACTAAACTAGACTGTCCTATGTCCATGAATTTTTTTCCTCTAAGGACATTTTAGCCTAGTACGCCTTACTTAGGACATTTTAGCCTGGGATGACTAGCAAAACTCGGGAAATGGACTTAGGACAAAGTGATTTTTCACTACTTTCCCATCGACTTACGACGTTCTAACCTAGCTCAAAAGATGCGTCTGATCGAGCTCTACAAGATCATGTCCCTATCTCAAAAAGTGAAAAAATGGACTTAGGACGTTCTTCCTTTGGACGGCAGTGTACACCCCCATGCTACAATCCCGTATTGGATGATTGATTGAACAAGTGCCATATAAAGTTGACGAAGCTTGTTTCGTCTGAATACTCTTCTAACATAATAAAAAACATAAAGAAGACTCCTCAATTTCTTATGGATAACATCTACATGCGTTTTCCACGTTAGATCCTCTTCAATCATAATACCGAGGTAACGAAAACTAGTCACTCTGTCCAATTTGCGACACGAACAGCTGGAAGGGCCACCACAATAATAAAAACCATGAAATGAGATTCGATATTTATGCCCTCCTTCCCACTCCCAATGAGTAGATATTTCGTTTTACTCATATTCAGTGTTAATAGACTACGGGAGAACCAGTTTGCAAGGGTACCAAGAACATGCTGCGCATCAGAGAAAACCTCATTCTACGAGTATGTATCGCCAGTAATTAGGACCACTGTATCGTCAGCAAAATACTTATGCAATGGGACGCCCCCTGGAATGCATGCATTACTAAACAATATGTTTTACTTTAATGGTACTGTTGTGATCACCGACCTCTTCGCATTTCTGTCCATTCGCTTCCTTAGCTCAGTGGTAACGAGCTCCGACTCAGAAGTGTAAATATAGTTTAGACGGACGATAGGAGATCGATCTCCGGTCGAGGGAAGTTAATTTTTGATGATTCAACAATGTGGCGCAGTCATACCAGACACGAATTGTCTCCTTAGCATTTCTCAGAGAAACATTAATTCATTAAAAGATTGGGTCATCAAAACAACTCCCTCTCATGACACGAGTCGAGCCACCGCCTATTCGGACAAACGTTGGGGTCAGCAGTGTAGGATTGACCTCACTGTCTTGTATCCTTATTATTATGATCTCTACTTAGTGATAATTAACTGATAACACTGTTTCGCTGTATGCCGCTAGTCTGTGCTTCCATTCCTTTTCGTTTCGACTTCTGTAAAGTTTTACCTCTCATGTACTTTTCATAAAAAGAAAATTATATTTAGTTAATCAGTACTTCCGTGTTCAAAGCTTCCTTCCTACAAGCAGATCCCCCGCCCCGTCAATAAGGAACAAACACAAAAACTCCGAAGCCAGTCAAAAATAGCGCGTTCTCACTGGGTTGGAAAATGCCGGCCAATGCTGCCCTCACCTCCCTGACTAGGTAACGGAGTACCTAAGATTTCCTAATGGGGGGGGGGGGGGAGATGCTGTGATCACCGACCTCTTCGCATTTCTGTCCATTCGCTTCCTTAGCTCAGTGGTAACGAGCTCCGACTCAGAAGTGTAAATATAGTTTAGTCGGACGATAGGAGATCGATCCCCAGTCGAGGGAAGTTAATTTTTGATGACTCAACAGTACCATCGAATCATGTTGTATTGTTTCAAAGCAGGTACGTAGGTATTGTCCAGTCATTTACCCAAAGTGCTCTGGGCAGAGTACACAACATTTTGTCACATACACACACAGACGTACAACTTTTTTTTCGAGGATTTGGATTCAGAATGGTCTAAAACGGATTTGTATGTGGTTATTATTATTTTTCATTGAGTGTTGTCCTCCTTCACCCCAGATTAATCGCACTAGGACGCCCAAGTCCTACTGCGGGACGTCCTAAAACCCGGAGAAGTTCTAAAAGACCTTGAAAATACCGCTGTATTTTATAGCAAAAAAAGTGAAATGAAAACAGAATTGGTGGGTTTTTTAAACATTGATTATTGAATTTTCATGGGAATGTGATAGATAGAAGTAAGTACCTACCGGTGAAAATCAGTTCCCGTATAAAACATGCGCAAAACAGGACAAAATGGAGGCACAATATGGGGTAGGTAATGGACGAGGTAGGATTTGACGTCCTGAGTGCCTGTGAAGACCCTGAAAATACAACTGTAATCGTGCACTTTTCGTATGATTACAGTATAATCGCAATTACACCTGTGATTATGATTGTAATCGTAATCGTAATTACACCTTTTATGCTTGTTATTATAATTGTAATTAGGGATGGCAACGATAGATCGATATATGAGATATATCGATATATTTATATCGATATAGAGTACCGATATTATCGGTCATTATCGATATATTTACCGATATATCGCGACCTGTTTTCAAGTTAAAAAAAAATTTTTTTTTTAGTAAAAATTAAATATTGAAATGAATGGACGAGAAGAGACGCCTATAACTGTAAAAACATCAAGTAAGTAATTATATTCCGAATTTGTTTCCAGTTAGTAGGTACCTAGTGATAGGTTGATTTCAGACTGTTGACTTCAGCTCAGACATGATTGTGTACATGAATGTTTTACACCTACAGTGGCTCTCAAGGCTCAATTACTTGACTTGAATCAAAAGTAATAGAGGCTCGTCTAGATTAAAACTACTTACTATACGAAGTGAAGCAGGTTTTTACAACAATTATTTTCAATTTTGAAGGATCATGATTGTCTAAAGTACTACACCCCTGTCAATTTATGAATTAATTTAACATTGCAATGACATTTTTGCACTTTTTTCCACTTTTTAAACAATGAATTTCGATCATTCATACCCAGTAACTTTTGAAAGTAGGTTAATACTTATTTCATCAGGTTTTTTCAAATATATCTTCCGATATGTCGAGTATATCAATATATTTCTTCCAAAGTGATGTTAGTGACGTTTCAATTCCCCTACCCACTTACTTCTTCAAGTTTTTCCAAGTAGATACTCCGATATGTCCATAAATGTCATCCTGAATTATTTTTATATTGCTTTAAAACGATTAAATTCACCTACCTACTTCACTTAAAGTAGATCGAAATATCGATATATTTTCTCCGATATATCGAAGGTATCGATATCTCATTGACGATATATCATTTGATCGATATATTTCATTCGATATGCCATCCCTAATCGTAATCGTAATTATGATTATGATTACGCCCATCTCTGGATTCTACAAGGTATTTCCAAAAAATGCAACACAGTCCCCAGGCAGGGTAGAGCAAAATGTAGTGAAAATGGTCCCAACTCTCCCCACCTGACGGTACGTCATCTCTGTGCACTCAAATGGGGGATGCGCCTTGATTTTTTTTTAGATTTTTAATCGAAAGTAGACTACATTCTGAGAATTTTGGCACCAACCGCGACCTTCTAGCGTGAGTAGATCTGTTTCTATGATTTTTCGAAGTTTCTACCGTTTATGCCTCTCGCCTGGGCGGGACCCCCCAGCCCACTGTGACGTCATAAACGGTCGAAACTTTAAAAATTCATAGGAAAAGATTTACACACGCTAGAAGGTCGCGGTTGGTACCAAAATTCTCAGAATGAGGTCTACCTTAGATTAAAAATAACAATGAACAGTTTTTCCTACCCAGGAAAATTGTCCTACCCATTGAACGATTTTTGCGTTAAAATGTTCAAAGTCCACACTCGACCGAATAGAAAAAAAATTCAGATTTATCAAAGGTAAATAATATTTCGCAACCCATCACTAATGCAATATTCTCATTGTTCGACCACCTACCACTCCTTTGGGACCGCCTGCACCACTTCACTCCGATATTGACCGTTTTATCTTTTATTTTAAGGTAATTAAAATTTTCCTATTTTAAAAACGAAAAAAAGAGAGAGAAAACACCCCACTTCAAACTAGGAGGGTTTTTTTTAATTTTTTTTAGCGTTATCTCGATGGTCGAATTCTGAGGGAACAGAAGAGTACTTCAGTTCCACGCTGTCTTTCGATCAACGATGAGAGGTGAGTTCAATTAATTTCGCCCGTTACGTTTCAAGGTGTGGCCTCCAGACATGCGGATTTTTCGTAGGTACCCCTTGAAATATTATTTTTTCGAATATTTTTTGAAATTCTGGTGCATTTTGACGGATTTTATGGAGTAGAGTGACTTTTATCTGTCGTGATGCGTATTTTTCTTAATTCAATGAAAACTGGACGGTAGCTTTTTGGACACCTCAGCAGAGGGGGTGTAGTGAGGTTCTAACGATATCCAATGCTAAAAAAAAAAAACAAAAAAAATTCCCACTTCAAAAAATTGTTTTTTAGGATATTTTTTGAAATTTTCGTGCATTTTGACGGATTTTACGGCGTAGAATAACTTTTATTTCTGTCGTGATGCGATCCGTCAGCAATGACCAAGCAAATGAATTCAGCAATAATAATTATTGCTGTAATTACAATAATTACAATAATTATTGCAATAATTACAGCAATTATTGCTGTAATTGTATCAATTATTGGTACATGTAACTCAGCTGTGAAAATTAAAATGCAATTTTAAAATTATTGGACTTCGGGATTTTTTGTGGAATTTTTCATGTATCAAAATAGAGTTGTGACAAAAATTTCCTAGGGAAATCGATGAGAAAATATTCAAAATTGTGGTCATCACATCACTTTTTTGGTTTATTATTTTCAATAATGAACCTTTAAAATCGACCAAGAATTTACGTAGAATCCGAAAATCGGATATAATTTCCGTCCGTCCGCCGTACGCGGCACTTTCCTTACCTCCCATGGGCCGATTTTGATGAAATTTGGTATGTAGGCTCCATTTGGGGTCTAGTTGTGCCCCGAAGCTTTTGGTTGATGTAGGTCACTTCTAAGGGTTGACATTTTGAAAACGCCCTAGCTCAAAAAATTTCGATATAAAGGTAGGTAGGTATTGTTTTTCCATCAATTTAAGATAGTATAGAATTTTTAGAGACTACGCGAAGCTCTGTAGGACAAACCGTTCGCTCCCTACGAGAATTTAAGGGTTGGACGTACGATAAATCAGAAACACGAGTGTGAATCGCAAAAGAGGCCTAATCTCCGTTCAAATTTTAGCTGACCGAAATGCGATCGATATTTTTCTTCGAGTTGGTTGGTGGTAACAGTGGTAAAGCCGTGTTCTTTGCAGAAGAGAGTTTTTAATTCATTTTAATAACAGAAATCAAATCTTTGTTTTCTAAAAAAAAGGGTTTTTTTTTGCTTTCAAAAGTTCTAAAATGGTTTTAACCGAGAAAATGATCGAAATTCAAACGTTTGATTTTGTTATTTTCAAGTTTTGTGGTCTTCACTTTTGGTCGTCACGTTCGTCGCGGCGGCCAGCGCCTGCACAGATGGCGACACCCTCCCCGCCGACGGCAAATGCCACGAATTCCTGGTAAGAAAATCTACCTGAATTAGGTTTTTAAGATGTACTGTGTTACGATTGAAAGAAAGCGGTCGAACGATTTCCCGAAGGGTATACCTCTTAACATAGATGACTACCTGTTCGTTATGACTAGACTAGCTGAAAAGCCTGGTAAAAGCAGGCAAAAACAAATCGTAGATAAACTCGTAGGTAATTTATTAAAAGAAAAAACTTATGTCACGACCTGGAATCGTACCTGGGTCCCCCACGTTCGGGAGACATACGTGCAATCATACAGTTGGGGTTTTGAACAGAACTCAGATGAACTTTGTTCTGTAGAGTAAAACCGTTACATTACTTTTAAGCGGGCCCCACACGATCAAACATGCTTGACAAGCATGGTTTGACAAGCCGCGCTTGTCAAGCATGTTTGACGTTTGACGCCGCACCCACACGTTCAAACCAACTGTTTCAACCGCATCCACCAAGCTTCAGTAGTGTTCAGTGTTCATGTTGCGTTCATCATAAAAAATAATCAAAATCAGAGATTTTACCCCAATAAGGGGATCTTAAGAGATGAGAACGATAATTTGGTTAATAACGGAGTATAAATATGAGTATAAATATGAGTATAAATATCGGAGTAGTCCATATCGATAAAAAAGCATCGATAATCGGAGGCAGAATATCGATATTATCGATAATCGTTTTGCATCCCTAATGGAGACTGTGATTCACAGGCGCCAACTCGGTGATTCACGGAAACTAACTCTGTGATTCACAGTAAAATTACCCCCTACCACCCTTTTTTCTTGATGGTTTGAAGGTTTGATGGTTTGACGCTCACCCACACGATCAAACTTGGTTGTCAAACCTCATGTTTGACAGCAAATTTTCTGACAGTGACTGAAAACCGTCAAGCGTGCTGTCAAACCTTCAAACATGACCCCCCACACGATCAAATCTGCTTGACAAGCGAGGTTGGCAAACCATGCTTGTCAAGCATGTTTGATCGTGTGGGGCCAGCTTTACAAATGGCTTTAAGGAACTGGATTTCCCATGAAACGGATAGGAAATTCGACGCTCTATCCAACGGTGTAATCAGATTTGACGTTTCATGAGAAATCAGGGAGTTTTGACCATTTTGACAGTGCCGTAAGGTCGAAAATGCGAATAAAAACTTCAAAGTGGGGAAAAAAAAGAATTTTGAGTGGATTTAAAATTAAATGCGAAGAGACATTTTTCGTTGCAAATTAGGTAGCGCAGCTAACATGTGAGGCGAGCTACCTCCTACCTTACTTGGACGCATCCTCGCCTTATACGAGGATTACGAATAAAGAGATTATTATTACTCGTATTAAAGAAAAATAATATTTCAAAGTACATTCTACAATTCGAAGAAAGACATACTACTAAACATGTATTACCGTCATCCTCCAATTTGAAATAAAAAACTTCCAACTTGAATTGGAAAAACATTAAATTGATGTGTTAAGTCTCCAATTTGATGTGTAAAACCTCCCATTAGAAATGAAAAACCTCCAACTTGAATGGAAAAACCTTTAAATTGATGTGTAAAATCTCCAATTTGAAATGAAAAACCTTTAAATTGATGTAATTTTGGTTGCAAATTAGTTGTAGAATCGATCCTTGGAGTTTCGTCCATCCAAATAGTAGACACCCTGTATAGAGTGATTAATCAAATAAATGTTTTTTTTTTCGTAATGACTAGATAATCTCAGATGAACTGTATTCTGTAGAGCGCGTACCGTATTGTTCTCGACGTGACCGGGTAGTCGAAGGAATTCTATCGTTTTCAGCATCGTCGTCACCCTAGTTATACTTATTATTGCATGGTTGGATCGGACAACAAAACACGTTCATCACGTTCACAAAATAAATCAATTCGAAACTACCGGAGGCAAATAGAGACTTAAAATGGTGCGAATCAACTGGCATCTTCAAAAGAATGACATTTGGAAGGGACGGATGGAATGTCTTCGTCATGTTGCAAGGAGTAGGTAGGTATTCCCAGAAGCACCGAAATCAGGGAAACGAACCATTTCCGTCATCCTCCAACTTGAAATGGAAAATCACCATGGCCCGTATTCACAAAAAATCACCAAAGTGACACTTGAAGTCGTACTTCCGAAAGTGATACTTTAGGCCAAAGTGAAACTTGAGGAGAAATCGCTATTCACAATCGTTTTTAGTGTAGCTGCTCTTAGTTCAGCTTCAGGTTCAACTGATAAGGAAATTGAAGGAAAACTGATAAGTTTTCCATTTAAATCCGAACGGAAAAACTTCATAAAGCGGCTGTCGAAGCAAGCAAAATAGACGTACCTACTTATCGTCAAAAGCTGCACTGAGGGCCAGTAAAGTGGGGTGGAGCCAAACTTACCCGGAGAGTGTAACTTGACGAAAGTTCAGCTTCGGTAAAGTGCGGCTAAAGTGACACTTCTTCCAAAGTTTGGTACGTGAATAGCGTTTTCTCTGAAGTACAGCTCTAAGTGGAGCTTTCAAGCTTCACTTATTAAAAAGCCTCACTTAGTGCAGTTTGTGAATACGGCTGTAAATTGATACGTAAAACCTTCAAATTTGTACGTAGAGATTATAAACTTGGTATTGAACCTAATGTTTTATGTTAAATATAAAAATAAAATAAAATTTTGAAAATTTTTCAAAATGTAAAAAAGTAAGCTCAGTGAGATAGTCAAATTCTCAAAACATAGGTATGTTTATTTCTCTCAAAGCACTTTTTGGAAAAATGACTTTCAGTAATGTGCTTGTGATCTGGTACTCTATAAAGAGAGTTTTTAATAAAACCAAGACGACTGAAAAAATAACAGAAATAGCGTTTACAGCTTGAAATTGACAATCGTCATGATAGAAAAGCGCCAAGGACTGACACTCGGCAGGGTTCGGCCTTGTTCGTCGATAGCCGAAGCCGACTGCCTGTCCTCCCTGTTGAGAATCCATGTTTTTTTTAAATTTTATTACGAATGCCTGCTCCCGTTGCTGACTTCAGGCAATTTACACATAATATTTTAAGAATAATTAGGGATTT
Source organism: Apolygus lucorum (assembly GCA_009739505.2). NCBI lineage: Eukaryota > Metazoa > Arthropoda > Insecta > Hemiptera > Miridae > Apolygus > Apolygus lucorum. The sequence continues at coordinate 8,840,953 of CM019175.2, forward strand.
TTTTGAGAATCCACGTTTTGCCATCCATCCAGTATCCAGTATGGAACTTTCTGGTTTGTTATGTTGGCCTTCTGCGGTTTTCCCCTCATTTCTCTTTGTGGATCTTTTCGATTTGATTTTCGAAATGAGTTTGAGTTTGATATTTGATTTATATCGAGTTCAATTTCTGTTTAAAAATTGTTTCTGTTCAAGTTGAAGTGCGAATTACGACCATTTGTCTGTTAAGTCGCAAATCAAAATCAAAGTATTTCGTTTTGTTATGTGGTTAGTTAGTCATCAGTGAATATAGAACTCTATATTTGGTGAAAGTCGGCAGTTTCATTTCGTGATGGGGCCTACCCAGTTGTCGAGTGGAGTTCTATCTTCTGGTCGGTATTTTTTCCCAATATTTCCTTTTATTCTTCCAATTATCGACACTCCTTATAGCAGTGGTCCGCAACCTTCTTTGAGTCACGTCACCCCTTTTCGTGACGGCCTCACCCTGTGGCCATACAAACACAAAATTTCGCAGTGTAATAATTTCGGAATAGAAACAAGTTTTCAGTAAAGAGCACAAACACTTTCATTAATAATTAATAGGTAGGTAGGTAAGTAAAATGTTAATTCTTTTTTATAGTGGTAGGTAACTCAAATCAATGTGAAATTTGTCCCTGATGTTTTCGGCAAATTTCTGGGATTCTAGGAGGCAGTTGGGAAAGGCAAACCCTCATGTCGTCCTCTTTGTGCTTTCCAACATTCTTTGCCGTTTTTTCGTTTTCATGGTCGCAAGTGTCGATAATTCATGTTCGCACATCCACGAAGTTGAGAACTGGAGAAGGATGTCAATTGCTTTCTTCGACAGCTGAGGATATTCTGCTGCAACGTCAATCCAAAAGGTGTTCAGTGGGACGTCATTGAACTTGAGTTGTAGAGTTCGGTCGTTTCCCAAATCAATAAATTCGGTTTGAAGAGGCATGCCTTCTACTTGCACCATGGTGGAAAACGGATTTCGAATCCAGTCATGCTTTTTGATGTCCAGGTCCGGGAAGTATTTGTCGAGAGCCAGTTTCAAGTTCATTAGGTGGCTTGCAATGCCTTGTAAAATAGGAGGGTTCGAGTTTTCCTCACAAGAAAACAGTGGAAACATATCAGTGTGCCCTTGTTCCAAATTGTTCAGCCATATAGGTATCGATTTTCTCTCCAAACACAGAAAGTTTGTCAGAAGGACCTTGTAGACCAGAATGTGGTATTTCAGTCAATTTTTTTTATTTATTTTTTTTTTTTTTCAAAAGAGTAAGGCTCAGGAATAACGGTAATCGGGTCTGTTCGTCGAGAAAATGTTTTTAAAAAATCAGAGAAGCTAAGGAAAGTTGAAGATTTGAATGGTGTGACGTAGCTAGCCAATCGTGACGTAGCTAGCCAACTCTTTGAAAAAAGTATCCATGCACAGAAACCCTTGGAGGACGTCTTGGATACTACAAAATATTACTCACACACGCGCGCGGCGTAGTCCTTGCCTAGTGTGTGTGCATTTATAGCGGCCCGCCTTTTTCAAACGTGTGATCTCTTTAATTAATTTTTCTACCACATGTTATAGTATCATTGGGCTTAAAGTTGTAGTATATCGGTTTTCAAGGGTGCTGAATCCAAATTTGAGGTCAAAAACCTGAATTTCCAACCCACCGAAATACCCCATTGACAGTGTTGAGGTGCTGAAAAATGTCAGCCAGGTAGGCTAGTCGCGTCCTCCAGTCGTCGTGTGTCAAGAGAGCACAAAAATCGTCATGATTTTCTCGCATGAGAAAGAGCAGAACTTATTCTTTGAGCTCATAAAGACGTGTGAGTACGTTTCCTCTCGATAACCATCTTACCTCAGTGTGGAACAACAACCCTGTGAACTCCGCGCCCATAGATTCACAAATCTGTTTGAAAATCCTATTTTTCAGTGGTTTGGGATGTGTTTAGTTCAATCGTGTCCCAATAAATTGCAGTTTCTCCTTTCTTATTATACAAAAAGTTATTCCGATCTCAAAATCTTGCGGCACCTCTGGACGGGGCTCACGGCACCCCGGTTGCGGACCACTGCCTTAAGGGGCCCATTCACGTGTACGCCTGGAGTCGCCGCCGCGGGCCTAGCCGCCGTCAAAGGGGAAAACTACCCGTGAATGGTTAACAAAATCTTGAGGTCTGGCGGGCGTCCGCCGCTCGGCAGGTAATCGAACATGCTCGAAAATTGCGGCCAGTTAATCCTCGGTGGCCCTGTGAATGGTTGAAGTGAGGCCGACGCCGGGTCGCACTCCCACCAGTACAGCATGTAGCCCTACCGTTTTCCTCACTTCTAGTCATCTGAGCAAGCGGTGGTTGGAAGCAGGCCCGCCAATCGGCGGAGTCAGGAGGTTTTGGCAGCCAGGTGAATGGACTACTGCGGTGGCTTCAGGGAGTACCTGTAGGGACGCGGCGGCGACTCCAGGAATACACGTGAATGGGGCCCTTTATAGCGTCTATTATCTTATTCTCTTGTTGGGTTGATAACTCATGACATGTTCATTCCTACTAGGAATTTCCTAGTTTATTAGTGATTGTTGGTCTGCAAGTTTTTAGACTGTAAATTTTCCCTAGTTTCGCAAATTTATCCTATTTACTTAATTCAAAATGTTTTCACTCAGGTGTGCAAGAATGGAACTTGGGCGAAAGACAGCTGCGTCACATCGCTCAGAAGATACTCCAAGGAACAGAAAAAATGCATGTGAGTACCTCGGCACTAGACGTTAGGTGTCATACTGGAGCTAGTTCTCCCTGGCTCCACGGGGAGCGCTGGATAATTGGGATGACTGATGTTACCGATAATAGGGTGTGTGCCTGGGTAGGAAAAACTGTTCATTGTTATTTTCAATCTAAGGTAGACCTCATTCTGAGAATTTTGGTACCAACCGCGACCTTCTAGCGTGTGTAAATCTTTTCCCATGAATTTTTAAAGTTTCGATCGTTTATGACGTCACAGTAGGGGGTCCCGCTCAGGCGAGAGCGGCGCGTGACGTCATAAACGGTCGAAACTTTGAAAAATCATAGAAATAGATCTACTCACGCTAGAGGGCAGCGGTTGGTGCCAAAATTCTCAGGATGTGGTCTACTTTCGATTAAAAATCTAAAAAAAATCAAGCCCCTTGGAGCTCAAAAACCAACCGCCAATTTATCGTTATTAGATAAAATTGCACTAATCTGTAAATTATTATGATCTATAACCAAGACGACTAAGCACCAGCCCTTTGTGTCATTTTACACATTGTACAATGGTACCTAATGATTGTTTTATTACATGACTCTTTTATAACTTCATCTTCATAGCTTGCCCATACACTGCGAATTCATTAATTTAGCTGTTTCAACGAAAAAGATAGCTATGAAAATACATAATACGAAACAGTAAAATGAGGCACTTTCAGTTGCTCCAGGGAAATATTTACATAAATCCAAACTAATCACCAATACTATTCATGTGTCGTTTGTTTGGTAACTTTTTCATGGTGTGTCGTGTGGAATTGTGAAATTCAAAATGCCTTTTTTAGTCCCTTAGTAAGCACCTGTATGAGGAAATAGTTCGATTCACCGATCTGTGCACATATTTCGTCCTTGACTAGCATGAAGAGATTCAAGATGTTTGAAATTTAGTTTGAAGTCCAAAACAAGGTAGGGTAGAGTCAGTCACCAATGGGGTATTTCGGTCAATTTTTTTATTTTTTTTTTTCAAAAGAGTATGGCTCAGGAATAACGGTAATCGAGTGTGTTCGTCGAGAAAATGTTTTTAAAAAATCAGAGAAGCTAAGGAAAGTTGAAGATTTGAATGGTGTGACGTAGCTAGCCAATCGTGACGTAGCTAGCCAACTGTCTTTGAAAAAGTATCCATGCACAGAAACCCCTCTTGGATACTACAACATTCTACTCACACACGCGCGTGGGGCTGTCCGCGGCGTAGTCCTTGCCTAGTGTGTGTGCATTTATAGCGGCCCGCCTTTTTCAAACGTGTGATCTCTTTAATTAATTTTTCTACCACATGAAATAGTATCATTGGGCTTAAAGTTGTAGTATGTGGGTTTTCAAGGGTGCTGAATCCAAATTTGAGGTCAAAAACCTGAATTTCCGACCCACCGAAATACCCCATTATCGTCATGCTTAAGACCTTATCATTTCCCCCCCCCCCACTAATTCGCTCATTTCTTCCTTATTCTACCCCTAATCGTTTAACTCCGGGACATTTTTGAATCGCCAGCAATCCAAGCTTCGATTGTACCACCATTTTTCCTGAAAAAGCTATTAATTATGCTTTTAGAGCAATAAAACACATGATTTTTTTAACCAGTTATCGTCATGAAAAATCCAGTGTTCGTCACCGCAGTGCACCAGCTATCGTCAGGGGGAATCCAGTATTCGTCAGATAATTGCACCAGTTATTGTTATCCATGACTATTCACTTATATTATCCTTAGGTACCTAGGATATTATTATTCACTTATTATAATTCTTTTTGTAAGTATAGGTACTTCAATCGTGAAAATTCGTAAAGAATCTCGTTCAAAATTAGTGCAATCGGGTGTTGAGACAAAATTAAACACTTTACTAGATCACAAGGCTTTTATTAAAGGATTTAGGACCTAGGTAACTACCTAGGTAGCTTGGTAGATAGAAGTATTCCTACCTATCTACACTTTTCTAGTTGCATATTCCACTAATCTGCCTAATTATCCATTAGAAAATGAACATACCTTATTGGATAATTAAAACATTGCTCATTTCGTAAATCATGCACTCTCTAAGAGAATTGGGATGAAGTGATGATAACTGGTACTGCAAGATGACGGTTACTGGTGAACGTATAACCCAGTTATCTGCACCCTGGATCTTGTTATCGTCACCCCCTGACGAACACTGGATCCAATTGTTATTATCGAAAAATTCGAACCTTCTTGTTCCCCTTGAAAAGAAGATTCCGATAGAACTAAGAACTGAAACGTTGACTGAAACCCAGTAATCGTCACATGTGACGATAAATGGATAAACCATCATTTCATGACACCAGTTATCGTCATCCCATATTAATATAACTTGAAAATAATGAAATGATTTAGGAAATAGTGGAGCAAGAACGAGGCACGGAAAACGATATCATAAAACTGTATAATTATCAAATGTCTAGTATCTGAACTTAACACAGGTAGACACAGTGATTGTAATTGCATGGATTCTGGTTTACAACACATATCAATTAAACTAATCTCTGTAGAGCTCGATAAACGCTCGAATTCAAGCTTTAGACTATATAAAAACTATTCAAATAAAAAGAAATGAGAAAATCGCTACTTGGGTAGGTAAAAAATGCTAGAAACTACACTTACCTCATAGTAACACCCGACCATGGAGAGCCGGTTTCGGGTACTGGTGATGATTTTGTTTTATCACCAACAGAACCGTTACAATACTGACTTGATTTTGGAGGGTATCGGAAGCCTACAACCTTCTCTTTCAAATGGCGACAGATTCAAATCCCTAGGTTTCGCCAAACTCTTATTATATTGAAATGAAATATGAAGTGACGAACACTGGTTCCATATTTGCGCCTGACGATAATGAGGAATTTCACCAATTTCTGTTTGCATTTTTCCTGAATAGTTAATGGTGTGGGATAGATGAAAATCGGGCTGATTTCAGAAAATAAGTCTCCTGTTATTTTTGGGAGACATTCAAAAATTTTAATTTCAAAACTAACCGGGAAAACGGACGTGAAGCGGGAACGCTCGCTGATTGGGCTGTTCGGATCGCCGTCTCCTCCCAGTGTTGCCCATTGGGACGACGAAATCGTGTTTTCTAAGAGAGAGGTTATCAAACAAAAACAGAGGAAACCTAATTTTCCCCATCTTGCTTTTTCTATTTTTTTTTTCAGTTTTTCGATTTCGAACTTTACTGTTTCATGAAATTTTGCATCTGGGGACTATGGATTTCTCGATCTCAGCGCTTCAAGCGGCCATAAATGAACTATTCCAGCATGACGTCATTTTCCCGGTTTTTTTAAACATTCGTATTTTCTACACTGTTTTGTTTATTCGTAAATTAGGAAGTTTGGGCTGAAAGTTTGCCTTAGGGGGTTTTTCGAGGTGCTGAATCCGATTTTGGGGTCAAAAATAGGAAATTCCGACATGGTGAAATTCCTCATTGGTGACTCTACCCTAGTTAGATTGCATTTCTATGTAGAACTCGTGGAAGTGAATGGAAAATTTCTCATTTTTTCAGGTGGTGGTTCCAAGTTGATTGCCAGGAAGCGACGCAGTGCACGGAGGAAAACCAGCTCTTGAAAAACCCTTACACGTGAGTGATATTTCACCTTAATCAGAACGGATTGAAATTAGGTTTGTTCCAGCGCAAAAAGTTCATGAACTCAAGTTCATGAACCCGCTGGGTGTGAGAACCCGAAAAAGTTGAAGAGTTCATGAACTTTTTAGGTTCAGGAACCTGTGCGCTGGAACGTTTTTGGTAGTTAACATGAAATTCGGCGGGGAGCGCGGAACTCGGCTTTCAACAAACCTTGAATAACCTCCTCTCATCTCAATTTTTTAAGTTTAACCTTCTGTCCGGACCATTGTCCCTCGTTGCAATGAGGACCCCCGTCCGTGGGGCACCGACTCGCTTTTTTCATGGTTGTTATTGAAATATGACAGGATTTCGTTGTAAATACCACAAACTAACATAAAACATCTTTCTTCGTGTATAACATCAAATGAATTGGTTTTTATCACAATTTATCGATATAGAAAATAAGATTACACATTATTTTTATTTTTCACTTCCTGGATTTCATCCAGCTTAGGTATCACATCATTTTGACTACTCAGATAAAAAATTCAGTCTCAATTCACGCTCAAAATGACGTGTTCTACGTAGAATTGGAGGAAACATTCCAATTCAAAACCTCTAGAATCATTAGGAGTCTACTACGTAGGTACCAAGAACATAAAAACTAGGAATAAAAAGCAGCCTTTTGTATTCTTTTCAGTCTTCTATCTTTTTGGAAAAATCACATTGTACCTACTAGGGCCTGACAGGAGGGTACTGAGGATATGAGCCCACACAGAGGAAAGGGGTAGGCTCAGGGTGGGGAAAAGCCCCACCCACCCGTCCCAGGGACGTGGGTCCGGACAGAAGGATATGATTGAACGATTCTTCACCATTTAAAACAAACAATGTCTCCAGCTATTTTGTTTCAAACCCTTGTTTTTTCAAGTTTTCTCAATTTAAAGATTTTTTCGTGTTTACTGACTTACGTCATTAAAACTATTGTAACTCCTGATATTTACCAAGTAAACTCAAACTTGATGATATTGATAAAAAGAGCGTTAAATTTCCAAGCTAACAAGTGCGAAACCAAAATCTTTTAGCAATAAAACATGTTGAAAAAAAAGGAAGTCAAAAAGCAAACTTCAAAGTTTTTACTCTGAATCCCTGCCTATTTCGATGGGCGCTTTTCGAAAAAACATTCTCAAATTGTCAATTTTCCAATGGTCTTTCAATTTTTCTTTTTAGAAATAATATTGGAAGAGTAGGTACCTAAATCAAGTTTTAGTGCCAAAAAAAACGTGTGTTTTACTAAGAAATCGAGTGTTATACGTAGTTTATCATGGTCACCCTCGATCTCAAGATGAATTGACAAGTTGTTGATATCATTAATTTCCTATGCATAGGAATTACACGTAATTTCATGCTGAATCTGTAATATGAATATAATATAATATATAAATAAGAAAGACACGAGCGGTTCATGATGGTTGATGTGTTGTATTAGAATGGGCCAACATGGCGATGAGAAATATGATAATATAAGAACAGATGAGAATTATAATATTGAACAGCTGATCATGAGGTTGGAGACTAGAGTGTCCGCGGTTGGCAGCTACCTACGCAGCATCTGTTACTATTACAACTCTTTTTTTTTTTTTTTTTTTAACGAATAAATTTTTTATACAAAACAACTTCGGAGATGTTTGGTGTTGCGTCGTAGTTCATGGGTTGAGTTCTGAGGAGCAATGATGTACGACCGAGGCTCGCTAGACGGACGTACTATGGTTGCAGGCTTCCAAACGCGAGGAGAAACCCAATATCGTACCTTATCACCAGGTTTGTACGATTCAGGGTTTGGACGAGCTGTTCGATCAGAGTAAGAAGCTTGCAGCTGTCGCTGACCTGATAAATTCATAGGTACTGACGTCCTGACCACTGGGATGAGAGAGTTGCATATTGTCGGAAGTGGTGTCTTCAAAACTCTGCTGAACAACCGTTGAGCTGGACTACCCAAATCAGGTCTTGGGGTATTTCTATCGAAAAGAAGGGCTTCGTAGATATCATATCCATCAGCTTCACATTTTTTAAGCATATTTTTGGCACTTGACACGTATTTCTCTGCCAGTCCGTTGCTTTTGGGATAGTTAGGTGATGAGATTTGGTGAGCAAAATTCCATTCTTTGGAGAATACTGTGAATTCACGGGAAGTATAATATGATCCACCGTCTGTTTCAAGAACTTCAGGGACGCCGTGTACAGAAAACCATTTCTTGAATTGCAGAACTACGTTCTGCGAACTGAGACTTGTCATTTTCGCGAAGTCAAAATATCCAGAAAAGCTGTCACAAACGAGAAGGTAGTTTCGACTTCCCACAGAAAATACATCTGAAGCAATTCGTTCCCAAGGGCGATGAGGAATAGGTTTTGCCATGATTGGCTCATCAAAATTTTGTCTCTGATGAGATCCACACACTGAACATTTAGAACAATGATCGGTGATATCTTGAGTATACTTTGGCCAAAATACAAAGCTCCGTGCTCTTGATAGCATGCGGGTAACCCCCGGGTGACCAGCGTGTAGTATCTGTAGTACTTTTTGACGTTCACTGAGAGGAACAACTATTTGGTCTCCTTTAATGATGTAATCGCCATGAATCGAAAGCTCTTGTCTGAAATTGAAATATGGTTTTACCAGGTCATGTGTTTGACTAACACTGTCTGGCCAACCATTTTGATCTGTTAGAGGATCTGTTAGAGTTGACTTGGTGAATCGTTCTTGGGCAGATACTTCTATAGGAGCCACATAAAATACTTCAAGTTCTTCTTCACTGTCATCAACATTGGGATTATTGCAGTCTCGACTAAGTGTATCTGCGATTGGCAGATTTGAACCCTTTGTGTAAAACAACGATATGTCATACGGTAAAATTTCATACAAAATACGTTGCAGTCTAGGTGGCGCAAGATGAATCGGCTTTTTAAGTATAATTTCGAGAGGTTTGTGATCAGATTGGACACGGACTGAACGACCGTACACATACTCATGGAATTTCTTCAACCCAAATCGTACTGCTAGTGCTTCCTTCTCGATTTGTGGATAAAGTTGCTGACTTTTTGAGAAAGCTTTGGTGGCATATGCAATAGGCTGTTCATCGTGAAGTATTACAGCTCCCATAGCAGAGCTGGATGCATCTACTGAAAGTGTTATATCCTTCTTTGGATCAAAATATGCCAACACGGGTGGAGTACTGAGTATATCCTTGAGTTTTTTTAAGCAATCCGAATGCTCAGGGCCCCAAATCCATTCGCAATTTTTCTCTGTGAGAAGGCGCAATGGGCTTGTTAGTTCAGACATATTTGGAATGAATTTCCCAAGGTATGCTGTAACTCCGAGAATATGTTGTACCTCTTTAACATTAGATGGAATTTTCAATGCTTGAATAGCCGCGACTTTGTCTGGGTCTGGAAGTAAACCTTCAGGAGATAGCATATGGCCCAAAAATTTGATTTTTTGGACATTGAAAACACATTTTGATTTGTTCAGTCTGATATTATTTTGTTGCAATTTACGTAAAACTTTTTCTGTTGTCGCCTGCAATTCTGATTCCGTTTTTGCGTGAATGAGGATGTCATCCATTGCCACCTCGACATTATCGAAGTCTTCTAGCAAGGAGGACATAACTTGTTGGAAGATTTCGGGAGCTGATGAAATTCCAAACGGTAAACGCAAAAACGAATACCTCCCCCATGGTGTAGATACTGTTAAATATTTTTGGGTTCTTTCCGTCACTTTGATTTGCCAAAATCCTTTCTCACAATCGAGTTTTGTGAAGTATCTGGAATTAGATAATTTGGTAGCAATTTCTTCCAAAGTCTTTAGAGGGAATGGCCGACGAATTATGTTTTTGTTGAGATCGGATGGATCCATACAGATGCGAAATTTGCCTCCCTGTTTAACTATGAGCAAGGGTGATGCAGCAGGTGTAGGCTCAGTCACAGGACGTATTATTTTCATTTCGGTTAATCGGTCTAATTCTGATTTGATTTGGTCTTTGATTGCATGGGGGATACGACGGGGGGGAAGGATACGAAGTTTGGCATCCGGCTCCAGGTCAATGTCGTATTCATAATTTGGTATACAACTGAATTCAGTATTTTCGATAGACGCGATTCGTTGCACCAATCCAGTGACTGTGCACGCATTATGTCCGAATATTGGTTGGAAATTCTCGTTGATGATGCGGAATATCACTCGAAACGGGCGATTGCGGACAATAAGTGGTACTGTGCATTGACCTAGCACATTGATTTTACAATCGCGGTTGTACATCGAAAGGCGTTTAGTGCGAGATGATTCAAGAGGAATGTTGAGTTTGCGAAATATAGAGTAAGGGAGTACGTTGCATTGGGCTCCAGTGTCTAGTTTCACCAAGAATGTTGTGGTTGAATGTTTAACCTGTACTTTTTCTAACCATTCGTCTTGAGACGATTCAATTGATTGAACTGATAATTCCTCCTCATCATCGTGATTAACAACAGTGTTCACCACCTGCATTCCAGATGACATCATGGAAGACTTCTCATTGCCGATAGATGAACGACAAAGTTGGGTAAAATGTCCACGACGACTACATTTTTCACAAGTAACTCGGAATGCTGGGCACTTCCGTACTGGATGAGTTCGACCACAATAACCACAGTTACTAATTACTTTGGTTGAAAGATGACTATTATTTGATGAAGATGAGGGGCCATGCAATGCATCTACATTACTTGTTGAATTAATCTTAATTTTTGAGAGCTGGAATGCAGCTTGAGCTGCAGTCCGACAGATGTTTGCGGCCTTATCGAGGGTTAACTGAGTGTCTATCAGTAATTTTTTACGAACTTCGTTTTCATTTATTCCGACGACTATTCGATCACGAATAAGGCTATCCTCAAGAACTCCAAATTCACATTTTTGAGCCTGTGTTTTGATTCTAATGAGAAATTCATCAAATGATTCGCCTTCAAGCTGATTTAAAGTATTGAAGGTGTAACGCTCAAAAGTAATATTACATTTTGGTAAAAAGTGATTATCGAATTCATCGAGAACTTCATCCAAGGTGGGCTCATCATCGGTAAATGTAAAAGTATTATAGATGTGAAGGGAATCGGGTCCTACAATAGACATTAAAGTAGCAATTTTTACCGTCTCCGGTTGTGAAGAAAGATTGCTGGCCGTGGCGTAAAATTCGAATTGTTGTCTCCATAGTTTCCAGGCCCGCGGGTTGTCCGATTGCATCACGAACGGCTTCGGCGGACGCAAACTTGGAGGAGCGTATTGAGCGGGATTACCCGAACCGCGGCTCGCGGGCGACTTCTGACGCTTCGGCGGCATTTCTCGCGGGTATTTCACTAAAAACGCGCACAACCTGACACCATGTAATATGAATATAATATAATATATAAATAAGAAAGACACGAGCGGTTCATGATGGTTGATGTGTTGTATTAGAATGGGCCAACATGGCGATGAGAAATATGATAATATAAGAACAGATGAGAATTATAATATTGAACAGCTGATCATGAGGTTGGAGACTAGAGTGTCCGCGGTTGGCAGCTACCTACGCAGCATCTGTTACTATTACAGAATCCAATGGTGATACTTGACCGCAAGATAGTGGTTATTTCGATGAAATCCTTCATTTTTCGTACATAAAATACTCATTATTCGTAGATAAGGTACTGAGCATAAAGTAACACCTTTCTACTCAATAACAACATCATCTTATTTGTGTTACGTTAGAATTCAATCTTATGGGACTCAAACAACATTGTTTCAGTAGAAAAAACATTGCAGAGTTCATACCTGGAGTTTGGAGTTTCATTTCATTGATCAGCTTCCAATATTTCTTCAAAAATCCACTTTCTAGCAGTCAGAATTATTCGGAAGTATCGCCATTGATTTCAGCGTGAGAAATTACTGAAGAAATTATACCAAAAATCGTGAAGTCATATTGAGATCGACGGGTGACCGGACTCTGCGTAAAACGTTCTTGAAAAAAGCTTCAATTTTCTCGAAAAAGCTTTTAATTCAAAATGCCCATGTCACATGAGTAATCAATCACCCCATTTTACGGTAAATAGTTTGCAGAAGAAAGAGATGATGTGAACTTCCTTGACACACTCTCCGAATAAATCACTGTAGTGATAATGGAATAATCGTGTATTTGTGAAAAAAGAGAGAGTCGATTGAAAATGCTTCTGTTAGAACACAAGTAATTTCCAAAAATTTACACTTCATTCGAAAAACACTTCATTCCTGGAGACGACTCGCTCTTTGAGAAAGATGGGCTCAGCACAACGAAAAGAAAGTTTGAGAATGGAGCCAAGTGATTAGCGTGAAAACTGGTCAACAAATGAAAAATTTAGTAGGTTTCACGTGAACGGCACAGGTTACCCTTCAGTTCGAGTTCACAACCCTGCCTTCGATGAGTGCAGAAAGTTCATGAACCGAGGTACAAAAAGTTCATGAACTGGAAGCGCTGGAACGCGGTTTATGTTTGAGAGTTCTCGAACTCGGCGCCGCTGGAACGCATCAGCTCATGAACTCAACATGCGCGCGGGTTGTGCGCAGGATGGGTGTAAGAAAGTTCATGAACTGAGAGGCGCTGGAACAAACCTATTAGCAATATTTCTCGGCAGTATTCTGAAGAAAATGCCGCCAAATCGTTAATACTTAACCAAACTGGACCAAATTTGGACAACGTAGTCCTTTGTGCACCGGATAGGATATGAAAGGGAGGTAGGAGGGAGGAGAGAAATTTCCTGAATTCGACATCTTAACCCTGTGCAACGTCTAATATACCATACGTGTTTTCTGTTCAATTTTTACTATTATAGAAGCTTTTTCAGTTTTATTGTGTTTTATTGTTTTATTGTGTTTATTAGAGGGCTAAGGGTACATTTTAGGGAAAATTAAAACAAATCGCTGTAGAGAAAGTACTAACATTTTAGATAGGGTAACAGCCCACACTGAAGGTGGCTTTCTCACTAAAATTCTCGCTGTAAAATCAGCATTTTAGTAAACCTTCCTAATGTTCCCCCCTATCTTTTCAGAATCTGTGGCTACACGATAGAATAAATGCTTTTTTGATTGGATAAGAGTGGAGTTTTGAAATAATTCGTGAAAGTCAAAACTCAACTTGGCCCAGAAGTTGGACACTTGTTCCTAATCTTGGACAGTGGTGGCCCAGTAGTTGGACACTGAAGGTGGCTTTCTCACTCAAATTCTCGCTGTAAAATCAGCATTTTAGTAAACCTTCCTAATGTTTCCCCCTTATCTTCTCAGAATCTGTGGCTACACGATAGAATAAATGCTTTTTTGATTGGATAAGAGTGGAGTTTTGAAATAATTCGTGAAAGTCAAAACTCAACTTGGCCCAGAAGTTGGACACTTGTTCCTAATCTTGGACAGTGGTGGCCCAGTAGTTGGACACTGAAGGTGGCTTTCTCACTCAAATTCTCGCTGTAAAATCAGCATTTTAGTAAACCTTCCTAATGTTTCCCCCTTATCTTCTCAGAATCTGTGGCTACACGATAGAATAAATGCTTTTTTGATTGGATAAGAGTGGAGTTTTGAAATAATTCGTGAAAGTCAAAACTCAACTTGGCCCAGAAGTTGGACACTTGTTCCTAATCTTGGACAGTGGTGGCCCAGTAGTTGGACGCTACTATTTTCGTACTTTTCTTGTGAACATGCGCACCCGCCATTAGTTATGGGATCGATTCTTGAAGTATTACTGATTGTTGTCAGAACACCAGTTTTGCCGGTGCAGAGATTTGACGAGAGACAGATGACTATGTATAGCATTTCCGAATTGAGTTAAACCTTTTCCATTTAGATTTAAACCTTTTCCATTTAGATTTAAACCTTTTCCATTTGGATTTAAACCTTTTCCATTTAGATTTAAACCTTTTCCATTTAGATTTAAACCTTTTCCATTTGGATTTAAACCTTTTCCATTTAGATTTAAACCTTTTCCATTTGGATTTAAACCTTTTCCATTTGGATTTAAACCTTTTCCATTTGGATTTAAACCTTTTCCATTTAGATTTAAACCTTTTCCATTTAGATTCCAAATGGAAAAGGTTTAAATCTAAATGGAAAAGGTTTAAATCCAAATGGAAAAGGTTTAAATATAAATGGAAAAGGTTTAAATCCAAATGGAAAAGGTTTAAATCCAAATGGAAAAGGTTTAAATCTAAATGGAAAAGGTTTAAATCTAAATGGAAAAGGTTTAAATCCAAATGGAAAAGGTTTAAACCTAAATGGAAAAGGTTTAAATCTAAATGGAAAAGGTTTAACTCAATTCGGAAATGCTATATACATAGTATTATACATAGTATTACATAGTATTATACTATGTATTATTGACTTATAATAAGTCAATACAAATATTGCTACTTAACTTACTATCTAAATCTAACATGTAGGGCAAGACATCAACAACAATTATAATTAGGCAAAAAAGTTAACAATGAAGAGGTACAACTATAAAAAACGATGAAGAACAGGAACTAAGTGTAATAGGAACTAGTGTGATCGGCACTCCAGGAATAAGGTGTGTGTGGGGCGCTACTGTGCCGGCCGGGGTGTCCCAGCCGGCCCGGACCCACCCACCATGGCGTCTCCCGGGGCCACCAATCCACTACTGGAGAGGTAGCCCTACGAACTGTGCGGTCTACCCCAGAGGCAAACCGCACAACTCAATAAAAGCGCCATGGGGGCCGCCCCCAGGCCGGCCAAGAACCCCGGTCCAACGCTCAAAACACGCAACACATCACACACACATATACAATTAAACACGATCACCGACATTCCTATTATCACAGTCAAATAAAATCACAGCATCGGTAAAGAGATCACAGATTGATTTACTACAAAACTACACATGAAATACTAAGAATCATCGCAAGCAAGAGTCCTCGGTATATTCCTCTGCTGGATAAACTTGAGACATTATAATAGTTACTATTAATATACATTCACACCGTGCCCACATATAGTATACTGAGATAGTAATAAACATAATAAATTATTTAATCAATCTAAATAAAGTCGATAACATGTTGAGTCAATATCACATGGCTAGCAGGTCAAATTTTCAAAATTAAAACCTAAAAACTCCTCAACAGAGTAAAAAGCCTCTTTTTTCAAAATATTTGTGATGAAAGTAATAAATTTGGTTTGGGACATTTCTTGCAATCTGAATGGCATTTTATTATATAATTTTTTCCCCCAGTAGGTATGTGCATTATCTGATCTTCGTAACCGATTTTGGCTGTCTATGTATTTTCCACTGCCCCTAGTAAAATGGTCATGAACTTCATTAATTTTTTGCCATGTTTCCTTGTTTTGATGAGCATTAAAGGGAAGCTGGTAGATTTTGGTGGTTTGTGGGGGGGGGGGGGGGGCTTCTCCCAATGCAGAAGCCAGAAGGGCTCTACAGCATCCATCCGCCAAGCTGCATGGAGTTATTCATGAATGCTCTTTGCATGGAGGATGCTGCTGGCTCTGGTAAGTCACATTACTGACGATCAGCAGCAATGCCAGTCATTATTCCGACAGCATCAGCTCATATTCATCCAATACCAGTACAGAAGCATACTGGTAAACGTTGATGTTTGTTTTAGGGAAGAATTTTTATTTTGATTTTTTTTTTACAGATGCTCTGTTTACTACAAGTGTAGCGGAGGCAAACTGGAATATCACCACTGCGTTTGGCCGTTCTACTTCGACGGGGAAGGTTGCAAGTTCTGGGGCGACTGCAAGGTACAGTATTTAGAGAAATAGAAGCGTTCATTGAATTCAACTTGAATTCTTCTACCCTTAAGCACCTTCCAGTGGTTTTGATCTGAGTTATGTTTCAGGGTGCCAATGAAAACTATGCTGAAGCCTGCAGCGGCGACGAAGCTGAACCTATTGCCGATTCCTCCCGCAAGTAAGATCTCAGTTTAGTATTAAATGAATGGGGTTAGTTCAGCTAGTTGTAGGAATACAATTATTATCTTTGTACCGCATTGGAGAATCCGTCGTAACCAGCAGTACTCTCACGACGTCCAGAAGATGATGTCCTTACATCGAAAGCGCTCGCCTCCTGTACTCGACTTGCTGGTTACGACAGTCTCCAATACGGTACGTAGATCATAAGATCTCAGTTTGATCAAAAATAGTACTTTTTTCCAAAACTAAGTACTGAAAAATAGTTCAAAACTCATCATTGTCAGCGTGCAATGCAGCACCCAGGTGGATACTATGCTGTCGTGCAAGGCCTGAGTGTGTTGGCATGCGGAACGACCTGGGCAGCTACTCTTACCTTATCCATGTTCTCGGGGGTCCTTACTGTCCGTACTGGGCCGGGTGGCTTTTTTGTGATGTTGCCCATAGTACGAAATGCATTCACTCATTTCATAAAGGTTTTCCAATCAGGAATAGCACCGTGTCGAGCAACATTGAACATAACTCTGAATGCACGTTGAACAGCCACCACAGATTCATTGTTTTTGACAAATGCGTTTTTGACGAACACGCGATGCTCCACACCCTATCGTTCCATGATGGCAACTGAACTTCATCACCTAAAGCTTAGTGGACTCCACACTTGCAACATTTGGCCACTCCGAACCTTGTTCCGATCCTTGCTCTAAACCTTGCTCCGATCCTCGCTCTAAACCTTGCTCCGATCCTCGCTCTAAACCTTGCTCCGATCCTCGCTCTAAACCTTGCTCCGATCCTCGCTCTAAACCTTGCTCCGATCCTCGCTCTAAACCTTGCTCCGATCCTTGCTCTAAACCTTGCTCCGATCCTCGCTCTAAACCTTGCTCCGATCCTCGCTCTAAACCTTGCTCCGATCCTCGCTCTAAACCTTGCTCCGATCCTTGCTCTAAACCTTGCTCCGATCCTCGCTCTAAACCTTGCTCCGATCCTCGCTCTAAACCTTGCTCGAATCCTCGCTCCGAACCTTGCTCCGATCCTCGCTCTAAACCTTGCTCCGATCCTCGCTCTAAACCTTGCTCCGATCCTCGCTCTAAACCTTGCTCCGATCCTCGCTCTAAACCTTGCCCCGATCCTCGCTCCGAACCTTGCTCCGATCTTCTGCCCCGAACATCGCAGCACTCCGAACCTCGCTCTAAACCTTGCTCCAATCCTCACTCTAAACCTTGCTCCGATCCTCGCTCTAAACCTTGCTCCGATCCTCGCTCTAAACCTTGCTCCGATCCTCGCTCTAAACCTTGCTCGAATCCTCGCTCCGAACCTTGCTCCAATCTTCTGCCCCAAACATCGCAGCGCTCCGAACCTCGCCCCGCCCATATAAAGCTCACCCCACTCCGAACATTTCTTTGATGCAGGTTGAAAAACCGCCAACAGAGCGATCAAACTGCGCTCCGCTCCTCCGATCCTCATTCCTTTGAAGTTTTGCCGCCCCGAACACACCAGAGGATCGGAGCAAGGTTCGGAGCGGCCGAATGTTGTAAGTGTGGACGCGGCTTAACGGTTCTAACGAGCCCTTCCCCATCTCCCTACTCCCTCCCAATTCGGAGAAACAGCCCCCTACTTTTGGGGACGTTCCCGTGAACCACCCTGAACATTGCCCAATAAGTCGTTCGTTTTTCGTAAATTTCATTTTTCAAGGCTCTTAAACCCTTCTTAAAATATTTACATAGCTTTTTCTAATGGTGTGTCAGAAGATACACAATCTTAGGATTATCTCTTCCAAATTTGAGCGAGATCGGACAATTTTTGAGGAAGTCGGAGCTTTTTTAGTGGAGCGAGAAGAATATTCGGAAAACCCGGAATAAATGGGGTTCAGGGCATGCAGGACCCACAGGAAAGGCCTTCCGTCAGCGCCGCTGCTCCTGTGAGTGCTCAGTGGCCAAAGGGTTAAGCACTCATACTGCATGGAAGTGACTTTTCCATTATTCGAATCACCCTAGAACTGTCTACATCTATATTCGTCTTGTTACTCAAATTGTCATGTCCTCCCAGGTACAAAGCGTGCCGAGATGGATTCTTCACGGAGACGTCCTGCTTTTGGGGGAAGAAATTCGACGTCGAGACCAAAAGCTGCCAGTGGTTCTGGAACGTCAAAAGCGACGTCACGACCTGCGATGGCGCCGCTCGAGCTCCCGTAAACTCAAACGGGCGAACTTACTACCAGTGCGACAAAGACAGTGAGTATTGTGATCTCTTGATTACTAGCTGAAAAGCCTACTAAAAGTAGGCAAAAACGATTACTCCGACACTGCCACCCACTCCCTCCAACTCCTCCTGCCTCAACTCCCCCCATCTCTGATTCCGCCGACTCTCCCCACTTGAATGTTGTGAGTTGAAAATGTGCAGAATTTCTTGAGCTCAAGTGGTGAAACTGATAATACAAAAGTAAACAAATTCCTTTTTGTTGATTCTCGTTGTTCTCAATTACAGCCAAAATCCTGCTGAAGAAATCCTGCTTGCCCTTCCAAAAATTCGATTCCGAAGCCGGCCGTTGCGTTTTCTCGTTGAAAACCGCCAGTCTTGACGAAGTCAGCTCCTCACTGCGGTCCGAAGAAGCGACCAAGGCCTTCAAAAACATCAACGACATCCTCTTCACCAGCACCGCCGGAAAGAAAGTAGAACCAGCAAATGAGAAAAACAGTAGCGTGAGCATCAAGCGAGTACTCCGGTCCATCAGCAACAGCTATGCCATGGTAAGCAGTTTCTTATATAGCATTTGAATGAGGAATTTCACCATGTCGGAATTTCCTATTTTTGACCCCAAAATCGGATTCAGCACCTCGAAAAACCCCCTAAAGGCTCGATTACACAGGGCGAGTTTACTGGCCCACAATCTCACTAGCTAGCGAGTAGCTTGTAAAGTAGCCGGGTCGTCAACTTCTCAGCAGCTCGCCAGCTAGTCTGCTAGTCAGCTAGTGAGCCGATGACACGGGGAGAGTTCACTAGCGGCTAGTGAATTCGCTGGCTAGTAGCTAGTAAACTCGCCCTGTGTAATCGAGCCTTTAGGCAAACTTTCAGCCCGAACTTCCTAATTTACGAATAAACAAAACAGTGCAGAAAATACGAATGTTTAAAAAAACGCGGAAAAATGACGTCATCCTGGAATAGTTCATTTATGGCCGCTTGAAGCGCTGAGATCGAGAAATCTATAGTCCCCAGATGCAAAATTTCACGAAACAGTAAAGTTCGAAATCGAAAAACTGAAGAAAAAATAGAAAAAGCAAGATGGGGAAAATTAGGTTTCCCCTGTTTTTGTTTGATAATTTGTCTCTTAGAAAACACGATTTCGTCGTCCCAATGGGCAACACTGGGAGGAGACGGCGATCCGAACAGCCAATCAGCGTGCGTTCCCGCTTCACGTTCGTTTTCCCGGTTAGTTTTGAAATCAAAAAATTTGATTGTCTCCCAAAAATAACAGGAGACTTCTTTTCCGAAGTTAGCCCGATTTTCATCTATCCCACACCATTAACTATTCAGGAAAAATGCTAACAAAATTCGGTGGAATTCCTCATTGAGTTAAACTTTTTCCATTTAGGTTTAGACCTTTTCCATTTATTTATTTATTATAATACGGGCAAGCCCAATTTACATGATGATTTAGATTTAAACCTTTTCCATTTGGATTTAGACCTTTTCCATTTGGATTTGTAACGTGATAGGAAGAAGAAAGAGAATAGGTACTGGTCAAAACTGGGACCGTAGATCATGGACGTTAACCTATTTCTGGATGTACGTTCCCCTTTCTGAAGTACCCACCACGATACGTAAAAGGCACTGGCGTCCCTATACCTGAAATTCCTATTCACGCTTGAATGATGAAGGAAAGGTTCATGTACAAGTCAGGTGGATTCGGTAGGGCGACAGTAAATAGGTATGTATTGTCCTATAATGGAAATGGCTCAGAATGGGTCAGAAATGTTACACATATGACAAGACAAAGATGTGAGAAGATCCGAGTTAGCATAAATGAGACATTCACCACAATATAGGACGAAATGTAATTGGAGAGATAGACTCACTGTTAGGTTGCGGCTCTCTGAGAACACAATCCCTCCAGAGGGGGGTGACGGGTCCCGCGGTACCTGTCCCCCCCCCCCCCTTCCTCCTTCATCAAGGAAGTCGGAATGGATGGGTTATCAGGTGGACCTCAGACTTTCGATAAGTTATCGCTGGGATCCGTCACAGTCCACCCCCGCAAGAAAATTTGAAAATTTCGCGAAATTTGAAAATTTTACGTTTGTCTGGTTGGTGAATGTCTCTATCTCCAGCTGTATTACAATATGGGGTCACATTGATTTGAGCCATTGAAGATTACATCGTTATATTTGGGTTGTAAGTCTGAATTTTATGAAATTGGTTGTATGGGAGTTTGCTTGAAAACCTTGTTGTCGCCCTCAACAGCTTTTGTTTTATTGTAAGTTTATTGATCATTGTCTCTATACACGACGATGGTCGTATGGGAAATCCGTTCCTTCTGTTATAACAGAGGGCCCGTCGATCTCCATCTTGGTGCTGTGTAATCCCGGTCCGTTTCCGAACCGTCGTGATTACGATGGCGTGAGACAGTTACTTCGTAAACCCGGTCCGTTTCCGGTCCGTCGTGATCACGATTGCGTGACACTCTGTTTTTTTTTTTTTTTTTATTTTTTTTTATTTTTTTTTTTTTTTTAATTTTTTTTTTTTTTTTTTTTTTCGGTAGGGCGACAGTAAATAGGTATGTATTGTCCTATAATGGAAATGGCTCAGAATGGGTCAGAAATGTTACACATATGACAAGACAAAGATGTGAGAAGATCCGAGTTAGCATAAATGAGACATTCACCACAATATAGGACGAAATGTAATTGGAGAGATAGACTCACTGTTAGGTTGCGGCTCTCTGAGAACACAATCCCTCCAGAGGGGGGTGACGGGTCCCGCGGTACCTGTCCCCCCCCCCCCTTCCTCCTTCATCAAGGAAGTCGGAATGGATGGGTTATCAGGTGGACCTCAGACTTTCGATAAGTTATCGCTGGGATCCGTCACAGATTTGAACTCAGGAAATTATCGTGGAGTTAGAGGTAAAAGTACCAAAGTCACAAATTCAACACGTGGGAAAATCAAATGCAGAATATTATGATTATTTAATTGTTGTTATTATTGGTGATCAATATCATCAAACTATGTATCCAACCTAAGAAAATAATTTATTATCATATTTACCAAACTAACTTTTGAAATTTTAATTTGATTTTCGCACAATATGAATTTACCTCTTCGGTACTTTTACCTCTAACCCGACGTTATTATGCCACAACTTGAAAATTAAATCATGCAAGTGTTTTTTATGCACAGAAATGTAATATACCTATATAATAATGAACACATGTTTTTTGAACACAAGAATTTCTCATGAACGTAAGTTATAAATTAAGTACAGTATTTTTCTTTCATCACATCTGAAGTGGAACAGAATGTATATGGCGCTATGCAAATGAAAATGATATTACTTACTTACTTACTAACTACTGACGTTTTGATGGAGTTTAAATCCAAATAGAAAAGGTTTATATCTAAATGGAAAAGGTTTAAATCTAAATGGAAAAGATTTAAATCTAAATGGAAAAGGTCTAAATCCAAATGGAAAAGGTTTGAAACTAAATAAACCCAATAAAAAAGTGGAAAAGGTTTAAACCTAAGTGGAAAAGGTTTAAATCTAAATGGAAAAGAACTAAACCTAAATGGAAACTTAAGGTTGTAACAGAGCACTTCAGTGGAATTGAAAGAGGTTTATTAAACACCGTACAAAAAAAACTCGGCGCTTTGCGCCTCGGCGGGGACTCCGCCCCCCTGCACCCCCCGGTTAATTTCTTTTTCCATACTCTGTATGAAATCATAGGAACACAGAATGTGTTTTTGCGATGCTAGTCATCCGTTAAATAAAAAACAACAATAATAAATGTGGAGGCTTTGGCAATAATAAAATAAATAATTGTTAGACATTTAATTTGGTCTAAAACCCTATAAATGTTATATAAATAAATATGTAACTACAAGAAAAATACTATATAAATTGAGAGCTTTCCAACGAATGGTGAACAATTTCTGTGCAATGAACACTGCGGGAGTTCTATTTCCTTACCAACGGCTTGGTTGCACGTGAAAATCATTATAAAAGGCGCGTAACGGTTTTTTCTGTCGCTTTTTCGTGACGATTTTAACACAGAATGTGTTTTTGCGATGACCTACCGAAAAAAAATCGTCACGAAAAAGCGACAGAAAAAACATCTGGTGATATGTTTTTTGGTTGCCATGTTAATGTCAACTCCACATTTATTATTGTTGTTTTTTATTTAACGGATGACTAGTATCGCAAAAACACATTCTGTGTTCCTATGATTTCATACAGAGTATGGAAAAAGAAATAAACCGGGGGGTGCAGGGGGGCGGAGCCCCCCGCCGAGGCGCAAAGCGCCGAGTTTTTTTAACATGTTTAATGTTTTAGGGCTGGTGGTCGTTCTGTGAATTCCGACGCGCAAATCTGCAACGTTTTTTTCTTAGTTACCACGGACCGATTTCTTAGTTACAACGTTATATCGGCTCCATTTGGGGTCTAGTTGTACCAAGATGGTTTTGGTTATTGTCAGACCAACAGATCGCTCCCTCGGAGGTCCTTCAGTTTGGACTAGTGATAAATCAGAAATATGAGTGTGAATCACAAATTAATGTTCATTGTATAGAAACAATTTTCTCTCCTATTCAACGCAGGAAGGTGAAATTCGAGATGGTGGGTCAAAGGACAGTAATGAAGGCACCTGACAGATCACTGATCAGATGAATGAGTTCCAAAGCCATTTTCTCTCCTATTCATTGCAGGAAGCTGAAATTTGAGAGGCAGGGTCAATGGAGAATGCTGAAGGCGCCTGAGTGGTCACTGATCAGTTGAGTGATCATAAGCCATTATTGAGTATTTCCTGTAAATAGATGTATATAAATATAATAAATTGTTTGGTTAATTAGAATCTTTTCTTTTTTCTTGACCTTAAAAAACTATGTCTAATTTCTCCCTTGCGAGGAAAAAACATTAAACATGATTTAATGTTTTTCCCTCGCAAGGGAGAAATTGATTTAAAAAAGTATCTTCCTTTCAATGTATCCTCTCCATTTGAATGGAGGTTTGGTAGGTCATCGCAAAAACACATTCTGTGTTAATAGACTTTTACCGTGCGAAACGTAATTTTAGAATGGTAAACATTGCCTAAACACATGTTGAATTTTGAGGTCCGAATATAATCATAAATGGTTGGTAGTTCAGTTGACATAATACATCATGGAAAAAGTTTAACTCAATTCGGAAATGCTATATATTATTTGTATCATGTAGATCTGTCTATCTGAATCCGATTGTTATTTCCTTACAGCCACTTGGGTGGCCTTTTGATCCGTAGTAACTCGTGTAATAATTTAGTGTTTTTGAAGCTATCGTTTGAAATGATTGCAGGACACTTCCTGCACTGATGGGACCTACCAAGTGGACATCAACTGTCTGAAATACAAAGTGTGCGTCGGGAACGCGTGGGTCACCCGAACCTGTCCAAACGGACAAATCTTCAGTAATGGAGAGTGCAGGTGAGTGCAGGATTCCTCAACCCCGTGGAAGTCACCATGGAGCTTGTTTCAATACAGTGTGTCCCATAATATGTTATTATAATAACATAATAACATATTATGTTATCCACCAAACTTTGGGAGTCGATTTTACAACTAATTTTCAACAAAAAATGTCTCATAGCAATTTTTTAACCCCCTTAAAATCCGACCTTTTTTTACTTATAAGATTTTTTTCGTGTTTTCGTCCTTATACCTTTAAAATGGTCATAACTCCCTCAAATTGCACTCAAAAATTAAAAATAAGGATACCGTTGGAATGAGCGTGAAATTTCTCAATAAATGAGCCGTTGACAAATTGAGAAAAACTGAACGCTAGAGTTGTTTTTTTTTTTTCAAAAATTTTGATGATTTTTCCCCATGGAAACAAGGTATTTGCCAGAGAGGCTCAAAAGCTTAAAAACTGCTCCAACGGTCACCCAATTTTTAGTTTCACTGTGGAATTAGAGGGAGAAAATGGTGTTTCAATGCGAAAAACGTGCATTTTTTTCAAGCGTAAGGTCGAAAACGCGAAAAAAACTTTGAAGTGAAAAAAAGGCATTTTGAGTGGGTTAAGAAAAAATTGCCAAGAGACATTTTTTGTTGGAAATATTGTGTAGAATCGAACCCCGAAGTTATGCCCGTCTTAAGTGTAGACACCCTGTATAATCTGTATTGGGATAGAGAGAAAAGATAGCTGAGAACACGCATTACCAGTCTTTCCTCCATCAACTGTCTAGTTCATCCCTTAGCCACCAGGGTTGCTAGCGACTGCCGCTTCTCTCTTGAGCAATTATAACAAGCCTCGCCATTGGCTCTTCTTCTGTATATGAGAATGCAAACCTTCGCTCTCCAATGAGCTGTCTCACTGGGAACTGCCTGATCAAATCAGTTAACCCATTGCAAACCATAACAGAGAAGTGATGAACAGAGGAGGACGAACTCTTTTACAAGATGGCGGCCGAAATGAGGCGTAATTTGCTCATCAATTGAGAGCAAAAATACTCCAAATTTTATGAATTTTACATGGTACATTTACTGGTATTTTACAATGGTATTCAAGAGGCCTCAGTCTTTCAAATCGATGTGATTTGGCCGACTCGTGGCCCAGAACGCTCAATCGCCCAGGATCGAATTTGAGTCACCATATTCATGCTTTCGACCAAAAGGCCTCCTTTTCAAAAAAGAAAAGTTTCCAAAGTCGAATGTTTCGCAGAGCTCCCGAATGTCGAAGAATTTTTTTTGTCAAGTACAGGAAACAGCATGAACGAGAAAAAAATTCTACGAAGATTTTCCACTATTTTCAATATCTAAAAAAAAAGTCGATGCGAAAAACGCATCAGTGGCCAGGAATGGATTAATACAAAACCTGTCGTTTTCTCCTCAGATTCGCGTGGGAGGCCCAGTGCAACCCCGGCAGCTGCATCACCGGACAAAAAACTGCTTACGCGGCCGATTGCACAAAGTACAACTACTGCAATGAAAACAACGTTGAAGTAAGTCAGAATATTTTCATTCATGACGTTCATATCCCGGATAATTTACATCTCTTTTCATTAATAAAAGAACCAGAATAGAAACGAGTAGGTTGAGACCCAACTTTAGAGACTTGCGAAGGATCAGCTCCTGTTGTATTCTCGTAAAGTATTTTCCAAATTAATGGAAGTTTATTCTGGTTGTTGAATGAATCGACGAGGCTAAATGCCTATTAAAGAAAGTTTACAATTCAAAAACGGAAAAAAATTATGCCTGTGACAGTAAAATTTCAGATGTCATCTTTCAGGAGTTGTTGGCATCTTTAATAGTCAGGTTAGGTTGTAATGCAACAGTTGCTGGTATGTTTAATAGGCAGGTAAGCACAGGTGAAGCAATGGTTGGCATTGGGTTAGAGAGGACTGGCAGACATTGTAGGAGGCCCTGACCCCACGATAGGTTGTAGTGCCATAGAAGAAGAAGGTTTGCATTGGGTGTCAGTGGTAGCCATTGAGTGTCGGTGGTTGGTATTCAGTGTCAGTGGTTGGCATTGGGTGACAGTGGTTGGTATTTAGTGTCAGTGGATGGCATTGGGTGTCAGTGGTTGCCATTGAGTGTCGGTGGTTGGTATTCAGTGTCAGTGGTTGGCATTGGGTGACAGTGGTTGGTATTTAGTGTCAGTGGATGGCATTGGGTGTCAGTGGTTGCCATTGGGTGTCAGTGGTTGCCATTGGGTGTCAGTGGTTGGCATTGGGTTAGAGAGGACTGGCAGACATCATTGTAGGAGGCCCTGACCCCACGATAGGTTGTAGTGCCATAGAAGAAGAAGGTTTACATTGGGTGTCAGTGGTTGCCATTGAGTGTCGGTGGTTGGTATTCAGTGTCAGTGGTTGGCATTGGGTGACAGTGGTTGGTATTTAGTGTCAGTGGATGGCATTGGGTGTCAGTGGTTGCCATTGAGTGTCGGTGGTTGGTATTCAGTGTCAGTGGTTGGCATTGGGTGACAGTGGTTGGTATTTAGTGTCAGTGGATGGCATTGGGTGTCAGTGGTTGCCATTGGGTGTCAGTGGTTGGTATTCAGTGTCAGTGGCTGGCATTGGGTTAGAGAGGACTGGCAGACATTGTAGGAGGCCCTAACCCCACGATAGGTTGTAGTGCCATAGAAGAAGGTTTGCATTGGGTGTCAGTGGTTGCCATTGAGTGTCGGTGGTTGGTATTCAGTGTCAGTGGTTGGCATTGGGTGACAGTGGTTGGTATTTAGTGTCAGTGGATGGCATTGGGTGTCAGTGGTTGCCATTGAGTGTCGGTGGTTGGTATTCAGTGTCAGTGGTTGGCATTGGGTGACAGTGGTTGGTATTTAGTGTCAGTGGATGGCATTGGGTGTCAGTGGTTGCCATTGGGTGTCAGTGGTTGCCATTGGGTGTCAGTGGTTGGCATTGGGTTAGAGAGGACTGGCAGACATCATTGTAGGAGGCCCTGACCCCACGATAGGTTGTAGTGCCATAGAAGAAGAAGGTTTACATTGGGTGTCAGTGGTAGCCATTGAGTGTCGGTGGTTGGTATTCAGTGTCAGTGGTTGCCATTGAGTGTCGGTGGTTGGTATTCAGTGTCAGTGGTTGGTATTGGGTGTCAGTGGTTGGTATTTAGTGTCAGTGGATGGCATTGGGTGTCAGTGGTTGCCATTGGGTGTCAGTGGTTGGCATTGTCAGTGGTTGGCATTGGGTTAAGGTCGGCTTTCCTACACGCGTCTGGCCGCAGCGGCTGCGGCTCGCGATCACATTGAGCCGCAGAGCTTACAGCTGCTGCAGGGGGGTGTCTTTCCTACACGCGTCTGGACGCAACGGCCATGCGGCTCAAGCATTCAGTAGTGTTCAGAATGTCAAGAAAGAAGGGTCTATTGGCTTGGTGGATTGTGGAAGAGGAGGAAAGGGTGATTGTGGGAGGAATGAGGAAGAAGATAGTTTGTTTGGATACTCACGGCTACATAAATAAACCAATGTTTATTGTATTAACAATGTACCATATTAAATACTTAATGTTTGGATACTTACTGTCTTTCTTCAACGCCTCTGCAATGGTTTCCCAGGTTTTTTCTTTTTTTGTTGCATTTTTATATTCTTTCTCGACCATATTGAACAAAAAACATTTTTTTCAACCAACCCCACGAGTAACTCCTCCTCCTCTGTCGTAAACATACTGATATGAACACTTCGAAAAAGTTAGGGAACTTTTGTCAGTGGAGGACAAAAAGTAAATAGTGCGAAGTCTGTAATTCACATTTATCGTCCGTGATACCCATTTTTGAAGAGAGGAAGACGTACGATGCGGGTTTGCATATCCCAGCCGCAGCTAGGCACTGGTCCCTTGAGCAGTCCAGCCGCAGACGCACTCCACCAGCCGCAGACGCAGCGGCTCAGCCGCATGTAGGAAAGAGGCCACATATGAAATACATTGAAGGAGTCAATGCGGCTGAACGCGAGCCGCAGCCGCAGCGGCGAGACGCATGTAGGAAAGCCGGGCTTTAGAGAGGACTGGCAGACATCATTGTAGGAGGCCCTGACCCCACGATAGGTTGTAGTGCCATAGAAGAAAGAGAAGAAGGTTTGCATTGGGTGTCAGTGGTTGCCATTGAGTGTCGGTGGTTGGTATTCAGTGTCAGTGGTTGGCATTGGGTGTCAGTGGTTGGTATTTAGTGTCAGTGGATGGCATTGGGTGTCAGTGGTTGCCATTGGGTGTCAGTGGTTGGCTTTGGGTGTCAGTGGTTGTCATTGAGTGTCACTGGATGGCATTGAGTGTCACTGGATGGCATTGAGTGTCAGTAGATGACATTGAGTCTCAGTGGATGGTATTGGGTGATGGTGGTTGAAATCGAGTGTCAGTGGTTGGCTTTGGGTGTCAGCAGTTTGCATTGGGTGCCAGTGATTGGCATTGAGTGTGAGTGGATGGTATTGGGTGATGGTGATTGAAATTGAGTGTCACTGGATGGTATTGGGCGTCAGTGATTGCCATTGAGTGTCAGTGGTTGGCATTGAGTGTCAGTGGATGGTATTGGGTGATGGTGGTTGAAATTGAGTGTCAGTGGTTGGCTTTGGGTGTCAGCAGTTTGCATTGGGTGCCAGTTATTGGCATTGAGTGTGAGTGGATGGTATTAGGTGATGGTGTTGAAATTGAGTGTCACTGGATGGTATTGGGTGTCAGTGATTGCCATTGAGTGTCAGTGGTTGGCATTGAGTGTCAGTGGATGGTATTGGGTGATGGTGGTTGAAATTGAGTGTCACTGGATGGTATTGGGTGTCAGTGATTGCCATTGAGTGTCAAAGGTTGACACAAGGCTTCAGTGACTTCTGGACGAAGAAATTAGATCCTGAAAGCCACCATATGGAATAGTCAATAACCTTATCTGATGTCAATGTCCTCCTCTGGTCTCAACGTCGTCATCTTATGTAAATTTCCCCCTCCTCCCTTCAACTACGTTTCACTTCATCTTTTCTCATTGTTCCACAGGTGCTGACTAGCTGCCCAGAGAGTTTTTGGAAAAAAACACAATTCAACCCGTCTACAGGCGAGTGTGATTTCGTCCTTTGGTGGAAATCCTGCCCATCGTCGTCTTCTTTCCTCTCATGCAGCGAAGGTACGCAAATATGGTAGCAACTTCCAATCAATACGAAAAACTTATATCTGTTGGATTTAGCCGATAGTACGTAGAAGGTCACATCCATATTCAGGGAGAAACATCCCCAAACCCACGCAATAAGAGATTTCTAGTGTCTTGGCGCCAGTCACTCCACAGATTTGATCCGCTGTGGCACAAAGGTGGCATGAAAATCCAGAGGTGTATTGATTACGTTCCTTGAACTTCAACGCTTGGGTTCCATCAGCAAGCCTTAATAAGAGCCGGATTAAAGAAAAATCGTGTATTCAGCCAATTTTATTCGTACTCTCACCTTGATTTTGGTAGCTAGCTACTTATGGTGTCCTGAGCTGCAGGTGGGCAGCGTACAGAGGGATATCCTGGTAGTGGTAGATACGATGATCCTTCTAGTCCAAGGGAATCCAACAGAATGGTGAGATATTGCACTAGATATTTGGCATACAGTTGAGAATCCACTTCAGGTACTACTTTGGATGAATTCAGATTAACTTTTCTTTGGTGAGAGCCAGATGAAAAAAAAGGTACAAGATGGCTGACTGGTTAACACGTTCCACGCGGATTGCCTACCGGCAGGCAAACAAAATCCCACCCTCTGTGCGGCTGATGTTTCGATAGATGTATTGAGTTAAGAAGCTCTTAAATCATTCTAGTCGATTTTGTGGACTTTTTACATTGAACACAATCGGAAATCGATGTTTTCAAAAAATTGGAAGAGAACGGGGATTACTAAACGAAATCCCATAGAGAAATCCTGTTAACCCATTTCTAGCCAAGGGTGGAAATAGCAGAGAAGTGAGAGGAGGATAAACTCTTTTATAAGATGGCGGCCGAAATAAGACATAATTTGCTCACCAATTGAGAGCGAAAATTCTCCAAATTTTACATTTTAATTGGATTTAAGAGGCCTCATTTAAGAGGTCTTCCAAATCAATATGATTTTTCCGACTCATGGCCCGGAACGCTCAATCGCCCAGGATCGAATTTGAGCCACTATAATCATGCTTTCGGCCAAAAGGCCTCCTTATCAACAAACAAACAAATTCCAAAGTCGCATCGAGCTCCGAATGTCGAAGAATTGTTTTTGACGAGTATAGGAACAGCATGAACGAGAAAAATTCTTCTACGAAGATTTTCCACTATTTTCAATATTTAAAAAAGTCAATGCGAAAACGCATCAGTGGCTGGAAATAGGTTAAAAAAAATTACCAACTGGTTCAACTAAGAAAAAACAGGTGGCAGTAAAATGGAGAAAAAGTGCCTACCGGTAGGCACACTGCGCTGCCAGCAAGACCTGTTTGGGATCTGCTTTGGCGATGAAATCGCTGTTTTGGGACCCGCGTGGAAGGTTTTAAGACTGACTGATGATGAATGATGATGAAGGGCTCCAGAGCAGTGATGAAGGTGAAATCAGCTGATGACGCACTTCACTCGCACTTATAATTTTAAAACTGATTATTGCATAAATAAAATTAAGAGAAGTTTTTATTAGGGTTTTATGTATGAAATGAACAGAAATTATTGATGGATTGAATTGACTTGAATGGAACATGGATGTCGACAGATTGAATAATCTATTACATGGAAGAACAGTATGGAAGTTGCAAAGGTGGATGATATAAAGGTGATAAGGAGTTTCATGTTTTGTGTTTGTGATACTGAGGGAATTAGAAAAGGATTTTGGGGAAGTTTGATAGGTTTTTAGGAAGGATATGGAGAATGGTATGGAGTTGATGCAGAATGATAATGATGACTAGACTATGAGGTGAGTTGATGATTCCAAAGACGTTTTTTAAACACCGAATGTAACAATATCACGACGCCAATAAAAAATATTTTTAAAAGATGAAAAAAATGTATCAAAATTTTGTGCAAAAAATTAACGGTAACCGACTACAGACGTTCGTAAATTGTGTTCAGGGCAAACGATGAGCGGGAGCGGCTCTCACGAGTACCAGGTCTGCACGGGCGGCAAATGGGCGACCGTCAAGTGCTCGGGAAGCGACGTGTACAAAGCGGAGCTCAACGGGTGCGGGTGCGCGACGGAAGCGGAACACCGAGCCGCTCTCAGCTCCAAGCAATACCTCGAATGTCAGTCCGGACGTTGGGTTCAACTCGATTGCCTCTTAGGTACGACCAGTCTGCCTTTTGAACAATTTTGGTTTCCAGGTCCGCCTTGAGGTTTGTTCCATGCGAGGCGATTTCAGGTGCAAGTGCAGGTTCGGGTTCTTGTGAGTTCATTGAGGAGTGGGGGAAGGTGTAGAGCGGGTGCAGAAATTTCTCAGTTCGTGTACTCAACGCTTGGAACACGAAAAGTGGAACAAGTTTTTTTTCCAGCCCACATCTTCCTACGTTCATTTCAAGTATTAAGTCGGTAGCCTTCATCTAATTTCTCCCTTAATGGAGAACAAAATACTGCCTAGACATATCCATGATCTATTGTTTTTCCCATCAAGGAAGAAATTTCGAATATTTGCCAGGTTTCCTTCTTTGAAACCAAATCCTGGCTACGAACCTATGACTAGTACTGGTGGTGTGAGACTGCTCACATTCGACCCAGCGTGGGTAAATACCTGGATAATGACACTCCATATTATGGTACATACCTTTCTTCGATTTTATGGACCATTGCTTGGCAAATTTAGACGGGTTGTTGTGGACCATATGGGCTAGCGAGTTTTAGGAGTATTTCCGGGCATTTTTGAAATTTAAACCCAGGCAAAGCTCTTCTAAATAATTGTCTAAATTATT
Source organism: Apolygus lucorum (assembly GCA_009739505.2). NCBI lineage: Eukaryota > Metazoa > Arthropoda > Insecta > Hemiptera > Miridae > Apolygus > Apolygus lucorum. The sequence continues at coordinate 8,872,797 of CM019175.2, forward strand.
CACTTGATAAATAAAAATACCTTAAATAATTCGCTAAAATGTACGTACTTGCTCAATATAACGTATTGCTCTGAAGGTTGATCCCCTCCGCGATTTTCTGGGCGATCTTTTTAGATACCCTAAAATGCTCTATAAATTGGACATGGTCGTATAATAGTTCTGTTTTCAAGTAATCTTCATTTTTATTACAAATCCGGTCGTAGACCGCAGCCGCTATTCCCTCTTCTGTCCTGAGGATTTGTTCCAGTGGAAGGCTATCCTCATCGAAAATAAAGAATAAATTAAATTATTCACATACATTATTCTCGTTGAAAGTTCTACACTTTCGAAATAAAAAAAAATAAAAAAAAATTGGAGAGAAAAAATCAGAACAAAACGCTTGGAACGAACAAACAACAACGATTTAGAACGAATAACACCAATTTTGCGCCAAAAACAAAAAACGTCTGCCAAGTGGGTGTGGCACATAGCTTCCTCGTATCCATAACCCGATTGTATAGATGATCCGATGCATGGTAGTTAATCTCAAAACATCAAAACAAGTTAATCTGTAACATCCCTGAAAATTTCATTGAAATCGGATGGAAAATGTATAAGTTATGGCCGTTACAAGGAATTCACGTTTGCGCATGCGCAGTCGCTTCTATCAGTCCGCTGATGACGATTTTCATAGGGGACCATCTAAATACTAATCTGTAACATCCCTGAAAATTTCATTGAAATCGGATAGAAAATGTAGAAATTATGGACGTTACAAGGAAGTTCACGTTTGCGCATGCGCAGTGGCTACTATCAATCCGAAGGTGATGATTTTCATAGGTGATTGTCTACACACCAACCCGCACAATCCTTGAAAATTTCATTGAAATCGGATGGAAAATGTAGAAGATATGGCCGTTACAAGGAATTCACGTTTGCGCATGCGCAGTCGCTTCTATCAGTCCGGGGATGATGATTTTCATAGGGGACCGTCTACACACCAACCCGCACAATTCCTGAAAATTTCATTGAAATCGGACAATAACTTCGTGTAGTTATGCGCGTTACAAGGAATTCATGACAGACAGACAGACAGACAGACACACAGACACACAGACACTGAACCAAAATTGTTCAGAAAGGTCTAAAACGCAAAACGCGAGTGAAAATTTTGATTTTGGAGAACTTTTATTTTTCGTCCTTGAAAAGTGAAAACAAAGCTTCCGCTACCTTGGTAGACTCGGAAGCAATAGATGTTAATTTCTGCACCCGAATCCAAAGCTCCTTCTCAGATAGTTCGGAATTTTCGTGAACTCGGTGCAGAAATTTCATGTACCCATCGGGCTTGGAACACGGTTCAGTGTACAGTCCGAGTAGAAAGTAAAAGTTAGGTACATGAACTCGACCGCTTGGAACACATTTCACCTGCCCCCATCCCTGCGCGTGGCCACTGCTCCAAACTGGTTCATGAGTTCAGCTCGCTTGGAACAAACCTTTGGTGACTGCAAATCCTAGTAACGGGGCAAAACTACATAACAGTCTGATTTCGATGAAATTTTTAGGGACTGGGTGATCCAAGACTCCAGATTGGTGATTCTCCATGTATTTTGGGCAATACGATTGATTGAGCTAAAGAGAGATAGAGCAGAGCAGGTAGAAAATTCTCCCACATTCATTACAAAAGTGGTTCATTGAGAGAAAAATAGGTAAAATGTATTTTTCTTAGTTTTTCTAACCTAAAAGGGCCCTTTAGAATCGAGTATAGAAAATTATACCAATAGCAGAGGGGATATAGGCGCCTCGACTCCCTTAGAGTCTTCAGAACTCCTCAAGACTGCTTCTCCAAACAAATCCTTTAAGGCTAAATGTCCCGAGTTTAGTTGTGAAATCTGCCACCACGTAGCAGCACCAAAATGAAGAAAATTTCGTTTACTCCTCAGTTGAGAACGGATCGAGATATTTTAGTTCCGCAAACGGATTTCTCTTCAAGATCACCGTAGAATTCCGGGTAATTGGTTTAGAAAGTGTGCAAAAATTTTTTGCACACAGTTCCAACAAAAATGTGTTTAAATTTTGAACATTTTCAAAAAGTGGCCTTATAGCCACTTGCAGAACTTTCATCAGAATACGAATCCGTTTCCAGAATTTTTCTAACTTGATCATAGCCGTCGGATTCGCGTTTTTACGATATGGAGCGGGGTGAGGGGGGCGATCATGGGCTGGGGGGGAGGGCGGCGATCAAACGCCCCGCCGCCCGCCCGACCATCACACATTCATGTTTTGCTAGTATCCACCCTTTGGTCTCTATTCTTTTTCCTGGCCACCTAATAGGTAGCTACCATCAACCTTCCCATTTCCAACTTCTCTGTCTTGAGGTTGATCGAATTGGGCGAGATTTCCATAAAAAGCAAGACACATGAACAAATAACTTATGAGACACATTCTGTGTTAATTTGATTCAGATATAGGTTTGCACTACCTACTAAATAGTTAGTTCTAAAATTGTGATAATTTCAGTTCACTGTACATGGACTAGTTAGGTATCTAGAACAACTAGTAATAGATGGTTTGAGGAGCATATTCTTGGCGTTTGACGTTGATTTCCAAATTTTGTGAACAGCTAAAGATGATGAAAAGTTAATTCACTCTGCAATAGTGTTGAAAAAGGTAAAAACACCTAGGTATTCATTACTTACCAAAAATTCAAATATCTTTGAAATAATATCAAAGTAAATCTAAATAAATTTGAAACTAAAATCCCCCGTGTCTGAATTTTTTATTCCCGAATTCTCTCTTCTAAGAGTTAAATTATCAATTCTCTCTGTTTTTAAATGCCATTCTTGATTTCATGTAATTATAACGCCTAACACTAGCGAAGTGTTGAATTTTGAGGTAGTACTAGGTATACTACTAAATTACAAACATGACTGTCCCAAAATTACCGTTAGTGCACTGTAATAAATAGCCTAGAACTAGTGCTGTGGTCTAACAAGGTAAATACCATACAGATGGCAACCCTACATGTTTACCTTTTCGGATTACTCGAAAAGTTCGAGAAGAGTTCAAGGTCGCACACCTTTCTCATTCGCTAGCAATCCCGGGTACATCGGGCACTGTTGACGTTCGAATACTGTAGGTAGTAGTACTAGGGTACGGCGTTGGTGATTTTACCCTTCAATATTTCACTTCAGGAATTCACGTTTTCGCTTCCGCAGTCACTACTATTAGTCCGGGAGTGATTTTCATAGGGGACCATCTACTCGCCAACCCGCACAATTCCTGAAAATTTCATCGAAATCGGACAATAACTTCGTGTAGTTCTGCCCGATACAAGGATTTCACGACAGAATCAAAGACAGACAGACACGGAACCAAAATTGTTCAGGAAGGTCTAAAACGTAGAACGCGAGGGGAAATGTTGATTTCGGAGATATTTTTTTTCTTCAATCTTGAAAAGTTAAAACAATACTAAGTATTGTTTTAACTTTTCAAGATTGAAGAAAAAAAATATCTCCGAAATCAACATTTCCCCTCGCGTTCTACGTTTTAGACCTTTCTTCCACTACCTTGGTGAACTCGGAAGTAAGAAGTGCGTAGGCACCTTATCTATTTTTGCTCTGTTAATTTTTAGTTAATCATAAATAACAATTTTGCGTTCGAGTCTCCATATATACTATATAATTATATATAATTATAATTATATATATAATTCCTACTCAAGTTATATATTTTAGACCTTCCTGAACAATTTTGGTTCCGTGCCTGCCAGTCATGAAATCCCCGTAACGCCCGAAACTATACAAAGTTAATGTCCAATTTCGATGAAAAATTTTGTGGTATATTATGCGGGTTGACGTGTAGACGATCCCCTATGAAAATCATCGCCCCAGTATCAATCAATAATATGTATAACATTCTACCATAATTATGATACCTAACCATTATCTGAATCAAATTAACACAGAATGTGTCTCATAAGTTATTTGTTCATGTGGCTTGCTTTTTATGGAAATTTCGCCCAATTCGATCAACCTCAAGACAGAGAAATTGGAAATGGGAAGGTTGATGGTAGCTACCTATTAGGTGGCCGGGAAAAAGAATAGAGACCAAAGGGTGGATACTAGCAAAACATGAATGTGTGATGGTCGGGCGGGCGGCGGGGCGTTTGATCGCCGCCCTCCCCCCCAGCCCATGATCGCCCCCCTCACCCCGCTCCATATCGTAAAAACGCGAATCCGACGGCTATGATCAAGTTAGAAAAATTCTGGAAACGGATTCGTATTCTGATGAAGGTTCTGCAAGTGGCTATAAGGCCACTTTTTGAAAATGTTTGAAATTTAAACAAATTTTTGTTGGAACTGTGTGCAAAAAATTTTTGCACACTTTCTAAACCAATTACCCGGAATTCTACGGTGATCTTGAAGAGAAATCCGTTTGCGGAACTAAAATATCTCGATCCGTTCTCAACTGAGGAGTAAACGAAATTTGGCCCCGATGGTGCTGCCATCTCTTATTTCAGAATCACACTAAAACATCGTGACATTTAGCCTTAAGGCTAAAGGGGACGACAGTTGTGCGAGTGAGAATACCAAACTTTAATCCGGCTGATCTCTACAACCGATCAACCGATTTTCATTTTTCAATGCATTTTGGATTTGTCTCGACGTAGTAACCAAACGCGCTGTCATGCAAACATTTCAAAAACATATTGTTTAGTAATGCATGCAAAGTTGTCCTTTTATAGTACTCTTGTTTTGCCTATAAATATACTTTTGAGCGAATTTTTTCCGCAAAAAAGATTACAGCCGCCATTCTGAAAGAAGTCATGTAGCTCTCAGAATATCCCTCATAAATAAATATGGTAATAATCCGCCTGAAACAGAAAAATTGACAGTAAAAACGTGGCCCAAAATTGAGGATGAGAAGAGAGAGAGTTGTGGGCCAGTGGGGTGCCGGTGGGTGCTATGGCGAGGGGAGGTCAGAGAGTAGAGAGTTTTTGCTTCATGCGGGCGCACCGTGGGAGGCACCGTCCATGGAAATTCAGCGGTCGATGATGACCGAAAAGGTACGAAGTTTCCCGAAGTTGTCGCGGTCGCCGTGCGTTCTCGAAGACCGCCCGTTTGAAGCGCTCTTCACACGGTCCCCTCCCGCGGTCGGATTCCTGCCACCGCAAGATGCAACCTTTAGGTAGGTTACGCCCTGATAACAGTTATTATATTGTTTTGGTTTTGCGAATCGCAAGATTTCTTTTACTTTCTTCTTCAATTCTTGCCAAAATATACTTTAAAAATGAGTACCTACCTCACTAGGTAGTTTAGGTCATTACAGAGCACTGCAATGGAACTTCAATAGAGGTTTATTTAACTCTGTACAAAAATATATGTATAGTCCCCCCATGCGAAAAGTAATTTTAATATGAAAAACATTGCCTAACACACGTCGAATTTTGAGGTCCGAATATAATCACGAATGATGTTGGTAGTTCACTTGATCATAATTTCATTTGATATTTCACTTGATTAATAGTGAAAAAAAAAACTGATCTAAAAATGTGTTCAGGCAATAACACATTTAAAACTCATTCTTACCCATGTGCAATTTCAAAAATATAATAATTTTCCCGAGTTTATTGTCATTTATTATATTTCAAAATATAAGTATTTATTAATTAGGTGTAATACCATACATGAACTCTGAAAGTTTTGGGACTTGGAGAAAAACTTATAACAAAAGATAGGCCTAAAATATCATCATTCTTAGTCATATGCTATATCTAAAATGCCAATTGTGTTCATGAGTTTATAGGAAGTTTGCCAAAAATTTAATTGTAATTGCAATTTGATAGTAAAATTAATAATTAGGTATGCATCAAACTGAATATACAAGGTGTTTCACGAAAAGGTTACACCCCCCTTCATTTCCCCAAAATACAACGTAAAAACGCTGCAAATTATTACACAACGGTTTATTATTTTTATATAGATCACTCGTCTACAAAATCACCAACCATCCAATATGAGGAAAAAAAGAAAAAAAAATCAAAAAATTTTTTCTAAAAATCAAAAAAAAATCAAAATCACCAACCATTGACTGCATTTTGGTCAACTAAAATTTGAACGGAGTTAAGGCCTCTTTTGCGATTCACACTCGAGAGGAAAAGAAGGAAATTCCAATAAAATTATCACCTGATATACAAACTTGAAATAACTTTGGTGCTTGATCACTCGAAACTAGGTTTTTGTAGTTGGTTCCATTCTGTACCTTCCACTTCAGTAAGAACGAAAATGGTGGCCAACTTCTCAGACAAGGTCTCTTGGTGTCAGGTTATGATAACAGAATCCACGGAGCGTCCCGTTTCCATGGTAATAGTCACGGTCCCGTGGTAAAAAGGAGTGGGGAGGTTAGCATCAACTCCAGTTTTCCGTAGCTTCACATTCACAGGAGCTCGCCACCGTGTGAAGCAAAAACTCTCTAATAGAGAGTTTTTGGTGCCAGAATCTGACGGGGCCCCGTTAGGAGGAGACTAGCGCAAGCAACAGAGGATGCTACCCAGTTGAAGGAGGAAGCCCGTTAACTATAGACAGGGGGGTGGGGGGGGGGAGGGGCTCGTGATGGTGGGCCTCTAGGAACGGGTGACTGTCAGGGGGCACCCTTTCATCGTCCCCGCTGTTGTCAGGAGGCAAATTCATCGTCACCCGCGAACTCCGAGCTTTGTGAAGCGGTTCCACGGGCCCGCTAGTGGTTGCCAAAACTCTCTATTGAATGAACGACAAGCTGGGATGAATGGTCGCTCGGAGCTCACAGGTGTGCGCGGGTGGGCGGGATTAGCCTCCAAGTGTTGCCCGGTGGTTGCCCCCTCAAATTCAGTCTAGTCTTCCCAGGACCACGTTTTTGGGTATAATTTTTGCTTTCGGCCTCTAATTTTCTCACAAATTGTTTCGTGATATTCCATCGTACACTAGAATAGTTTCCAAACACGGGCTGTTTTCGAATTTTTTAATCAAAAACATAGCTACTTCAATTATTAATTAAAATTTTCAAAAAAAATTATCAAAAAATTTCATTTTTTGTAACATGTTAGATGATGGCGCTTAAGATAGGCTTACATATGGTTAGATTTGAAAATAATGTTCTTTTTAGCTTAGATAAACTGGATAAAAGTATGGGGCGACACTAGCGCCATCTCTCATTTCAGAATCATATTAGACCCTCGTCCCCTTCAGCCTTAATAATCTAGGAATAGACTACAATACCATATTCCACCTTTGTTGTATCCTCAACCTCTCACTTACCATACAAATACAATTTTTCGTGAATTTTCGTGTTTCAGGCGGCGTTTTCAACCCGACGACCAAAATTTGCGAAAAACCTCGATCCCGCAGAAGCGTCGAATCCGCCAAAAACCCCGACGACTGCATCGCCGGAGACACCAAGTGAGTAGACGCTGAAATACAGGCTGTAATACACTCGAGTGCACGGGCATCTCGGCATTTGCGCTACTAGGCGTCACCACCCGAGCACTGCTCACTACTTTTATGTTTTTTTTTTTTTTTTTTAAGTTTGGAATCCTCACGAGATGTAACTGAATTTCACTTTGTTTGAATTCTAGGTGTTAAAAAGCTGGAGGACTCCCGAGGAGCGAGTTGAAATTCACATTTCGTGCGCCTGCAATTTAACTTAAAATTAAGATATTCGTTGTTTTTATGAACCAAAAAACCCTCTTAATTTTCGAAACTAAAATATGTTCAAGTATGTGATTCTGTAATGTCAATTTTCGTTGTTTTCATTACCGTTAAGTGCCTAAAAAATTGTAGAATCCGAAATAAAGGCGGATTTTCGTGAATTGAGTACCGCTTTGTTGCAGACCTTTCAATCCTTTTTTTTTGGCTAATTTTGTTTTAGAAATTCAGGGTGGTTTTTGTGGGTCATTTTTGAAATCTCGTGCGGGTTTCAAGTTGGCTCGCTTAAAAAAAAAAATAAATAAATAAATAAAAATACCTAATGGATGAAATTTCCGTTTGTTCAGAATAGCGAATAGTCCATACACGCCTCAGGTCACCAAAATTACAAATTTTCACCTCATTTTTGAATTTCAACTATATACTGATATAACTAGATACTTAATGCAGAAATGATGTCCTGATTCCAAAAATACCATCTATTACTACGATTAGAGACCGTAATTTCCACTATCCTCGTAAAATTCCCTAAAAATACATCATGGAGTATGATTGAAAGATTAAATTTTTAAAATTCCAATTTTTGACATAAAACGCTGCAAATTATTACACAATGGTTTATTATTTCTCTATATCCATCCAACATGAATAAGATTAATTTTGATTTTAATTTGATTTTTTTTAATTTATTTATTTATTTTTTTGTTTTTGATTTTTTGCCTATGGTTATGCATTTTCTCGCTCTTTACTCGCTCTTTACTTTAGATATGAATCTGAAGGCAGAAAGAAACGATTTTTCTAGCCTCTTCATTTATAGCATTCGCACTTTGAATTAAACCTTTCGCGAATTGAATTAGACTTTTCGCAAAATGAATTAAAACTTTCGCGAATTGATTTAAACTTTCCGCAAAATGAATTAAACCTTCCGCAAATTGAATTAGACTTGGATACCCGAAAAGTACCTAACCACCACGGTCCCGATTGATAGTCCAAACTCTGCCGACCCAGAGCCTGATACCTTCCTGTTGATTGGCCCACAATCCTTATCGTTGCATGGTTCAGCATTCCTTCTCTATGTTGTTTTTCCCGGACCTAATTGGACCGGAGGAACACGTATTCCTTCTCTCATGCCTAGTTCATTATCTCAGTGCCTCCGTCTCCGTTGTTGGTTAAGTGTCCGATTTTTGTTCATTGGTAGAAGGTTTTTTTAAAAACTCAATTTTAAATGCTTGCATACGAGTCTGCAACACATTGGGACATTTTCATGTCAACCACTACACAACAAGGTAGTGAAGCACGGTTGTTGGTTACCCAAACATCAAAGTTTTCGTGACGATTTTTCAGTTCATGTGCCAAAGCAAAATGTAAGGTTGTTGATTGTTCTCTACGCAACACAGTGAGTATATTTTATTGATTGGTCGCGTGAGCAAGATGTTCATGTGCCAAAGCAAAGACATGAAATGTCAAAAACATCGATCGCATTTCGTTCAGCTATAATTTGAACGGAGATTAGGCCTCTTTTGCGATTCACACTCGTATTTCTGATTTATCGTACGTCCAACCCTTAAATTCTCGTAGTGAGCGAACGGTTTGTCCTACAGGGCTCCGCGTGGTCTCAAAAAATTCTATTGAATCTTAAATTGAAGGAAAAACAATACCTTTATATCAAAATTTTTTGAGTTAGGGCGTTTTCAAAATTCATTTTTGAACCCTTCTTCAGGGCACAACTAGACCCCAAATGGAGCCTACATACCGAATTTGATCAAAATCGGTCAATGCTAAGTGGGGAAAGTGCCGCGTACGGCGGATGGACGGCCAAATTTTTATTCGATTTTTGGATTCTACGTACCTTGAAACGTAAACCATCAAATTTTGAGGGGGGTGTTAAAAAATTTTTTTCTTGGTCGATTCCAAAGGTTCATTTTGAAAATAATGAAAGAAAAGGATCATAATTATTGTCGTTACTTACTGAATTTATTGCTCTTTGGGCTCTGTGGATCGGATTATTTATTAGGTAGTTGGTTGTGTGAAGGGGATATAAAATGGGGCGTTATATCGAGTAGCGAAGGTCGGGGCGTGAAAGTGTATGTTCTGTAGGAGCAAAATTTGCAACATTTAATGTTGACAGGAAGGGAAGGGTGACACTACGCAGTGAAGGTCAATGAAAGTTTGCTAGTCCACAGGGGAGTAAAGGTGTCCGTCCACTAGGTCGACAGCGCGGCGCGACGCGAAATTCTTGAGCTCCGTCCACTGGAGCGGATAAAATTTTTCGACCCGCCGTTTCGCCACGTCGAGTGAAGGTGCCTTCTCAGGAAAATGTCGGGCATATTATGTTATCATCGGACGACGAAGAAATGTTCATTTTAGTTGCAGCTTTGGAAGCAGAAGAAGAGGACCAAATCGGTGGGAAAAGGAAAAGATTTTGGGTCCATCCAATAAAGAGGATGGACCTGGGGGAGCACAATTATCTGTTCCAAGATTTGCTAAGAGACGAGCAAAAGTTTATAAAGTATTTTAGAATGTCGAGGGGGAAGTTTTTCGAGCTTCACGCATTGATTAAGCCTCGTATAGATAAGCAGAACACTGACTAAAATGACCAAGGTCGACAATTTTTCGTTTCGCCCTCCGTCTACCAGGTCGACAGTGCGGCGCGGAGCCGCGCTCCAGAAGTCTGGAGAGCGGCAGATTGCGAAAAATTGTCGACCCGCGCCGCGCCACGCTGTTGACCTAGTGGACGGCCAGCTTAATAATCGTCCACAGATAATAATAAATTTCAAATTTCAAATTATCCTTTATTCCTTCACCTTTACATAAGGTATGGGTACGTCAAATGGATAAAATACTAAAACTAAATTTACTAACAAAGAGAAACGGGTCAAACACTGAAAAAATCAAATTAAATAGGAACTTAAATGATATAGGAACTCCCGTGATTTGGATTTCTAGGAACAAGGTGTGTGTGGAGCGCCATCGCACCGGCCGGGGCGTCCCGACCGGCCCGGACCCACCGACCACGGCGGCTCCCGGGGCTGCCAATCCATTTCTGGAGAGGCAGCCCTTACGGACAGCGTGGTCCACCATAGAGGTAGACCACCTATTCCAAGCGCCAAGGGGGGCCGCCCCCAGACCGGCCAAGAACCCCGGGCCACAGCCCGAAAACACGCAACATTAATCACACACACACACACATACATACATACACACTCACAGGCAATTCCTAATATCACAGTCGAAGCATTAACACGTTGGACGCGGATCGCGTCTATGTCACGCAAATCCCGGGGTCTGTGTGGCTGGCCGCGTCTATGTCACGCAAACACCTCTCGCAAAACAGGTTCAAGAATATCTGCTCCTGTTCTTTCGTTCTCAGTTTCCACTCTTTTCTAGCATTTTTTCGTGATAGATGAACATATTATGAGTTGAACGGTTCAATCCGGAGCTGAATCGGTCGAGGTTGAAGGTAATTGAGCAGTTATCAAAGTGACACCTTATCTTTGTGTGCTCCTCCGGGAATTTTTTTATGTTTTCACATTTTTCATCCATTTTTACGGAATAATTCACTTTTTTAAGGTTGATCGACATTGTTTAATTGTTGGTTGTGTCAATAATCAGCTCAATCCTCTCATAAGTTTCATACTTTCAGTTCGTTATCGTGAAAAAGACACAGTGGTTCGACTCCGATTTTTTTTGTGTTTCACTCGGTTTTTCTGTTTTGAATCTTTGCCAGAGTACTCTACAAAGCTCCCAAAACAGAGAAGACTTGTTCTCTTTCCAGGTAGGTATGGAATAACTAGGTATTATATTGTCGTACATGATTGATTCCTACCCATTCTATGCACCATCTACCTATCTCCCTTGCAAAGGCCGCCAGAATTCGCGTCCAGTGGACGGGCGGCCTAAGCCAACCCACTCACATAGGGGTTGATTTCCCATTCAAACTGGAGCAACTTGACACCACCGCTGGCCGCGTCACGTTGACGCCGAGAATAAATTCTCAAAATTCTCAACTTTTTTTTATGTCAAAATTTTTGGAAAAATGTACTTTTTAATATATGTTGCTGCTATAGCGTTTCGGCGAAAAAAAATTTCTCCGCCACAGGGGACCAACACGTTTTTTTTCCCGCGTGCAAGGTGTTAAACAAAACAAAAAAAATCACAGTCGGTTTAAGATCACAGGTGATAACTATACATGAAATAATTAAAATCTTTGCAAGCAAGAGTATTAGGCATATTCCTCTGCTGCTTAAAACTTGAAAACTTTCTACAATAATATTAATATAAATAACGATTGTAACAATATAATAAAAATATAAATATAAATACAATGTTGATAATAAATAATAATTTATTACAAGCAATCAGTCTGGGATTGTGATTTTTCTTCCCTTACTAAAAGCTATGTTAAATATAACTTAATCAATTAAAATAATATGTGTAATACAAAGGATGGTTCATTTATGAGACCATCACTTATTGCCAGTTATGCTCGTAAAATTCTTGCAAATTATAAAATGGATTCTCCTTCAGAAATTTCTTCAGGACGCGTCGAAATGTTCCCTCTGGTAGATTTTTGTAATTTGTGGGCAAGTTATTGAACAGCTTCACTGATGTATGGGGAAATTGGCGTTGCGTTGTTGAGAGGCGATTCATTGGGAGATCGTAGTCATTCTGGTATCTAGTATTGTAGGAATGGGCTTCCGCTCTTCGGGGGAGTTTACTATTCAACACATAGCAACAGCATAGCCAAATATATTCATTTATTATGGTCATGATCCCCATTTGCTTAAATAATGGCTTGCAGTGCTCATCATATTTTGCATGGCATATGATTCGGATAGCCTTTTTTTTGCATTTTGAGTACTGATATGACTGTTGTTGCGTTGCCCCATATATGTAGCCCGTAAGTACATAATGCATGGAATATGCCAAAGTAAGCTTCTCTGACAAAATTATTTGGAACAAATTTAATAGTTTGCCTCAATAGTTTGCCATGGAGCCGTTTTACAAGGGTCTCTATATGGGGTTTCCAATTCAAATTTTCGTCAATGAGGATGCCTAACAGTTTTGCTTCAGGAGAGATGGGTAGTCCCTGTATTGGTGCAGACGTGCATATATTTACGTATTAAGATTTTTCTGGGTTGAGCAAGAATCTGTTAGCATTAAACCAGTTTTGTAATTTGTGGAACTCTTCCGTTTGGACTTTCTTCAAACTTTCATTTGTCTTGCTTGAGACAACAAGGCTCGTGTCATCAGCATATTGTCCAATATAGGCTGAGGTGGAATATGGTATGTCCGATACTGCAATAATGAAAATCAGGGGGGACAGAATTGCCCGCTGAGGACACCCTATCTCAGGTAATTTGCATAATTGCGACTTCTCACTTTCAATTTGGGAGATTTGGCTTCTTCCTGACAGATAAGAATCTATCAAATTTTGAGCAACTCCACGGATACCGTAGAAATCCATCTTTTCTAATAATATTTCCTTTGACAAGACATCATACGCCTTGGAGAGATCGCACAACGTTAATAGGGCAGATTCTCTCTTGTCTAAGGCGTCAGTTATTTTCTCTACAATCTCACGTACTAGAGTGGTTGTGTTACGTCCCTTACGGAAGCCATGCTGATTGGTCATGAGAATTTCTTCTTCGTCCAGATATTTAGTTATTCTATCAGCGATTACTTTTTCCACAACTTTAGAAAATGTAGGTAAAATAGCAATAGGTCTATACCGTTCTATGTCATCTGAGTCACCCCCTTTAAATATTGGAACAAGTTTACCCACCTTCAGGATCTCTGGGAATACTCCGGTTTCTAATATCATATTAATTATTTTTGTAAGGGGTCCAGCTACTTGTTCAGCTGTGAGCTTCAATAGTTGGACACTCATGTCGTTTATGTCTTTTGATTATGAACCTTTTAAATTCCTTATGATTTTCCTTACTTCGGTCTCGTCTGTGGGATGCAAAAATATGCTGTTGGCCGATCGGTGTCTGTGCGTCCTGATGTACTTGATTGCATCATCACTTGATGCTGTCAATTATATAATAGATCATCCACAGGGAAGATATTTACCTTCCACAGATAAGCTATTGATTTGGAGACTCCGTTCACTCTTATGTCTTCTGATCAAGTTTGATGCAGAGGATTAATTTTATGAAAGGTTCTCTTGTAATTGTGAAAGGTTTAGTTCAGTTTGAGAAAAGTTTAATTCAGTTTGCGAAAAGATTAATTCAGTTTGTCAGTGCTTTGTATAAATTTTGCAATGATGCCTCCCTCAATTGGAAATTATCGAATTTGAAGAGTTGCGGGGGGGGGGGGGTTAAATTTTTGATTTCTTGGTCGATTCCGAAGGTAGAATATTGAAGATGTCTCCTAAATTGGGATCTTGAGGATTTGAACTCGGGTTTTCCAGGGCTGACGTGATGAGCGGCGTCTGCTCGACCTACATGTTCTGCGGGGAAGACGGCAAGTGGACGAGGAGAGCCTGCCCTGCTGGGGAATACTACGCTGGCCAGAGGTAAGTGAATCTCCCTTGAGCCTCTTCTACCTCCATACTGCTGGAAATTTCCCGCAGAAGGCGCTGCCGCTCCAGTAACATCCATACTGCGGGAAATTTCCCGCTGAAGGCGGCTAGGCGCCCCCTTTACCTCCATACTGAGGGAAATTTCCCGCTGAAAGCGCCGCCGCCCCTGAGCCCCTTTTACCTCTATACTGCGGGAAAAATCCCGCTGAAGGCGCTGCCGCTCCACTTATATCCATACTGCGGGAAATTTCCCGCTGAAGGCGCTGCTGCTCCACTAAACATCCATACTGCTGGAAATTTCCCACTGCAGATGCTGCTGCTCCCACTAACATCCATACTGCGGGAAATTTCCCGCTGAAGGCGCTGCCGCCCCACTAACATCCATACTGCGGGAAATTTCCTGTTGAAGCGCCGCCGCCCCTTTTCCTTCTATACTGCGGGAAATTCCCTGCTGAAAGCGCCGCCGCCCTTTTTACCTCTATACTGTGGGAAATTCCCTGCTGAAGGCGCCCGCAACCCTTTTTACCACTATACTGCTGGAAAATTTCCCGCTGAAGGCGCCGCCACTCTTTTTACCTCTATACTTCGGGAAATTCCCTGCTGAAGGCGCTGCCGCCCTTTTTACCACTATACTGCTGGAAACTTCCTGCTGAAGGCGCCACCGACCTTTCTACCACTATACTGCTGGAAAATTTCCCGCTGAAGGCGCCGCCGCTCTTTTACCACTATACTGCTGGAAACTTCCCGCTGAAGGCGCCGCCACCCTTTTCGACGTGACAACGTCTTATAAATTGGTTTGCCGGGTGACACTTCAAGAAAGCCGCTCACGTTATGCGCTCACAATGAGAGCGAGTGAGAGGCACGCGTCCCTTTCACTTCTCTCGCTCTTTCTCTCTTCCGCCTAAGAGCGAGAGAGACAGAGCGAGAGAGATAGGCATACACACCAGTTCATGTCTTGCGCTTCTATTTAGGCGCCTGCATACAATTTTTTATTATAATCAAAAAATTTATTATAATAATAATATTATCCTTCTTCCTACTATACGAATGAATATTAAAATTAAAATTATTTTACCACTCAAAGTCGTTGTCACGTAATAAAACTTTCGCCGTATACCGACTTTACAGGCAACCAATTAATTTTTACCTCAATATTTCGGGAAATTCCCTGCTGAAGGCGCCGCCGCTCTTTTACTACTATACTGCTGGAAACTTCCTGCTGAAGGCGCCCGCCGACCTTTTTACCACTATACTGCTGGAAACTTCCTGCTGAAGGTGCCGCCGCTCTTTTACCACTATACTGAGGGAAATTTCCCGCTGAAGGCGCCGCCACCCTTTTTACCTCTATACTGCGGGAAATTCCCTGCTGAAGGCGCCGCCACCCTTTTACCACTATACTGCTGGAAAATTTCCCGCTGCAGCGCGCCGCCACCCTTTTTACCACTATACTGCTGGAAACTTCCTGCTGAAGGCGCCGCCACCCTTTTTACCACTATACTGCTGGAAAATTTCCCGCTGCAGGCGCCGCCACCCTTTTTACCACTATACTGCTGGAAACTTCCTGCTGAAGGCGCCGCCGACCTTTTTACCACTATACTGCTGGAAAATTTCCCGCTGAAGGCGCCGCCGCTCTTTACCACTATATTGCAGGAAACTTCCTGCTGAAGGCGCCGCCGCTCTTTTACCACTATACTGCTGGAAACTTCCCGCTGAAGGCGCCGCCACCCTTTTGACGTGATAACGTCTTATAAATTGGTTTACCGGGAGACACTTCAAGAAACTGCGTTACGCTCCGCTCACGGAGGGGGGTGCAGCTCGGCGCTCCCTAAAGCGCCCCCCCCCCCCCCGCGTCCTCCCCTTCCCCGGCGCTCACAAAAGCGGGAGCGCCCGCCCCCTTCCCTGGCACTCATCCCCCCCCCCCCCACACTCTTCCCCCCCCCATGGGAAATACCTACTACCTACGGGAAATACCTACTCTGTGCAACTTGACAAAGAATTTATTTCTCCTTCTTCCTACTATACGAATGAATATTAACATTGAAATTATTTTACCACTCAAAGTCGTTGTCACATAAAACTTTCGCCCGTATACCGACGTTACAGGCAACAACACAGGGTTTTTTTTTTTTACCTACTACACTGCTGGAAACTTCCCAATGAAGGCGCCAACCGCTCTTTTACCAATATTATAGTGGTAAATTTTTCCTCAGTATAATACTAAGGGAAATTTCCCGCTGAAGGCGCCGCCGCTCTT